>JACVRA010000101.1:54657-501376 GCA_019828545.1 Paracamarosporium sp. OC-R06-R3
TGTGTATCAACTAACTAGGTGTGCTATCTAGAAGCTGTAGAGTATGTACGTCTACCAGCGTAAACAGCGCTAGTCTCAGATAGGTTTAGCCTTCTCCCAGAGGGAAAGAGCTTCTTGAACCGTCACAATAAACAAAAGAACACATGAATCCAGGCTCCAGGATCCAGATACTCATCACGTGACAGTGTGAGATCCCAGGTCTCTTACCCAGTCCATCAACGCCAAGGCAGCCAATCAATAGACAACACTGACTCTCACACGGCACGTAAACCTTCCACCCTCCACCCCACGATATAAACGCCATGCAACCTTTATCACAAGAAACAGAGGTTATGAGCGTCACACCTCAAGGATCAGGCGCTCGAAACCCGCCTGCTAGCGAATCTTTAGCTTGTCAATTCAACCAAATGGTTATGAGAAAGCTACAGAGAGCTTTGGAAGCGGACCCGGAGATCGACCTGGCTTCTGAAATTCCCTTGAATTATTCATGTCGTCTCGCTGACCGAAAGGCTAAAGGTTTGTGGATATCGCATTCGATCCTTGAATCATGAAGCTGACATATAGTAGATGGTCGTGAGGAGCACCCACCCAGCAATATAGAACACCCGAAAGTGGAGGTACCAAGATATCCCGACGATGTGCGACGGTTTCTCTACAAACATGATACGGTTACAGTTGTATTCCCGCTCTGTGACTGTGTTCGAAGCCTTATCGACAACAACTATAGTGAATCGTCCCTGGCTTGCAGCATACGGACACTGGTCGAGAAGAGCGAAGTCATCTGGACACCAAAGCTTGGCAACCACAAAATCGTTCTCAAATGCAACCCTGGAATTGCTATCAAGATCATATCAAAGATGGTTGACTACACCGAATACACAACCCTACAATACCTTGAGGAACATGTGCCTAGCATTCCTGCGCCGCGCCCACTCGGACTTGTACAGCTTGGTAACATTTCCCTCATTTTTATGTCTCTCATACCGGGAATGACGCTTGAAGCCGCCTGGCCCGAACTAGACGACTCGCTCAAGCGTTCCGTTCAGAAACAACTAAATGATATCTTTGTAGAGTTGCGGTCTACAACCCGTCCCGAAAACATGTCACTCGGGGGAGTGGGAGGGGAGGGCTGCCAGGATCTGAGGAGGCATGTTCGGCGCACGAAAGAACCTATCTGGACGACGCAAGACTTCGACGATTGGCAGTTCTCCAATCCTCACTTTGGAAGCCCCATCTACATTGAAGTTATTCGCAGACTTTGCCCTCCTCTGTCGCAGAAACATGTTCTCAGCCATAATGATCTCCGGCCGGACAATATTCTAGTGGAAATGGAAGAAGGGCAATGCCGCGTGACTGGCATTATTGACTGGCAATACAGCGGCTTTTACCCTGAGTATTATGAGTCTACAAAGGTCATCAATGGACTGTCCACAAACGAGGCTTTTGATTGGTATCTATTCATCCCTGACTGCATATCACCGCTTCGGGATCCGCAGAAATGGCTGCTTGACGCTCTGTAGTGGATACATGTAGAGCAGTAGATTGGACATCCAGTGCAGATGGTAGACATTATCGATGAGTAACAGAACAAGCAAGTATAAACTTCGCAGATTTGGGTAGCGCCCAAGACGCGGTAACGTGAATTGCGCAACCATGGCTTTTTACAGATGTCCTCATTTACTGCTAATGCGTAAAGGGCAAAAACTGTGATGCTCGTGCAAACTCGATCATGGATTGATCCTTGAGCAATCCAGGGCATAGTGTATATCTACAATTCTAACGAACACTACATGTTGTACTAAATAAAGTTCAATTAACCTACGTTTTCTGCACAGCTCGCGCTGGCCATGACCCGCAGAAGTGATTGCCTGATGCTCAACATGTAGGGTAACAAAGCAACGTCTAATGCAGAACGGTGGGCATCATCAATCAGGGACTGGAAGGTCAGATATGACTGATGCGTCGAGGTTAATTACAGGGATGGATCCCATCTCATCTTCCTGGGAGGCAATACCGTATTCGGCTAGGCTTGTCGATCATGGGCCCATATCGCAGAGTGTTGACTCTCCATTATGGATCCAAGGGTGTGTCAAGCCACAATGTGTATCCACAGATTTGCAAGCACTGAAAATTGAAGGTTGGTGTAGCCCAATCGACATGCAGATTTGTTCGCTGCCGTGTCCAGCTTGTGCCGGTCGTGAGCAAGGCTGGCCTGCAGCGATTGGCGCAGGGATGCGCCGATGACGTCCTCGGCCAGGCCTCGCAGCTGCTTGGTCCAGGCTTCAATTGCTGCAGCTAGAGTACAGGCCCTGCTTTCCCGTAGCATGCACGCTATCGTGTCCTTCCGCTCCTTTCTTTTGTGTATTCTTACTGCACCATGTCTTTGCTTTAGCACGTTAATGTAATACCACGATACCGCACGCGTCACCCCTCGCGAGACATCGGCACGCCACGAGCCAACAAGTAAGGGAGGGCTCAAATGCCCGAACCACGCCCACATCCATGGCACAACGCCCCCGAGATCGCTTCTCTCTCGCCGGACTCGTACACGGCCCAACGCCTGGTCAGCTTGCTCGCCCCGTCTGGGCAATTGGCAGCCAGCTAACGCTCGCAGCAACATGCGACGCCTGAGCATCTGCACCTCACTGCGCGCCGCTTCTTCATCGGGCCCATCCCAGTGCGCAACCCCGCTACGCCTCAAAGACACGCGCTGATGCGAGGACACAGGAAGCGTGGCTGAAGACGCACCGCCGCGACTGGTACAAGCACCACCTGCACTTCAACTACTCGACACGCACCGGCACCTTCTCGACGTCCGACCGCCGTGGCTCGCGCGACCGCCGCCTGACTGGCCTCGAGGGTCCCAGCTCGTCGGCCCTGTTCCAACACAGCTTCCCACAGCCCGAGGACATCGAAGCAGAAGATGAAGAGGGTCAGAACGGACAGACCAGCGGAGCATCCGCAGGCAAGGGGCAGACACCGCCTACAATAGAGATCCCCCGCGCGTCGCCACAGAAAGAGAATGTACAAACACCAGAAGAGGAAGAATTTGTCGACGCAGTGTCGGAGCCAGACGACGATCTGCGCGTGTACACCCACGAGGAAGAGCCCGAGCACGATTCCGATCCAGCCACGACGAAGCCAGAGCGCCGCGCAAGCTCCAAGTCCTTCGTAACCGCCTCCTCCATACCCGCGTCTGCTACCAAAGACGACAATGAAGCTATCCCATTCCCACACGAAGAGCAGGCACAGGCAAGTGGTTTACATGTTCCTACTGGATCTGCGGCGACCGGAAGCAAGAGCTTGGGCAAAAGACCACTGTCTACCGTGGAGAGCCCCACGGGTGGGCTCACGCCTACTTTCGGAGAGCCCTCGGTAGATGCTGTGTCTACCACGTCTTTGCTGCGCAAGGCTGACAGTCATAAGGATTCCCCTGTTGCTGAACCCGTGTCGCCGGCCAAGGGTATTCTTGCGAAAGCAAAGAGGAAGTCACAGATGACATCGTCAGAGTCGGCCGGGTCTCCGCTCGAGCGCGCTGGCGAGTCGCTCTCCCGCAAGAAGTCTAACCTGCGTAACCTGGTCAAGTTCGATATTCCCGAAGATTCAAAGCGTGCGTCTATTCATTTCAGGGCAAAGCAAGCGCAGATGACGGTACAGAGGGCGTCGACGAAGCTCAAGAGGAGAAAGATCAAGGACGGTCTTGTGGTCAAGATGGAGCGCATGCTGATACGGGTTGATTCGGCTGGAAGAGAGGTTCCGGACGACTTCGATGAGAATGCGAGCCAAAAGATCGATTCCAGGGTCAAGGATAAGTGGAGGGAGTACATGGTCGTCTGTCGGCACAGTGAATCTGAGGACGCTGATTTTGTACTGCAAATGTACAAGACTAGGGTAAGTGCGATTGTGTATGCATTTTGGTCAGTGCTCATGAGAACTAGGTCATTCCCGAAATTGAAGAGCCAAATGCCAGCAAGCAGGCCGCGTATGAGATACCACTTGGACGAAAGATCACGAAGGTCAACCTTTACTCTTCCCTGGACAAATCTGTTGTTGTGTGGATGCCAGTATCCCGAGGCACGAGGATCTTCATTATGCAGGCCCGGACTGCTTCCAGTGCGGTAGAATGGTACACCTTTTTACGCAACGTCATGGGCTGGCGCCGTGCATCAGAACTTCAGATCAATATACCAGACATGAGCGTCAGTCTCCGCATCTCCGATCCTTTCAAAAGGCTCGAAGCATCTCAGAGCGAGGCTCAGGAAGCCAGCGACTCCGATAATGAAGAAGCCATCTTGAAGACGATGCAGGAAGAGCAAGCAGTTGCTCAAGCGCTAATTACACAGTGTCTTGATCAGCTCGAGGACGCGCCGGAGTGGGCCGATATACTCGATTCGTGGGCTAGAAACCAGCGAATAGGACTTGCATGGAAGCGCTATGATCGTCTCGAGTGGATACACGGAGCGAACGAGCGCAAAATGTACGGCACGATAGCTATGGCGAAATCGCACGAGCTGGAGCTTCGACCCAAGATACATTACCCCACCACGGCAGTAACTCGTAAGAAGCATAGAACGCTGACCGAACCGGTCCCGGTAGAAGGCTTCCTCATCAGACTCACTAGCCAGCGCGGCCGGGCAAGGCGGCTAGGTCTAATGTACCACAAGCAGTTGTACTTCGCCACTCACGATCAATTTCTCCTCTTCCTACGACCGACCAATGCTACGCCGCCTCCACCTCCTGAGATGCCTGCGCCAGAGGGATCAGCAGTTCCATCAGCTCGTGCCATCAAAGATCATACTCCTGAATCATGGGCTGTTGACCCGTACCCGGTCAAAGATGACCACATCGAATGGCTATTGGAAGGTCACTCAGGGACCCCAGAATCCCGGAGACTTCACGACAAAGATGCAGCAGACGAGGCTCAGCGAAAATCACAGAACCTGCTCAACTGCGACGGATACATCGACATGGCAAACATCATCAAAGTACGCAAATCGCAGATCGGATCAACACCAGTTGATGAGAACATCGACAGTGGATCGGACGTAGATTTCGATGAGGACATAGACGATTCCACGAGGGATGACGGCGTCACGAAAGAGGTCGACATCGACCGGACGTTTGAGCTCGTGATGCGGAATGGCTTGATCATTCGTTTGCAGGTCAGTATCGCATCTCTGCCACCCTTTGAACATACACTGACATTACCAAGGCTGCCGATAAAGCCCGCAGAAAAGAATGGGTCAAGCATCTCCGCGCCCTTGCAAAGTATTGGAAATTTCGCACGGCCGCCGACATCACGCTCTACAAGACCACCCGCAGCCGGAACCTCAGCGCACTCAACATCGACGAAGAAGCAGAAGCCTACATCGGGCAGTTCGCCAAGAAATGGGAAGTGACGCAGTCCTTCGCATCGCCTCTGCTCTACAACATGTGCGGCGTCGCGTCCTGCCGCTCCATCCACATGAGCGGCACCCTCTATCGCAAGCCGCGCATCCACGCCCCCTTCACCCGCTGCAGCGTCCTCCTCACCGCAGGCACCCTGCTCATCTTCCAGAACGTGCTCCGCAGCGGCACAGGCAAGCAACTCGCGCACATCCACCACGAGCGCATGGCAAACCTCGACCTCCGCGACTGCTACATCTACTCCGGCCTCCTCACGGAATCAGACCTCCTGTATCAAAACCAAACTTTCGACTCCAATAAACCAGGCCACCACGCCCTCCCCAAAATCTACCTCGAAGACGGATGGACGAGTACGGATGAAGACGTAATGACTACATTCGTCGTCTGGCACGGGAAGAGCAAGAGTTGGTTTCGCGCGGAGGAGGGCGCGGGGGAGGGCGAGAGGGAGAGAAAGGGCGGAAAGAGGACCAAGTTGAAAAGGGTCGCGAAGCTTGGGAGTAAGGGGCGCAGCGTGGTGTTCCGCGCGAGGAGTAGGGCGGAGAGAGATCATTGGGTGTTGGCGATTCAGAATGAGATCGAGCGTGTGCAGGGGGGTAAGAGTGAGGATTTTAGGATCGAAGAGGGAGGGAAGAAGGGTGGGGCGTAATGGAGTGGGTTGAAGAGATGAAAGTTTTGGATATCCGTACTTGACGAGAGGGGGACTGAGTGTGGTTTTTGTCTTGTCCTGCATCTTAGCGTTCCAGCATGCATGTTTCCTGCTTGGGTAGTACTTCCTCTACTTACTTATTCCGCTGTAGTATACACACTAATATCTTTCGATTCTTGAATATACTTATCTATACGCTGAAACTGTTGTTCTTGGGTGAGGGGTGTGTTTGCGTTGCTGGACTACTACACCAACGAGCTACGGAGATGTTTGATGGCTGCTATGATAGGAACGGGGGTGTCAGGTTGTTTGCATTGCGTTTAGGGTTTTGAATTTGGGGGTTGCGGCGTGGTGGCGGGGTGGTTTGGTGGTTTGGTGATGTGCTGGGCTGGGGGTTGGTATTCCTGAGTGCGAGGGTAGAAGGGGAGATGTAGATGCGATGGGAAGTTGATTTCTATGAGGAAGAGGGTTTGGGTATTTGGTGAGTGAGGATATATGGGGTGAAATAAGTGGATAACGTGTTGGGTGGTGTTTGTAGGATATCGGAGTGGTTTTGAAGGGAGGCTTGTAAGTGATACGTGGTTTGAGATACTACGTTTTGCTTTGCGAGGCAGCTTAAATTGACTGGAGTATTTGCCAGACTAGCTACTGTTTTTCTACTATGAGGGATTTCGCACGCGTATACCACACGTAGGAAACAAGAGACAGATGTTTCCAACTTCACGCGTATTCGTGTTCACCCTCATACGTAAGTGTAATTGTGGTGACGGCGTACTCTCACTCACTCACTCATTCACCTGGCAACCCAGTTGTCGAAATAAAAACAAACACACTCACTCAATCACCCAAACAATCGGTTTACCGTCAACCTGACACAAACTACACACAGCAAACTGTGTCCGCAACTTTGTGCAGGCAGATAAGTATCCACTGAGTCAGCCTATTGTTTGACGTCTATTTACTTGCTAGAGTTGCGATCATACGGGGAGTCACGAATTAAACGGTTGAGATTGGACGTTTGGAAGCTTGGGAGAGCGAGAGGTGCTGAAGCGGGCAGTACATGGAGAAGAAAACAACGCTGCTTGAAGAGGAGATCGAGCGAGAAGAATGAAGCGCGGAGATATGAGAATGGACAAGATGATGGAAGACGACGGTTTGGACAATGTTGGTATGCCGTCGCAGGATGATGTTGGTGCAACGCTAGGTGCGTCGAAAGAGACGAAGAACAGGACACCCAAGAGTACTACGAAAGCAAAGCGGGGTCATATCAGTTCTTACTCGAGAGCGGGTGTTATTGTGGCGTATGAGCGAAGTGAAGAGCAGGTTGATGCGGGGGCTGAGGAAGATGAGGTCTGGGTCCAAACGCAGATGCTTGTCTGCTTGAAGTTTTCGAGTCAAGGAGCGGCACAAGTGAGAAAGATAGTCGCTGGAGCGACGGCGGCTGGAGAGGCTCCAGGAGCAACGGTGGGTGCGTCTGGAGAGGATGTATCTAGCGAACTGCCATCGACTCCACAAGCCAGCGCTGCGGGTCTACACATGGTTGATCCAGACACCTTCCACGAATCGTCTCCAGGCTCAACGGCTGCATCTACAACTCGTTCCGACACCGACCGACCAGTACGAAACCTCGTCCCCTTCGAGCGCAAATGGATCGACGAAACCCAGAACTTCAACATGAAAGCCGTCCTACAAACCCTCCGCCGACCGCAAATCGAAGCGCCCCCCTTATCCCAGCTCTACAACTGGTTCCCCTCCGCCGTCCCCGTCGACGCAATCTTTCCTCCAGGAATACCCCTCTCGGCCAAAGAAATCCTCGCCTTCTACCCACACCACATCCGCTGGAAAGGCGTCACCATACGACTGGTAAACAACGGCTACTTCGGCGACACAATCGTCGGCATGCAGTCTTTCTTCCGCGGTTTAGAAACCCACCCCCTCTCCACCACAATCGTAAACCAATTCTTCCGCGACACGCTCAAGACGGATATCCCCGGCTTCAAGGTTTCCACGTTCAAGGGGAAGCCGGATAGGAATTTGAATACTGGGCATTTGAAGACGTCGAGGTTCATTAGTGATACGAGGCATGGGTTCGTGGTACCTAGCTTTGACGATTTGCTGAGGGGGGTGGTATACTTGCCGTCTGGAATCGATGCGAGGGGCTTGACGCAATGTTTGGTATGGTATCTGGGTGTGCGGGATACGTTTACGCCGCGACTAGAGTTGAATGTTTTGCACGTGCAGGCTCTTATAAGGGCGTTGAGGGTGCCGTTGAGGCCGTTTGGGCCACAGAATTTGGATGCGATGGCGTTGAGGGAGTGGAAGGGGAAGGAGGAGTTTGTGAAGAGGCGGGCGGAAGATGAGTTGTGGCAGAGTGGAGGTGAGAATATGGAACAAGTGCGAGAGGAGTTGAAGAGATCGAGGATGAGGATTGATCCAGAGAAGGAGACTGTGAGAGTGGATGTAGTGCTGCAGCTACGCCATGTGCTTACATTTCCGTATCTTTCCATCGGTGGGGTGGTGTGCAAGGCTCTGGAGATGGGCATTGAGAAGGCCGAAGCCCGGATGGTGGCGAGAGAAGCGCAGGAGAATCCAAGTGGAGAGTCAGACTCGAGTGGTACTGCTTGGAAGACGGAAGTGGATATAACAGAAAATCACGAGCAAGAGGAAGAAGGGATGGCAGAGTCCGTCGATCAGAAAGAAGCGAGGGCAAAAGATGAAGAAAAGCCGCCACTGCAGAACGGTGTCGCAGGGATGCCCATCGGCTACAAGATCCCTAGAAAGCGACGTCTGCCCGATAACGATACGTCTGAAGACGCTGGAGCGAGGCAGATCACAACACACTTTGGAGTACCAGACACACCGTTTGCATCGTGTGGAACGTTCAGGTCAGATTGTCGTTATGTGCCCGTTGCACCTCGACCGCCCACAACCTACAATGACTCAAGGACATCCAGCAGTAGAGCATCATCGTACTACGTCCCTGATACTACACTAGCAGAGCCTTTTGGTCCTCGACGCAGTTTGGATCCCGATCACTACCATTCATCACCTTATATAAGTACGTTCTCAGAGCTGCGTCATGACCACCGCTATCGTCCTCAGGATTCTGGACGATGGCCCACAGCCAATGGCTCTCAATACCGGTTCGGCGGCACGCACTGGCCGTCGCACAACGAGCAGTACACGCCTTCTTTCCGACCCGGCTCATGGACCCCAAACACCTCAAGCGGTGCCAGGTACAACGGTGATCGACGGATGTGAAGTGTTGGAATGGCGCTCGCTTGTATATTGGAATTCCGGTAGGCGTCTAATAACAGAAAGCTTAGCCTCCAAGGAATCCTCCATCGCTTAGTGCTAAGCCTTACCCTCATTTAGAGTAGCTCATACAATTTCCCCTGGTTCAAGTGCAAGGCTTCGGCAGGATTTAGGGGATTGCAAGGGTGGCTACGAGAATTGCCCTTTGCACATCTGGCTTGCGTTTCTGCTATGTTAGGAGCCATGGTAAATTTATATGCATATGCGGGGACTTGAACCACCAACGACTTAGTTGCGAAGTAGCATATTCAAAAGCGATAGATGGAGGAATATTATTCCAAAACCACAGACCTACAGTTCAGCCTTGCGTTTCAATGAATGCTATGAAACACTACAGCTCAGCCACACACACCCTATAACTGCATGCAATCTCCCCACCCAACTCCACAGAACGACCTGCCCTCTAACGTCGCGACACACGAAGCTCTCTGAGTGGGTGCGCGATCAAACACGGGAGTACAAGTCTTGCAACCGGACCGAGTGCCTTAGGAGATATGTCCGGGGGCCCGTGGCCTTCTCAGAATATCAGTGGTTTCTCTGCGGAAAACCACAGCCAATTAATTGGAGGAGCCTTCTACAACTGCAACATCGGCGATAGAGAGAAGCCCCAAGGTTAGTCTACCGAGCTCTTGACCACTTTCGCAATCACTTCGCAAGCCTGCAGCTAATGCAATCGCCCGACAGATGCGTTGGAACAAGCGTGCCGCAACGCCCTCTTCCTCACCGACCCCTACGTCGACCGCGAGAATGTAATCAGCGCTAAAGGCATGAGAGTTGCGGGCACCTGCGAATGGGTCACACACAACGAGAGCTATCGCGCCTGGCTGAATGGCGATGACACGCGCCCGCTATGGATCTCGGGCGGGCCTGGCAAAGGCAAGACGATGATATCTGTCTACCTGACAGAGGAGCTGGAGAAACACACGGCCAGCATTGAGAGCGCGGAACTGCTGTTCTTCTTCTGCAGTGCCCAGGACGACAAGCGTAACACGGCTATAGCTGTGCTACGTGGACTGGTGCACCAGATCGTAATTAAGCGCCCGCAGCTAGTCAAGCATGCGCTACCATACTTTGAGACGTCTGAAAGAACACAGCAGACGCTATCGTCTCCAGAGGCTCTATGGCTTATCTTTAAGAAGCTGATTGCAGACGCCGAACTCGGAACAATGTTCTGCGTGCTTGACGGTCTCGATGAGTGCGACAAAAGCACGCTAAGAAGACTGCTGCGAAGGATCGTTAGAACTCCATCGTTGTCTCATGGCACGTTCAAGTTAGCAATTATCAGTCGCAGGACACTTCGCCTGCAAGACTGCATGAGGATAAAACTCGATCCTGACAACGACGTAAAGGTAGCCAGTGACATCGAGCTGTTCGTGTCTACACGGGTAAATGAACTCTCAGGGATCGAGGGGTTCAACGACTTTCGATCATCTATACAGACAGCTCTACTGGCACGTGCTGAGGGGACGTTTCTGTGGGTGGGCTTTGCCATGTACGAGCTGTCAGAGAAGCAGACGTCCACCGACATTTTAAAGGCCCTTAAAGATCTACCGAGCGGCCTCTCGGCAATATACAGCCGCATGCTACTGCAAATTCCCGTCGAACACAGAGAGATCAGCTGTGCGATCTTGCGCTGGGTGACTATGGCCGTTCGCCCCCTACAGCTGCAAGAGCTGGCTGCTGCCACAGGCGTCCAACCATCCGCCCCTCAAATGACTACGGAGCGAGCGATCCGTGATGCGATTACTCTTTGCGGGCCACTGCTCAAATTACAAGAGCAGGAGGTTAGCCTGGTTCATCAGTCGGCGCGAGATTACTTGCTGCGCAAAGAGCGCGACAGCAATGCAGTGCTAGAGGCGTTTCGACTAGACTCCGAAAATGCACACCTAGAGTTAGCACGGGAGTGTCTTGACTGCGTTACGCAGAGTGGACTGCAGCATAGCACCACTAACCGACGCGCAGAGCTGAATCCTCAAGAATCACCACTACTACAATATGCAACTCTCTACTGGCCGGAACACGCAAAGAGCTGTTCTGCACTGGCAATGGAGCTCTTTGACCGTTCTGCGCTTTTCTTCCAGAAGACATCACCTTTACGTATGCACTGGTGGAATACCTACAAGCGGGAAACATCTCGACAGGTGCCTCCACCATTGCTGCGTATTGCGTGTGATTTGGGTGTCGTACCATGGGTAGAAGCGATACTAGTAGACAAGAACTGGATGGTGGACATGGACACTGACAAAGAGACGGCACTGATCTGGGCAATTGAAGGAGGGAACGAGGCGGTGGTGCGGCTACTACTCGAAACGGGAGCAGATATCATGGCGAAGAACGATGGTATGTCGACGGCACTGTATTGCGCAGTTCGGGAACGGAACGAGGCGTTAGTAGAGCTACTAATTAATGAAGGAGCAGACGTTGTAGCGAACGATGGAGAGACGGTGTTGCACTACGCAATTATAGAAGGGAACCAGGCGATAGTAGAGCTACTAATTAATAGAGGAGCAGACGTTAACGCAAAGACTGACGATGGGGACTCGGTTCTGCACTTGGCAGTCCAGGAAAGGAACAAGGCGGTAGTAGAGCTACTAATTAATAGAGGAGCAGACGTTAACGCAAAGACCGACTATGGGGAGCCGGTGCTGCACTTGGCAGTCCAGGAAGGGAACAAGGCGGTGGTAGAGCTACTGATTAACAAGGGAGCGGACGTTACAGCGGAAGACAAGTCTCCGACTGTCCTGCATCTTGCGGCTATGAACGGAAACGCGGAGTTAGTGCAGCTGTTAGTAGATAGGGGGTTAGATGTCATGGCGAAGGATGGGCGTGAGTGGACAGTTCTACACTTTGCAGCTAGGGGAGGGAATGCGGTGGTGGTGCAGCTGTTGGTAGCCAGGGGAGCAGATGTTAAGGCGAAGAACGAGAACTGGGAGACAGCTCTGCATTTGGCAGCTTCTTGTTGGGAAACGAACAAGGCAGTAGTGCAGCAGCTAATAGATAACGGAGCAGACGTCATAGCGAAGGATAAAGATGGGAAGACAGCTTTGCACTTAGCTTTGGATTGGAAAGCGAAAGTTACGGAGATGGACAAGAATAGGTCGGGATTTTTCAATACGGGAGCTTTAATTCGGGCAGTGAGGGAGGTAGTGCAGCTGCTGGCAGAAAAAGAAGCAAACGTTAAGGCGAAAGACAACCATAGGGAGACGGCACCTTGGTAGAATACTCTGCAAACAAATCACGATGCAGCTTGGCAAATTTATCTAGAGAGTCACAGCGCAAGCATCTTTAGCACCATCTCTACTACTATACTTCATACACTCCATATCGTGATGGTGGGAACGAGGTATTAGTGAGCTTTCACCTTGTTTTTTGTCTTTAGTAGCATCTGCGTAGGAACCATTCTTCTTGATTATAAAGCTAAAGTAAACGATACATGGTGCCCTGTAAGCTAAGTCTTTTATATGATTCGTAGATAGGGATTTGATTAGGCAAGCGAGTGCAGAGGCGTTGTGGGAGGTATCCGGTGGAATGAATACTGTTTGCGTTAGAGATTCACGTTTTTGATGCAGTGACGCAATGCCTGCAAGCTTCAGGGTGTACGAGATGAAAGATGCTTTTGTTGCTGATCGCGTCACGTATTCTGGATCCGTAGTTGACTTCATCTCATGTTCCGTGTTCAACAAGTTGAATTCTCAGCAGCTATGTGATATATTTGCCGCGCATGAGGGTTGCTTACGTCCTTGCGGCAAAGGATTTGCCAATAGCATATGCAAAAGCTAGTTCTCTATCATCATAGTAGCGATATCATAAGCGGCATGTGCGTATTCCCCAATCTTTCATATAGTTGTTTGATCAATGGACGATGATCCTGTACTTTTGCACACTTTATCATCCCCCCCTTGCACGATAACTCTTTACCCCTAGAATGTAGGTACTTGCACCATGCAACACCAGTCAAGTTTTCAAAGAGAAGGGTTTTGTTAAAGTATAACTATGCAGAACCTTTCTCGACCCACAGTATTCATTCCTGCCATGTAGCGATTGGACCAAAGACAAACAAATCAACACCATCAATTATCCGCTTTGACGAAAACTACTTCCTCTACGAAAACACCGTTCAAATCGATTTCCATCCCTTTTCGCCCACTACACTCCACATTCTCCCCAAACACCTAACAAGCCCCATTCATCTGTATCCTTCCCTCTGATCCTCCGACCCTCCGAGCCCAAGAAACCAGTAACGTGCCCTACAGTACTCGCAGCAAGCCATCCCTCATTGTCAGCCGGAATTACTCGGAAGTATTGTGCTGTGCAATATTTTGCGAGTGCTTGGCTTTATTTACTACATGGTAAATCCGGAAGATGAGCCAAGGCTGGATGAATCCGCGCTTGGGTGATAAGGAAATGAGTAGCATTCGGAACATGCATTGAAATGCGGCGTGGGTGAGGCGTGGGCAATAAAGATTTACAGCACGTCGTATTTCCCTCCAGCTTCGGACATTGAAGTTTGAAGTTTGGATTTGGAACTCGGTTCATTTCCGACTGCAGCGACGCCGTACAACAGCGTCAGTCCGTCCGCCAGTCGAACAGTAATAATACACATAGATAAAAAGAAACATGCCGACAAGCAAAAAACGCCATCCCATGCATACATGCAATCCTCATGACCCAAACATGCAAATCTAGACGTGACGACCCATTAAACATTACGTTTAAAACGACCTCCCAGGCGGCGGATCCGGCAGCCCCCAGCTCTGCCTGACGATGTACTCGCCGGGCGGCACCCGAGGCATCTGGTGCGACGCCGGCATCGTCCACGCCGCCTGCGGCTCGGTAACCTCGAATCTCCGCTCCTCAGCTACCTTATCTGCCTCCGCCATCTCCTCCTCCAGCTTCTTCTGCCTCCTCTGCGCCTGCTCCTCAAGCAGCACTTTCTTCACCGCAGCCATCTTCCTCCAGATCCAGATCCCTAGGATGACAGTGACCACGAACACGGCTCCAAACATGATGTTCTTGCCCACGTTGGATTCTTTCTGCTGCACGAGGAGCACACCAAGGTACACGAGGAAGATCTGCTTCGGCAGAGAGAGGAAGGTAGCGACGAAGAAGTGCCAGAACTTGACGTTGCAAGTGGCGAAGACGGCGGTGGAGAAGTGCGAGGGCACCGCGGACAGCCGGATGATGAGGACGATCCAGAAGCCGCCGTCGCGGGTGAGGCGTGCGAGGGCCCCGTAGTTAAGGTTTGTGCGCTCGAGCTTCGCGGCTTTGCGTCGAAGGAGGTACATGAAGGCGAACCAGGTGCCGACTGTGTGGTTTGTTAGGGGGGTGGTGGGGAAGAGAGGGGTCATGGTAGGAAGACGTACTCTCTCCGAGGAAGGTACCAGCTGCTACGATGGCGAAGCCGATCCATAGGCCCCATACGACACCGCAGAGGAGGGCAACGATTTCGTGGCCGAAGAGCGGGGGAAAAGAAATTACGAAGAGGATAGCGATTGGAATGAGCCAGCCTGCGGGGAGATCACGCAGGTGTTCTGAAAAGGGACGTAGTTTCTCGACGACTTCGTCATGGCGGACTGTTATGTATATGGTGAAGATGAGAACGCCTATACCGATGATGTGCCATGCTAATTCATGTCAGTAGGCGTACCAAAGAAGCAGAAAAGCTATCGATAGCAATGACGTACGTATGTACTTTGGGGTGAGGAAGACGCGCTTCCAGTTAACGGGTCGGTAGTCTGTTTCTTCAGGGGCCTCGCCCGTGGGCTTGGGCTTGCCCCTGGGCTTGCCCATTTCGATGTCGGCGGCCATGCGCGTCCAGTGGGTGAGTCCCAACCTTCTTTTTCAACAGAAACGCAGATTCAAGCGCAGATTCAAGCGCAGATTCAAGCAAACTTCAGCGAGCGGTGGCAGCGACGGACTAAGGAGCGACAGCAGCACGACGCAGCACATAGCCGCATAATGAATGAATAGGTAGTGTGAAACCCGGCGCTCAGGGCCGCTGCTCAGGGCTGGCGCGGGGCCAATCGGAAGGTGGAAGAGCCGGGGCTGTGACAGTAGCACCCGCAGCCAAGCCTCCAGGGCGGCTAAGCTTCTTTTAAATCCGATGCTTACTCGTACAATTCGCCCTACCTGTGTACCTAGCACAGCCCCGTTTTGCGCGTCGTCTGCTGTCTTGGGCGCTTGCAGTGGCCAAGAGTGTGGCATTTATATCAGGATCATCGCTGCGCCGCGTTCATTGTGACGTCTTTGTGCGAGTTTGCGATACAAAGGTATGTCACTGGGAATGGAACCGCAGAAAGGGGGCTGGTGAGAAGGCGCAAACTCCGGCTGATGACCACGACTGTACTCCGGGCAGAAATTTGTATTCTTGTGCTGATTGATGTCTTGGGGCTGTCTGTCCGTGGATGACTAGCGCTCCGGATCAGCCCAAACGGACAAGTTCACGACGCCCTCTTGGTCGTCCGTCCGACCGTCCGACTCATGGTACCGCCCACCACAAGCCCCGCGTGTTGGACGATCCGGTCCCGATCTCGTCTCATCGTGGCCGTGCGCCCTAGCTTCGACACAATATCAAATACTTCGATCCTATACAAACATGCTACGAGTCAAGACAGAAACGTGAAACCGTTCCCACGTCGAACAGTCGATGCCGACGATGCGCTTCCGGACCGCTCGCGAAGACGGCTAAGGCGATCACTGGGGCTACTGGTCGGCTAAGGCTGTGCGTTGTAGCCCTATATGTGGGGCTTCCAGGCCTGCTTTTGACGTTTGACACCCGTGGTTGTGTTGATCGAGAATGGCATGGTCAGATGTAAAATTGTATCGATAAAGGGAATGTGTCCAACAGCGGTCGACTGATCGACACTGCGTACGACTTGAAATCTGGACAATGGTGCATGGCATGTTTGCCAATTGTTCTACCTCAGGTCGCAATGAATTTCTTTGTATTATTGTGCACATTGCGACGCTTTGCAGACAATGTATTCCAGGCGAGGGTAGAAAATCAGACCTGTTTGTTTTACCTTGGTAGGCATATTCTCGTACCCAGGTGTAACCTCTCACCCGTGGTTCCATACACGTGCAGTCTAATGGTAGAGTAGTACATTGTAGCCAGTAAGTTTTGCGTTGCCTGCTTTTCTATTGAAGTTATACGCAGGGCGAGCACCACGCGAGGTCCCTTCGTCAGCCCTGGAGCACTTTATATGTTCACGTGACTTTCTACTTTGGACTGCTACATGCCGTATTCAAGGACGGATACGATGGCTTAACACGTTCGATGGCATTTTGGTTACTTCTTCTCGAGCGAAAGCGACATATGGCTATTACAGAACTGGAATACGTTTGAGATTGGGGCTTCAAGAACCGTAATGACAGATATCTGTCCAACACCACAAGCAAGTAAATACACCCTTACACCTCAGCCATAACCACAGTCAAGTTTTAAGGAGACACCGTCTGACGGACAAACATTCAAAGATCTACCACGATACTGAAAACCCTTCTCTCTATGCCACCACTTCATCAAGGCTCAACACGACTCGACCTCCACTTGGAACCCACTACCACACATTCTACATACACCCTTTAGAGCCTCACATAGAAGATGAATCCATGACTGAACACAAAACAGTCACCAAATCCAGCCAACCGACGTACCTGCCCAATTGGTCCCACGCATACGCACCTGAGCAAACACTGCCGTTTGTCCCCTCCCGAACAATCTCTGGTTCACCTCGCCAACGCGCAACGTCACCGTGCGCGGAAACTACTTCTGTCTTTGCCCCGCCCTCCCACAGCTTATAACAAACACAAACGCGCTCTTTCTTGTCAACCTCACGCACACTCTTGACCTCGACTTCGACTCTGCCTTCGAAGCACCTATCTACCCTCACTCTCTTTCCATCGCCTCAATTCTAAGCTCCAAATCGATTATCCCGCAACAATGGGCTTCTCACTCTCCTTCGTGGTCCTCATGGCGGTTTCGGTCTTCGCTTCGCCCCAGGGTAAGTCTTTTCTCGCTCCCTCTGTCAATTCGGCAGCCCAGTTCGTTGCAAGCCGCAACGAGAACACAGATACACTGACACGCACACAGCATCAGTCACCTGTTTGGCCGGTGCCCAAATCTGCGGCACGGCGTGCTGCTCCGGCGCCCCCGGCACTTTCGAATGCCTCAACGGCGCCTGCGTCCCCCAAGTTCCGCAAGCAACCCTCACTACCGCGACGGTCACGGCGTCCGCGCCAGCAGGTGTGCCGACTGAGGTGCCGAACACGACTGTCTCGCTCCCCGTCGTCTCCGGCTCCGTCACCACCATTGCGTCGTCCGTCAACGTGACGACTTGGTCGACGACAGCATTCCCGACTGGCAATGACACCAAGACGACTGAGACGGGTTCGCACACGGCCTCTGCGAATGCGACGGGGTCGGGTCATCCCAAGCCTTCTGGTGCTGCAGGTGGACTGATGCTTCCTGGTACGGGCGTGCTCGGCGTGGCTGTTGCTGCGGCCCTGGGTGCGTTGTAAGCGGCTTCGTGTCGCCGTTGGTCCTGTGAGTACAGCATGCCCTGACTTTGACGCGAATCAAGCTAATGTCTCCAGCGATCTGGGATGCTAAGCAAACACTTCTCGTCCCGAACATACCTACCCTATCGAATCGGTTATGCATGAGGCTGTTGTATACAGCAAGCGTGGAAGTAATGGATAGAAGTGGATGGACGCACGTGGAGGCCGATGCAAAAGTAGCGTTCTGGCACTGAGCTAAACAGACAAACAAGCTTGGATGCTACATGCTCGTAATGGAAAGGGTATTGATGGATTGGACATACCGTACTGACATCGTACACCTCATCTAGCGAAATAAAAGGATTACCAACCTTCTCTTTTTGCCGCGCTCGTGATATGATACACTGCGTAATGAAATGTTTGCGTGCCTCGTGTTACCTTTTGGCGGCAACACGTAGGCCAGTCCTGACCTGTCCTGTCCCAGTGCCGTAGTAGTCTTTGCACAGAATCCCCCGTGATCATCTGATCATTACCTGCTTCTTGCCATCCGTCAAGCTACCGTATGTAGCGCGTCGCTTCTTTGGCTTCTAGCTCCATCCACTGTACTCCATCCACTTCGTGGTGTACCTGGTGTACCATGCCTTTCCGCTCGTACGCTGGGGACATGGTATAGTCTTGCTCGACCTCCCTCGCTCCACCGATAGGAAGTTCCGTCATGCCCCGTAACTGTGATCGCCTTCGTCGCCAGTAGAAGAATCCACCAGCCACTGCTGCCACCGCGCCGAGTGCAGCACCAACGCCGATACCGGCGGTGGCCCCTGCCGATAGGCCTGATGACTGGGAGGAAGACGACGATGAAGGCGTCGAAGGCGTGTCTGGTGAATTGGTGTTTGTTGCCGTGGCTGTCGACAGTGTAGTGGCCCCTGTTTTCGCAGCTCCAGACATCTTCGGCGTCGAAGTGGCATTTGCTTGTGCGCACAAGTCTTGTGCGAACGAAAGCGTAGTAGCTTGGTCTTCTGCATTGCACGAACCCTGCATGCAACTGAAGATATCGGGTACTTGGCTGTTGCACATGCACGGCATGTCAAGCAGGGCGCAATTGCCATGGTTGTCACTGATGCATTTTTGCTATCTTCCGTTCAGCAGCAGGCCTGAGGAGGGAAGGAAGAGGGAGGCATACCGCGCACGGAGGAAATCCTGTCAAATCTGTGGGAAGTTCTCGTCCAGCGATGGTCCGCGTAAAGAACGGCAGCACGAATGCGATGAAAAGAACGACGTACATCGCGTCGCCAGCGTGACGGTTGGATCTGGTTGAAGGAGAGTAAGAGTGCAACAATGAGGCAGGAGGTCTGGGAGTCAGCCTATTCAACCATTTTCGATAATGACGGGCGGCTCGTCGCGACATGTTGTTCATCAAACACGGATACGAATTGGTAGTGCAAAGGATTCGCGCAAAGACTCGGTATTGGTTCAGGACAGCCTCCCTGGTCGACCCCTGCAGAACCGCTTGCAACGTGCTGTGCCCCGGGGCTGAATTCGGCCAATCTCGTAGTGTGCTGTGCGCCCCAAACTGTAAAGAAACTCTTATACTTGACTGGGGGACCCAATCGGGAGCAGGCCAATTCTCTGCCCGCGGAGCCTGGGACTATTTAGGGTCCGTGGGGGGCTCCTTTGGCCTCCCTCTCGCACGTTGCAGCGCAGGAGCGGCCGTCGGCACAAAGGCTGCGGCGTGGGTAGCAGCCATAAGATTAAGCACAAAGGTGCATTCGGCACGGTGATGGAAATTAAAGAGGACTACGGATATGTCTTGGAAATATCGATAACTCTTCAACATTTTCGAGTCCGATATGCTGGACAGTGGCTCAGTACTCCATGAAGCCGGTCACCGATCGAACGTCCGCATAGTCCAGCGTCTTTGAGTAAAAGAGGTGTTGGCTGGTGGCCTTCTAACACAAGAATGGTGTCGAGGCTACTGATGTAGGTCCGCATGAAAATGTAATTGTCAGAATTGCCTGTTTTCGAAACAGAAAATGTATGTCTGGTGAGCATGCATCGCATGCATCTGGAAGCACATAGAACAGAAAGTTTTCCCGTGTAGCCGATTACAATGCACGGGTTTGGACCCGGCTGAACGCTTGGAATATAGAACTTGACCAATGGCGCTCGTCGACCCAGACCGATGTAGGGCTTACACATCTGATATTGAATTGTGATTCTACCAGAATAAATCTGCGAAATGAACATCGCCTTGAATTGGATCAGACCTCGGAAGGCGTTTTTGACAGGTGCTTCCAAAAGAACGTCGATAAGCCTGTAAAGGTGGTGTCACTATCATTGCATTATGAGATAGCTGCTGGTCATACAACATTCACCGATCGTTTCGGGCAAACTTCACCTGTATCAGGCTGTCAGCCTGCGCAAGTTTGAGAGATGGTATTAGCCTCGTCCTCGAAGGTCCTTCCAAAGATGGCGTTACTGCCGCTGCCATCGGTGTGGCTCAAAATGGAAATCTGATAGGGCTGAACGTAATAGGCTCGAGCCTGCAGCTCAAGAAGCTTTCTCAAAACATGGCTTGCATGTCGTATGAGACGATGTTTTGCTGTGAGTCAACACGTAGGAGCTGTAGTCATTGCATGCAAAAAGAAAATATAATCGTTTGTCAGAGGAAAGGAGTTGGGTACTATTTAGTCGAGCACGCCGAATATGATGCAGAGCACAATCCCCTGAAACTCACCAACGAAGCGATAGTATAAAACTAAACCAATAATATCGCGAACTAGAACATCGCAACCGAGGGGCGTTGTAGAAGGACCTCCGAGCCTTACTCGTCTGGGACCATCTCCGATAGGCGATCGGTGCTTCTATACGGGATCCCGTATGTTCCCTGGGTATCGTCAAACAGCCGACGTGTTACTGACATCGATCTACAATGACACGCGTCTACCGAGCCACACAGTTGGGATCTACCGACAAGGTAACGAAGCGTAAATACCCATGCCATCAGATTTCGATGCGCCCAGAAGTATGGCAAGACCAAGGCTTGAGACGTTTGCCTCGGGCAAAGGGGTGACAGCATCGACTGCCATTAGTGGAGGTGGAGGAAGGAACCAGGCATGCTTTTGTTGATCTGGTTATTCCAGGGTAACCAGATATTCGACCTTGAAACTGAAGAGGTTTGTTCGAGATACGAAAACGGTTCGACCGCCCGAGTCAGGGCAACGAGTCTTGAAAGTGAGTATACCAAATCATTCAAAACGCAGGTAGAGATGATTTAACGGATGCATTATAAAGTCGAAGCCTTCCATATTGTCATGATAGTAGAGCTGGTCTCATTTCCCACGAGATGAAGGTCCCGCAGCGGAGCCCTCAACTTAGCGTCTTGGCAGACGAACAACGCGGGGCGCTTCGCACAAGACTCATCGATAGATTTCATCCTCCACACGCGCCACCCTTTCCACCCCGCAGTCCCCGTCGCATTTCTACCTACCCACCGAATATTTGCAAGCCTCCGTCCGACGGAGCCAGTCGCAAACATGTCTCTCACCAACTGCCGGTTTTACGAGGAGAAGTACCCCGAGGTGGAGAGCTTCGTCATGGTCAACGTGAAGCAGATTGCGGAAATGGGCGCGTACGTCAAGCTTCTTGAGTATGGTATGTAGTGGCTAAGACGCTCCGCAATTGCAATCCAATGTTGACATAATTAGACAACATCGACGGCATGATCCTGCTCTCCGAACTCTCGCGACGACGTATCCGTTCGATTCAGAAACTTATTCGCGTCGGCCGAAACGAAGTCGTGGTGGTGCTGCGTGTGGACAAGGACAAGGGTTATATTGATTTGTCGAAGCGACGAGTGTCTCCCGAGGACATCATCAAGTGCGAGGAGCGATACAACAAGTCCAAGATGGTGCACTCCATCATGCGCCACGTCGCCGAGAAGACGAACACACCTATTCAGGAGCTCTACGAGAACATCGGCTGGCCGTTGAATAAGAAGTACGGACACTCGATTGATGCCTTCAAGCTCTCCATCACCAACCCCGACGTGTGGAACGATGTCACCTTTCCGAACGACGTAGTCAAGGACGAGTTGCAGACATATATTAGCAAGAGGCTCACACCGCAGCCCACCAAGGTGCGGTCGGATATTGAGGGTATGGTCTACAGCACAATTGCACGGTCCAAGGCTAACTAAAGCAGTGACCTGCTTCGGATACGAGGGTATCGACGCAGTCAAGACGGCTCTGCGATGCGCCGAGGCGAAGAACACACAAGACACACAGGTCAAGGTGAAGCTGGTCTCACCACCTCTATACGGTATGCCTGTGCCTCATCCAACCTACATACCTCGCATGACTAACCCCAATAGTCCTCACGTCTCAATGTCTCGACAAGAATGTCGGTATCCAAGTCCTAGAGCAAGCGATCGAGGACATCAAAGAGAGCATAACGAAAGCGGGCGGAGACTGCACGGTCAAGATGGCGCCTAAGGCTGTCACAGAGAACGATGATGCGGAGCTGGCTGCACTCATGGAGAAGAGGGAGCGCGAGAACCAGGAAGTCAGCGGCGACGAAGACGAGAGCACGAGCGACGAAGGCGGTGTTGCCGAGGCGGACTAAGCAGTGGTTGCAGGTCGTGGTTGTTGTTGCTTCGAAACGGTCGTCAAAAGTGAGCATATGGCGTTCGGTAGAGGTTTTGGACAAGGCGTCGTGGCTGACCGGCCTCTCTCAGCGTAGATGGTGTACGCTATCATGCATGTTCCCGCGCGGTATGAACAGGATATCAAGCACACCGAATCCAGGTGTTGCGCAATTTGTATAAATCTCTTCCACTTCAGTCTTCGGACATTTTTCTGATGGGTGAAGCGCAAGACGAAGTGTGAATAGCGTGTGAAATGCACGTTCACGCGATACGATACGAGGAGCTTGGGCCCGTGGGGTTGATCGCGATATGACGAAGCTTGCTCTGGGAGCTCCGCTCGCCAGCTTGTTTAGCGCAGCCAAGTTTCGCAACAACAATGCCAACCTCCTCACCAATTCTCTGATTTGTGCCGATTTCTCCTTTTTATCTTGAGGCAGACCTCTCGCTTGAGAGATTACCGTCTATTTCTCCCTAAACCCGTATTCCTCGCTCACTACACCTCGCGGAGCTTCGATAAGCTCCCCGCCGCAATGGTACGATGGGCCAAGCTCTTCGATTCAGACGGCCACGATAGACGGCATCGCCTGCAGGATGAAATGCGATCGCGTTAGTTTTACCTTGATATCACAAATAGTACGCTTTCTAACGATTTTCAGTGCTACCCACGCGCCGCGAACGTACTCCACCGCCGCCGATAGCCCCAAAGGAGGTCACAAAGGTCGCGCTACGCCTCAAACACCAGATCGAACAGGTGATACCGTGCGAACTGGAAGAAGAGCTTGTCGTCAAACCGCATAGCCACATACTCACACAGGCCGTTGTTGCAACCGCAAAGGATGCCGGTGGGGAACAGTACAGCGCATGTGTGGTATACTGTCTATTGGTGGTCAAAAAATGGTTTAAGAGACAGGCGCTGGCAGAGCTGTGGGATGCCGACTTGCACGAGGTTCGCGCCGCAGCTGCTGAGATGCTGGCCAAGCTCATCATCGAGGAAGAGGAAGACCAGAATTACCTCATGGAACACATCCTGTTGAAAAGGTATTCTATTTTCGTCGACGGCGAACCCACCGCACCTGCCAACGTTATCGAGCGCGCTGTCGATCTGCATGCCTTGACTGTCATTGGGTCCTCCGGCTACCAGAAGTGCATACAACATCTGTGGAAGGGCTGGCTAGTGCAGGACGATGAGGACCCCAGTCGCTTCGTCCACTATGAGAACAAGACAAATACGTCGTACTGGTCGCACTTGGATCCCGACCGCCTGAGGGTGCCGCGATACCAGAACGCTGTGCAGATCGCCATCTCTGTCATCTTTTTAGCTCTCTACACGGGTGCCATCAACACGATCAACCCATCGGGTGATCTCGATACTGTAGAGATACTGCTGTATATCTTCACGCTCGGCTTCATATGCGACGAGACGGCCAAGCTGTGGAAGGTTGGCCGCTATTACATTGGCTTCTGGAATGTCTTCAACACCACCTTATACGCCCTTCTCACAACCTCCTTCATCCTGCGCATGGTAGCCTACGGACACGGAAGCGACTCTCAAAGACGAGGCCACTTCAATGAGCTTAGCTACGACTTCCTTGCCTTCGGCGCGCCCATGTTCTGGATGCGTCTCCTGCTATACCTCGATACATTCCGCTTCTTCGGCGCCATGCTAGTCGTCCTAAAAGTGATGATGCGCGAATCGCTCATTTTCTTCGCCCTGTTGCTCGTCGTCATAGTCGGCTTCCTGCAAGCTTTCATCGGGCTAGACTTGACAGATAATTCCATCACAGACGCAGGCTTCGTCATCCAGGCCATGCTCAACGCCATCATGCAGAGCCCCGAGTTCGACGGCTTCGACAGGTTCGCGCCCCCCTTCGGCATCATTCTTTACTACATCTTCACCTTCGTCGTCATGGTCATCCTCCTCAACATCCTCATCGCGCTGTACAACTCCGCCTACGAAGACATAACCGAGAACGCCATCGACGAGTACATGGCGCTCTTCTCGCAGAAGACTATGCAATTCGTGCGCGCCCCGGACGAGAATGTGTTCATCGCGCCGTTCAACCTTATCGAAATGCTTTTGCTTATTCTGCCCTTCGAATGGTGGCTTCCGCAGGCTACGTACAATCGCCTAAACGACTACGTAATGGGCTTCATCTACAGTCCGCTGCTAATCGTCACGGCGTGGATGGAGACGCGGCAAGCGCACAGCGTGCGTGTGAACCGGAAGCGCGGCGAAGACGATGACGATGTGGTGCAGGAGTGGGAGCAAGTAATGGGCGAGTGTGACTTCGAGGCCGACGGGTGGGACAAGAAGGTGCAGCAGACGAAGCCGAACGTCGAGTTCGACACTGCCGTGCTCGAAATCAGGAAGTTGCAGAACGAGGTTTCGGAGTTGAAGGAGCTTCTTATCGAGTTGAAGGACAAGGCGACCTGGGGGAGTGATACGTTGAAGGAGAGTAAGTTGGAGGAAAAGGGGGAGAGCAGCGAGAGCGTGGCGAGGGAGGAGTAAGTGTGTATTCTCTCTCTCTCTCTCGGTTGAACGCCGTGTCTTGTTGAGTTGTGTTTGACGAGTACAGGAGGAATGCGAGGTTGGCGCGGATGGTAGATGAGACTGCGAAGACGGACGACGGCACTGTAAAGACGGATGGGGGGAGCGATTGGCACTCTGATTGATTGTTGATTCGTCAGCATGGTGTTGCTCTTCCTCGCGGTCTCGCAACTGGATTAATACTGTTGTGTAAACCTGGTGTAGTTATTTTTCCCTTTACGTATGGTAGGGTCTCAACGGATATTAATGACTGAATGATATAATGTGGCAACATACGGGTGATATACACTGATCGTCAAGCATATAACCATACACAAGCCCACTATTTAGTCAGCCAACCTCTATGTATGCACCAGATTCCTAGCAGCACAACATCTCCATAGACCTTAATATCCAAAAACAAGCCGCCAACGCATTTACTCGACCCAGCACCACACAACATGTATTCCCATACACCCATTTCCCCAAACTTTTCGCAGCATGACTTTCCCTTCCTACTCCCCCTCCACACCCAATAACTCCCAACACTTCCGCATCCCAGTCGACAACGTCTCACCCTCCATACTCCCCGTCTCCACCCATCTCCTGACCGGCACCTTACTCGTTATCTCTCCCATCTCGCCGTCTATCTCCACCCGGAAATGGTACACATGCATCGTCAGCTTCAGATGTGTGAATACGTGGACTAGGGAGCCGACGTCTTTTACTAGTGTGATGGTGGGTTGGTCTGGGGTGAGATTGAGTTTGGTTACGTAGGCGTGAGCTGCAGATTTGCGGGATGTGGATGTATTTGTTTCTGTAGCTGAGAGTGTTGATTGGGGGAATTGCCAGAGGGAGGCTAGGAGGCCTGGTGCGTAGGGTGGTTAGTGAGTGAATAGGGATGGGAGGTTAGGATAGCAAGGATAAAGAGGTAGGACATACCTTTTGCGGGTCTTTGCTCGATGAGCCATTTACTGTTCCCATCGGATTGAGACGCTTCGATGATGCAGACGAGTGCGTCTTCTTCGGGGACTTTCTTCTTGGGCATCTTTTTGGGGAACAGAGAGCAGTATGATGATATTGCTTTTTGCTGGGCTGGTGTTGTTGTGGGAGATTTGCGCTTGGTGGAGGAGGCGGTGGAGTCAGGCTGAGTGTTTGCGGTAGGTTTTGCCTTGGGGGTGCTCGAAGTGAAGTAGTTGGAGATGGTGTTTGATGGTTTTTGTTCTGTCTTTCTGCGCTTTGAAGGCTTGGCTGGGGTGTCTTGTTCGTCTGCGGAGTCGTCTTCTGGCGCGGTTGCTAGGTCTTCTGTATCCAGCTGCTGGCACAGGGTACATGCGTCTTCTATGTCTGGTACTTCGGTAGTTGCAGGTTTTTTTACTGTGAGCGTCTCGCCTTCAGCATAGACCCTGCAGGTCTTGCGGATGGGACACTCGTTGCATTTAGGTCTCGGAGTGCAAATCGTCGAGCCCAGTTCCATGAGTGCTTGGTTCCACTGTCCGGGGACTCTACTCCTCCCTTCCTCAGGATAACTGGCCACACTCTTTACTAATTGATCCGCAACCTCCCACAACACATCCGTGCTCTTTTTGTCTTTTGCGTCGATATACAGACCCAACTGTCGACTCAGCACCCTAGCTACGTTCCCATCGAGCACAGGTTCCGCTTCGCCGAAAGCGATGCTGGACACGGCTCCAGCTGTGTACCTACCGATGCCTGGAATCTTTTGCAACTCCACAACACCACTAGGTATCTTACATGATTGAGCAGTTTTGTCGCTCACTACCGCTTTAGCACCTTCATGTAGGCGCGTTGCGCGGGAATAGTAGCCCAGGCCTTTCCAGACAGATAGGACATCGTCGTGAGAGGCTTCAGCGAGGGACCCCACGGTCGGCCATTTCGATATCCAGTTGTTAAAGTAGGGAATCACGGTCGAGACGCGGGTCTGTTGCAGCACTGCAGACGACAGGATCAGTACGTTGTGCGAGCGGCGGATTTGGATCCACGTGACGACGCGTCAACGCGTAAAAAGTTCATCCGCGTTTGAAGCCGTACGCGCCTTGATGCATGGCGGTGGTAAAATTGACGCATTTGGGATGGTACTCACTGACTTCGCTAACCCACACTTCGTACGCGCGCTTCTCCAATAACGCCCCAAACTCTTCTTCTTTGACCTCAAGCTCAGCAGGGTCTAGCCACTTCTTACGCCAAGGCATGTTCCTCGCCTCCTCGATGCCTTCAAACCATTTCAATAACTCTTTACTTGAAGTCTCGTCATCAAGAGCGAGTGGATAATGATAAGAGGACGAATGGACGCGTGAGGGAGGGACCGCGGTCGGCTGTGGTGACGTTGGTTTTGTGAATGCAGTCGCAACCGTGGGACCGGATTTGACTTTGGGCTTCGTGCGCGTAGATAGCGCTTTTCCTTTCGACATGATGTGCTGAAGGGTGGAGAGCTTAATTTTGATGGATTAATGCGTTCGAGATGGTGATGGGAGACGCGAGTCGCGTGCATCGACTTTCATCGCGCTAACCCTTTTAGGTATCATCGAAAGCTAGCTCTAGAACGTGTATGTGATCTTTCTTCCACTCGCTACGAAAACAGAGGCATGCGCCGTTACTAGATCCACAGAGTTTTGACTCTATCTGGGATAGGTGCTTAGTGAATCAACATGTGTAAGTACTAATTTTACCCAAGGACAACTAAGAGTTCTTTCCTAATTCCTGAACAGGTAGAGAAGTACAATCAAGCTCTGTACAAGAGTTCAACGTGAAATTAACTTGTAAAAAAGCATCTACCCGCTAGACCTTATTCTAAACAACTCCACGACAGAGAATAAACCAGAACGACTCCACCAATCCCAAGACAAACAAACCGCCCAAACTAATACCAAGTACACAAAAACCTATACAAAACCAAGACCCTCAAAGAAAAACATCAACCACTTCAACCCACCACCACCAATCAACGTCCCCATCAATACGTCAAACTAACACACCTCCCCTCCCACCCCTTCCCCCCAGCCCTAACCACATTCCCAAACACCCACTCCCCAACATCCCTCCGCCCAACAACCCACCCAATAGCCGGGGCCCCCTCCTCACCCTCCCTCCCCTCACAACCCCACTCCCACCCAGCTCTAACCTTCTCCACACCCCTCACCCCATCCACCAACGCCGTCGGCCTCACGATAACAAAGTCCCTGACATGTTCGCCCCCATCGCTCAACACCGCTTCTTCCATCCTGCGCTTATCGGCGTGCGGCTGCGCAGCCAGGATGCGGTATAAAGGGTAGTATACCCACGGTATATCTCTCTTCTTGCTGTTTACGCCTGTGGAGCTGAGGGCTATGAGGAGGGGTTTTGTGCCTGATGCGGTGGTGGATATGGGTTGGTTTGATGAGGAAGATGGAAGGCGCAGGGAGACGAGCGCGGAGAAGATGGTGCGTATGCCGATTTCGCAGAGGGTGGGGTCCGGGAGGACGAAGGGTTCGCGGAGGGAGAGCTGGAAGGTTGGGTAGGTGCCTATGGCGGTGTAGATTGTGTCGACGAGGTGGGTGGGGTGTAGTGGCGAAATTAGAGCGCGGGAGACGGAGCTGCGGTCTTTGGCGTCGCCTTGGATGATGGTGAGGTGGGATTTTATGGTGGTAGTGGGGATGGAGTGGTCGGTTTCGAGTTGGGTGAGGAGCTTGGAGGGCGTGCGGACTACTGTGTGGAGGTTAATCAAGAACCTTGCGATGGGGATGGTGGAAGATGGAGGAGACGTACGTGCGGTGCAGTGGTAGCCTTCGCGGAGGGCGCAGGCAAGTGAGCTACCTGCGCATCCGCCAGTTGCGCCGAAAAAGGCGATTGTTTGTTTTGAAGCCATCGTCGTGGTCGAATCGGATTGGATTGTCAAATGTATCTCGCTTGCGATAGTTTGAACCCAAGAGCCGGATGCGTAATGGAAGGTTATAGTCCACTGGTATTGACGAGTATAGTAACTGAATTCAAATCAAGAGCAAGCTTCGTAGCGGTATGCTGTAATCGACTGGTAGAGACGAATGTATCACACTGTATGATAAACCACACCCTTCCATCCCATTCCTTATATACCTTCTCCCTCCCCTCCTCAACGCGACCTCCATCTCTTCGTCCGGCCTTCTAAGCCTCGTACCATCTCAACCCTCCGCCATCTAATCCCCTTTCACCTCGTACCCCACAAGCGCAATCCCCCTCTAGCTCGGCCCTAACCCAATCTACACTAGCCGCCACCAGGTCTCCAAAGTTCGGTGCGAACGCCACGCCACGCCGCCAACGCAAGCCACAATCCGCTAGCGGAGCAGGGCCCCGTATCTAGTCTAGCCTCCACCATGTTAAAGACTCATCACGAGCGGGCGGGGCGTCAAGTTACGCCGCTATGCAGCATGTTGAGTCCAACGGCACGAGTGAACGGCCAGTCGGTCCGCACAAAAATCGGACGTCGGACAGAAAGCACGGGAAACATTGCGATTCCGCAGCAATACGATAGAATACCGTGCAAAGCGCGACAAGCAACGACATTGCCGGCTCGATAAGAGAGAAGATAGAAATTAAAGCTACTAGTAAAAATGTAGGCAAAGTATAGCAAGGTAAAGTAAGAATAGTGATCGTAGCGATACGCTTTTCCCAAAGATAACTCTCGGGAGAGTATACTAAATAAATAAATAAATAAATAGATAGATAAGCCGATTTTCTTTCCCAGCCCAGTCCAGCGAAAGAAAGTCCCTAATATGCCCTTTGTGAAAAACGCTTGAAATCGCTACAAACTCCGACGAAATGCCATGCCCCTCATTTATATCCCAAGATGCCCGAATCAAAAACGTTTCCATGAATGGTGGGGGGTATTCGCGAACAGTAATGTAAGCCTTACACGAAGAAGGAAGTGAGGCAGAGTGTCCGTAAATGTACATCTCTCGCTCGATGATTAATCCAGACCAGTACCAAAAGCAATGTGCCAAATATATAGATGGCATGACGAGTCTATCCCGACGATGCATAGATGCATGTAGTAAGATAGTGATAGATGGTGTCTACGTCGCAGTTATGGGCTGCGGCGTCTTCTTCAGCCAAATGTCGCCACCTTCGCCCCTCTCCCACTTCTTCCATGCGATATTGTACGCTTCTTCTAAATCTCTTACCCATCTCGTGGTGTCGAATAGACCACTGCTCCATCTTGATTCGTACAAGATGCGTCGGAGCTGGCTCAGGCGACCTGTTGCGCGGCCATCGTGGTATCTGCAGCCGAGGGCTAAGCGAACAGCCATGTCTTCATACTCTTCGTCGCTTCCTGCAATGAGCTCTTTTGCAGCCTGGAATCCTTCCTGCGTTTTCGGAAGTGCACCCTTGAGGATCGAGGCTGCCATGCGTGAACACATTTTGTAGTTGTATCTCGGTAGAGTAAGCAGCGGCGTGCCTGACCAAAGGACGTCGGCAGCTGTCGTGTGCGCATTGCACTCGGGCGTATCCAAGAACAGATCGCAGACACGGGCACGTGCGATATGTTGGCTCTTCTGAGCAACGTCTGTGAAAATCACACGGTTGGCAACTTCAGAGCCTGCCCACATTTGTGCTGTCTGCTTAAGGTTTGTTTCGCCAAGATCTGGGAAGCGAAGCAGCCAGAGGATGGCATTAGGAACCTTTTGAAGGATGCGGAGCCAGGTTCGGAACGTCGTGGGTTCGATCTGAAAGGTGGTTAGGGTACTGCAGGGTTAAAAAAGGTGTTCAGCTTACCTTATACAACTGGTTGAAATTGCCCAAGATGATAGCATCGTCAGGGAGATTGGGGAAGATCGTTTTACGCATGTTCCATCTTCTCTTTTGTTCGTCCTCCCAGCTGAGCTGTTCTTCTTGAGCATCTGGGGCACTCTGCCGGTGGTCGCAGCAGAAGAAGGTATCGCGACAGTAGATGATGTTCTCAGCATAGATCCAATCCTCATCTTGGCCACCACTATTCTCGTCGATGAGAGCGTCTTCCAGATCGACGTTTCTGCGCCAGCTACGAAGGGTATTGGGTGGGACAGCTGTGTCGTCAGCAAGTAGGTAGTCGCACCATTCGGCGCCCAGTGTCCCTGCGAAGCCCATGAACGACATCTGGATGGGTGCTGGACGAGCAGCAAACACTTCGTTCCTTGCCCCGCGGGTATATCCGTTCAGGTTGACGAGGATATGTATTCCGTCATTGATGATCTGGCTAACAAGACGTTCAGCAGGCCACGTGCTCGCATCGTAGAACACCGGCGCTTCTCTTTCAATCTGCTGACGATGCACTGTGTTGTCGCTGGCCGTGGTAGCATAGCAATAAGCCTTAACCCGAGCCTTGTTATGGAGACCGAATACAGATTGCATCAGGTGAGCAAGAGGATGGTTGTTGAAATCTGAAGAGACGTAGCCCACTTTCAGGTATGGAGCCGGTGGAGCCGGAGGAGCGTAAACAGTCGAAGGCAGCCATGGTGCCCTTAATGTTGAGCAGGATATTCGAAGGCCGTTCCGCTGGGAAATCAGACGGATTTGCTTGGCCGACATCGGGCAAGTGAAGGTATGGAACGGAAGGACGGTGGGAGCAGCAGGAACAGTCAGTGCCGCCGGTAGCTGAGGTCGCCGATAGCTTGCAAGAGGCCGTTCTTTCCCAAATTTATACTTGTCTTGGTACCAATGCCAGGTAATTCTCCGGATGACACGCTCCACTAGACGAACAAGGCGTGCTCCTTCCCACTTTCGGCCTCGCCATTGTCCAAGAACGCCCCCTACACGTTCTTGTTCCTCTTCGAGGTCTTGTTCCCTGCTGTATGCTAAGGTGAGTGACCGGACAATGTCGCGAATGAATCGCTCGTCCATGATGCCTCGTCCCCAATCTTCACCGTCGGCCAGCTGTTTCTCAACCAAGCTTACGACCTTGTGTATCCAGCCGCCGCTCCTTGCCCCGGGGAGCTTGGCATCAAGTAGCATGCCATTTTCGTCTACGTGCCAGCGATCGCGAGAACCTGAACCTTCGGCAATACCACCTCTTCCATGCCATCCGCAAACCGAATTGAGGGCGTTCGCAAGACCACAAACTGCCTCCGCGAAGTCTGGGCTTGCCTTCACTGCTCTCCTGTAGTACACAATGGCATCGCTAATCCGTCCCTTGTCCTTGACAGCATTGGCGAGATTAGCAAGAGCAATGTCGAAGTTCTTATCGCACGCCACTGCCTGTTCGTACATTTGAATGGCCGCTTCCAGTTGTCCAATGTCTTTCAGAAGACTACCCAGATTGGTGTATAAATGAGCATGTCGATTGTCGAGAATCAATCCGTAGTGGTAGTATGCGAGAGCAAGGGCTATGCCGCTACCAGGAACCAAACCTGGCACCATAGGCCTCTGTATGGAATTGGATACCGGTATGTGCTTCGAAGGAGCAGACTGCTGAACACTGGCCAAGAGAATGCCCACGTTGTTTGCCGTTGATGGGCTTGGCTGCAGAGCGAGCGACAGATAATACAAAGCGAGTATTTCTCTAACCCCATAGTTGCTCTGAAACGCGGTGGCCTTGGGTGAATTCGTTGCCATACCGTCCTGGAAGATCTTAGCCAAAGACAAAAGAGAATTGCTCGTAGTTGAAATCGCAGCTTTCCGAGCCATGACCTCGCCAGGAACGTATTTAAGACCTGGCAGCTGTCCGTGCGGCGGGAAGCAAAGCTGCGCAGTCTTGAGTGCCGGTTCGGGTTGAAGCAGGATGGGATCGTTGGACGGAGGTAGGCGATGGCCTCCAGGAGAGCGCTCTGTACCATCATAACCCACAACAGACAAAATGTGTTTGATCAAACCGTTGATGCCTTGCATCTGTAAACCTGCACCAATGAGCACAGCATTCTCGAATGCCTTTGCCGCACCATAGTTGTCACCAAGAGCATACAACATGTTGCCCTTCGCATGCACCAAAGCAAGTATGCGGCCGTTATCGCACCCGGGAATGGCGTAGCCACTAGAACCGAAGCCTGGCTGGTCTGCTCCAGCAGTCTCCTCGGCATCTTTAGATAGCGAATCGTTCTCCGTCTCGTATTCGAATACCGGCCGATCTGAAACTTCCGACAAGTTGGGAGATTCGGTCACTGATGTCGAGCGCTCACTCTGTCCGTCTACATTCTTGAAGACTTCTCCTTTCTTGGCCAACTTCAAAGAGCTCTCCACCTCTTCGATAATTTGCACGGCTTCTTTATTCCTGTGATCGCTGCACAGCAATCCTAGCAGGTGCTCAACAGCTTCAAAGTAACTGGGTCTTAGCTTCACTGCTCTTTTCCAATATTCCTCGGCGTCTTGTTTTTGGTGCAAAGCAAGGAACGTCGCTGCCAGATTTGAAGTTGCTTCGACGTGGCTACGAATATTAGCAGGCCTTCGTATAGCTGGAGTTGCTAGACTTACTCTTTGTCCAGTTTCAGAATATGTTTATACCATCCATGCGCTTTTTGATAGTCCCCAAGCGCATAAGCAAGACATCCACCCAGGAGAATACCGTCTATCCAATTCCAGTTACTCTCCTCACAGTATTTCGTAATAGCATCTAGCGCAGAAGCCGCTGTCATGCTCGGAGGGACTTCAGGGCGCTGACTCTGATGGACTCCAGCAACGGAACCTGACATACGCCGTAGGGGCCGCAGCGGTTCCATACCAGCGATCTGTGGATGGAGTGGATGTGGATTTGCGTACGATTGTGGTTGTGAAGAATGCCATGACTGTCTATGGATATTTGTATCGCCTCCGCTAATGGACCAGGCAGACGAGGAACGGCTATGCGTCGGTCTATTGAATACGTCTCTATTAGTATGCGCAATCCGAGAGGCATCAGATGTGTGTGCGCTGGTAGTACTACTTGAGGGGCTGGAGAAATTGGCAGCTGGCTGTTTCGGAGGCTTAGGGTAGATGTGTGGACGTATGGGCTGTTGGTGGCCATGGGGATGCTGTAAACTAGTCTTGCGTGTCGACTGTAGGTACTTGAGCAATTCAACGTACACCATGTGTGCCCAGGCAAAGATCTTCTCCCGACCCTGCACATTTGATGACAGTGGGCTGAACTCGGCCGTGGTTGGGGTAGAAAACTGATCTGCAATAGGCGTACTTTGACCAGAAGCTAGTGAGTAGTCCGGATGAGGGCGATGGCTGGGTGGCACGGGTAAAGGTTGGTCTTGATAATCTAATGCGGCGTTGTTATGGGATTGCTGGAACGAAACGGGGTAGTCGATTGTCGATCTACCTTGAATCGAAAAGGGATTCTGTAGCTGCTGTAATTGGTAAGGATGTGGTTGGATATGCATGTTGGGCAAAGTGTTGTTGTATGCATGGTTCATGAATGCGTTGTGCTGTGGATGGGTCCAATTAGGGGCATGATGGTTGTAGAACCGCGGATCCCGCATAGCAGCCGGACGGTATGGGATAAAGGTGCCATCATGCCAATATGGGCCAAAAGGTCCTTGATCGTTAGATACCGTTGGTCCCAGAGGGCTCTGCATCATCTGTTCTGGGGCACCACCAAACGGATTACCGAACATCTGATAGTGAGGATGGTTCTGTAGCGGAGGAATCTGGTTTAGCATTGAGTCGATCTGCGGTAAAGCTCGCCCAGAGCCTGACTGGAAGTACAGGCTGGGACTCCAGTCGGCCGTTGCATCATGCTTTTGAACAAAGTCGGCGTTTACACCTGGGGATCTGAAGGGCAAATCCTGCTTGAGACCGTAGAGAATGCTCGACTCAGCTGTGACGGGTAGTATGATGTGCTTCGTGGCATGAGGCTTCTCCGTCTGTTCCACTGAAGTGCCGTCGTAGGCTGCTGCGAGGATGCCATTCGGTGTCTTGCGCCGTAGCATGTGCTCTGGCGGTTTGGCTGTGTTCCTTCCGCTTTCAGAGCCTTGCGAGTGATACGAGTTATGGCGCGACAACGGATGGGCGTACTGCTGCGGAAGCTGCTGGGCCATGGTCCGCTGGTCGAAGCCAGGAGCATTTCGAAGCAACTGGCCATGGGGAGAAGCGAGGGGCTGCTGGAAGGGGCCGAGCGGTGAATGTAGTGGCGGCGGCAGCGGCGGGGGGTATTGTCGGACCATAGTCATGGTGGACAATGCCGCTGTGGACGCTGGTAGGAAATTAGTCGTTAGCCAGGGCGAAGCGTGCCCTTTGTTCGAGCAGATCGAGTGCGGCAACGACGCAACAATCAGCACAACAGGGACTGCTGCAGGGTCCTGTCTGGGGCTGCTTGGATGCCAAACGCTTTCACCAAGACCGGCTTGTGCCTATGCCTTTGCGAAGTCGTCGCCCGCCTTCCGCACATGACATGTCTTATGGATCGTGGTCAGGGCCGGGGGGCACCGGGAGCTCCAGACTGGAAACCAGCAGAGGCCCGGGCAGACGAGGATGGTGGTGGGAGCGTGGGTGGGTGTGGGTGCTCTGCTCGCGGGGGCAGCGGCGTGTTCAGGTGTGTGTCGTGGCCTGGGGTGGGCAGCGGTCAGCGGTGCGGTCGGCGACGAAGCCACAGTGGTTGGATGCAAGGGCGGCCGGCAACGTGCTCTCGCTGGCGGAATGCTGGAGGGCTCGGGTGCGGTGCCGCTGGACAAACGGGGATATTTGCAGCAAAGCAGGGCAACTGCACACTTACACGGCGCAGTATGCCTGGGGCTTGGGGCTTGGGGCACGGTTAGCTCGCCGTGCGTACGTGTGTCGGGTCGGGCTGGGCGGGATGCAGTGCAGCGTTGCGGGCACACAGCAGCGGGCTCGGAGCGTACGAGGGAGGGTGGATGCTGCGAGGGTGCGAGGGCGCGAGGACGCCGTGTCGCCGCCTGGGTTTTGGGTCGCCGGCGGCGTGTCGACCAGCAGCACGCACAGGCACAGAGATTTGTAGCGGGCCAGGGCGGATGACGGGGTAGACTACAGGCAGACTGAGGGCGGGAGATCCAGCGGGCGTTGGCTGGCGCTATGGATGGGTTCGAGCTTTGGTGGCTGCATCCATCCTGGACGCCAACACGCCCTATCAAGGCCCAGCATGCCTGGTATGCCTGGCCTGCTTCCCGCGTGAGCGCTGCCTGTCCACGAAACAAAGCACATGTGGCTTGCTGAGCACTCGTCTCCTCTCCACTCATCGCCCGCCGATTCACGCGGCCATGGCGCGCCGTCCGAAGGCTTACCATCGATGCATTAGAGCCGCCTCTCTTTGCTGCCGTCCTTCCCTCCCAACCACACCCTTCTCCTCTAATTATGGGGCGCCCGCAGCATCTGACAAGCACACCTCGCCACGAACCGTTTAGCCTAGATTGCCGTCGCCACATCGGTGAGCTCCATGCGTCTACCGCTGCTGACCTTCCCTGACAAACATCGGGGTTGGCGGCCATGGCGCCCGCAAATCACCGTTTGGCCTGCCCGTGTTGGCGGCGACTTGTCATAGTGTTTCACCTGTGCCGCTCCACAAGTGTCAGGTACTCAGTTCCGTATCTCTACATGCGCGGCTGAAACGCCCAGCAGCAATGAGGTCACGCTTTGCATGAATCTGTAGACCGTACATGATGGACCACTACACCATTGCCAGAGGCCGGTGCAGCGGTGAGTAAAAGGTCGTCTCTCTCCTTCACTCCAAAATAGGGTCAAACCATGGTCGAGTCCGAAGAACAAGAAGTTAGACCCAGAGTGTTGGTGAAGTTACATCACGCCCAATGCGGTGCCTTTCCACGAGACGGCTTCTTGCTGCTGCCACGGACCGCTCCCTTCCCGATTGCTCCAGTCGCAGAACTCTCCAAGCTTCGGGAAGCACGGAGAATATCCTGGCTCAGATGCTGCCGGGTGCCGAATTGATTGGCACAAGAAGAGTTTGCCGGCCGTGAAAAGCTCGCCTGTGTACACCAGTGACACGGCGTTAGCTACAAGAGCGTCTTGGCTATTGAGTAGCAAAAGCATCTCCAGCCCATGTCCGTAGCTATCGTATAGCTCTCAAGCGTAAGAAATGCCTGCAGAAAGGGTTGATCTTTGACGCTTGCAACCGTCACGTTAAGGAGTCGCCCCATAATTGCAACAAAGACAACGCCGATTTTGTCAGCAAGATGATCGGCATGCTTACTTCAATATATTATAAGGCCGCAATGTGAGTAATTATGCGGTGACGATCCATGCAGTCGAGTAAAGAGGGCATTGGTCCAGGAAATGCGCTGGCTTCTAAATCCGTGAAGTCTCCGAAGACGAGAGCACACTATGCGTGAAACAATGAGTTGAGAAAGCATCAGACACCTTGGCATCGTTCATCGCGGTTGCCAGATCATCTCTCGATAATTGAGTGAGGAGTAGGTGTTTAGAACGACGAAGTTTTTCAATTAATACTTTTGTTCTAACCCTAACTGGGTTAGAGCCCGGCGTCGTGAGATATTCCGCTGCCGACGCTCCAGCCGCTAGATTGTTGGCGATGTGGCATGTTTCCGAATGACGGACGGCTTTCACCACTCGCTCTTGTTCACTTATATCACCTCCCACCTCAGGCGCGAACCCGCGAGGACTACCCGTTGTCTTAGACATCTCTCACTTACCCGCGCAGTGTCTCAATCTTCGTTCACAAAATGAGTTCAGAAGCACCACCACAGCCTCAAGGGCCGCCTCAAGGACCACCTCAAGGACCACCTCAAGGACAACCCCAAGGACCGCCTCAGGGCATGCCTCAACCAGGCCAGCAGCCTACCCCCGAGCAAATAGCACAGATGCAACGCCAGATCGCCGCTGAGGCAGAGAAGCACGGATTGAGCGTCCCCGAATATATCAACCGACTAAAGCAGCAAGCTATGCAGCAACACCAAGCGCAGCTGCGCCAGCAACAAATGGCGCAACAACAGCAGCAGCAGCAGCAACAGCCGATTCAACCAGGACCGCCACAACCGGATGCGATCGCACTTGCAAATTTCTTGAAGGGCCAGGACCTGAAGCCCCGCACAGTAATCCACGATGAGAAGCGGAAGGACATGTTTCGAGGTACGGTGGTTAACTAGTGTGAGGAAGTGTGCCGGACAGCAGCTGATGCTCAACAGTCAAGCGCGCGATCCGCGCCCTCATGTCCCCCGCATACGAGAAAGCGTGCGCAAAAAACAGCGTGCTACCAAAAGTGACGGACCGCGTCACGGCAGAAAACGCCTTCAAGAAACTCCCGCTGTCTCTCCTTGCCCTACGCGTCTCAAAAGTAGACCCCGAGCACGCCCACGAGGGCCACAACCACGCCAAACCCAAGCGCGTCAAAGGCCTCTGGACCGTCCGCATCGAGCAGCACCAAGAAGCTAATGACGACTGCTACTACATCTGGCTGTACGAGGGTTCGCAGTGGAAGCAGAAGCTATACGCGGTTGGTGCGCTCGTCGGTATTCTTGCGATAGTGCTCTTCCCGCTCTGGCCTGTGCAGCTCAGGCTGGGTGTGTGGTATCTGAGTATGGGCATGCTCGGTCTGATCGGTCTCTTCTTCGCCATGGCCATCTTCCGGCTGATTCTCTTCATCGTCACCATGTTCGTGGCGCCCCCAGGGTTCTGGCTCTACCCCAATCTCTTCGAAGACGTAGGCTTCTTCGATTCCTTCCGGCCAGTCTGGGCATGGCAAGAGGTAAGATATCCCAACTCAACCTCACAACTCCGAAGACAACATCAAACTAACACCACGTGACATAGACACCCGAAGACATCAAAAACAAGAAGCGTGCAAAGAAAGAACGCAAGGCCGCAAAAGCCGCCGCCAAGGCCGCAGGAACACCCCTCAATGGCAAACCCGCGAAGGGCAAGAAAGCGCTCTCCGGCACTGCAACACCCCAGCCAGGCGCCCCAGCCGAACCCGCGCCCGCGCCCGCACCCGCACCCGCACCCGTCGCCGCAGAAGCAGCACCGCAACCTACGGGCTCGGAGGCCGCGCCCCAGACGGGCGCCATCTCGCAGCGGCCGCCGCGCGCGACAGTCGAAGAGGCAGAGGACGACGAGTAGAACTCGCGTCCGCGTGCGCGCTCGCGTCGCAGTGGCAAGTCTTTTCGTTCGTTCAAGCATCTGGGGTAGGCGTAGGCGTTACGGCGTACATAGTCAGCGTGAGTGCGTTTGAAGGCATGTTTTCTGGGATGGATGCATCGCGGGTAGGATTCGTATCTATGTGTTTTAGTTCGAGCGTTGCTCGGGGTGCGGTGCGTGCGTGCGTGTGTGTGTGTGTGTAGTATATCCCTGGACGCACGCGTTCATGGGGCGAGCTGGGCCAATACCAAAACTTCCGTTTTCCTGAGATGTGTGTTTGTTGTGTGTGCTTGTTTTATATGATACGGGTTACTTGGCGGATGAGTTGTGCTTTCTTGTGTGTGGGGACTTATATCTCCCAGTGGGCGGTCTTCCTGTGGAATGAAATAGATGGGTGGGCTGTGAAGAATAGTATGGCATGGCATGGCATGGCATGAGGTGAACGTGTGATAGTTAGAGAATATACCGAGGATTGAGCGGGAAGGAAAAGGGAAAGGAGAAGGGAAAGTATAGTGCATGCATGAACGGACGTACGACACGATCCCATCTCCCCATCCCACAGCAAAGTCCAAATCCCACGAGAAATCCTCACACGCCTGACACAACATGACATGACAGAAACGAGACAGGAGACAGGAGAGCATGCACAGCGCGTGTAATGTCATAAATTCGATTCCATTTTTCTTTTCCTCGGATTCCCGCTATCCACACGAGCACCCGCAGGCTCGTAAACGTGTACTCATCATGTGTGCCCAGCCCATCCTTTCCCTCCCCTCCCACCAAAGGAACGAACAAACGCCAGATTTTACAAGTCGCCTGACCCCAGACTATCAGAGCAGAAGAAGGAAAAAAACCTGAGACGCAAAGTGACCATGGCCGCTGGATGGAGCTGGAGAACGAGAAAAGAAGAGAGATGGAAAGGAAAGTGCCATGCCATGCCATGCCACGCCATGCTATGGACAATACAATACGACACCGTGCGAAGTGGTCCTGATCCTGATCCTGATCCTTTACGCCTGGGTGATGCTTAGATAGAGAACAGCCTATAGAAGAGGTGGGATAAGGTGGGGTGGAGCAGGCTGCTATGCGAGCACCGGCGGCTCCGCAACGCTCGTCTGCCGCCTGCTGATCGGCGGACTACTATGCAGGTTTGAGGCCGTGATGGGCGAGTGCGTGATGGGGCTTGTGGGATTCGCGTCGGAGAGTTGTCGTTCTGGTTGAATATTAGCATCGTCATTTATTTAAGGATATGCTGTGTTGCTAGGAGGTAGATAGACTTACCCAGCTCCCGAATTCTCTGCTTCAGCATCTGGTTCTCCCGCGTGAGGTTTTGTGTCTCGGCTTGGTAGAAGGCGCTTTCGTCGCGGGTGGTTATCGAGGACGCGGGGAGGTATTCTGTGCTTTCGTAGGGGGTGATGCTTTGGGACGAGAGGGGCCGCAGGGAGGGCGAGTTGGTGTGTGAGCTGGTGCGGGAGCGCTCTGCGAAGGAGGATTGGCGGGAGACTGTTCCTCGGGGGTTGGTGGAGGGGTGGGGATTGTTGCTTTGCGAGGTGGTGGGTGGGAAAGTCGGGATGGACATGGAGCGTTCGGAGGTGGGGGTGCTGTCGTCGACGGCGGATGTGTTTTGGAGCTGTTGGATTTGGGTTTGTTGTTGGCGGATCATGCTCAGGAGGCGGTTCTGGGGTGCTGTTAGTGGGTGTTTACAATGCAGGTGGTGGTTAGAGTTCGAAGACTCTGTGTGTTTGATTGGCGTGACACGAGAAGGATATTTTGACATGGTGTGGTACTTACCACCTGACCCTCTTGCTCGTATTCTAGCTCCTGGTGTAACTCTCCCAGGCTCGGCGCACGCTCGTGCTGTGGGCTGTGGGGCCACGGGGCTCCTCGACTCCTCGACGACGGGCTTCTCTGCATCTCTCCTGGGGCAGGAATACTGGGGTCATTGAAGTTTAGGTTCATCCTTATGCTCGACCTGCGGCGTGCTCTCTCCACGTCCCTCCGCATGCTACCGGAGGACTGGCGCCTGAGGTCTTCATTGTGTATGCCAGCATTCATGGTCGCTGCTGCAGCGAGAGAATGCGGCGGTGTGTGGGAGGGTGACTGCGACATGGGGCGAGCTTGCTGCTCGGTGGGCGCAATTCGTGTCTGTAGAGGGGTAGCTGAAGGCGAGGGCGATGAGGGTGGAAGTGAGTTCAGATCCGGAGGCATGGCTGCGGCGGAGAAGTCAGGGTATAAGGATGGAGGCGGGGGTCAGGAGGGGGAGCGGCGGAATGGGGATGACGCATGGATTGGAGAGAGTGTAGAAAGGTAACGCGGTCGTGGTGCCTGGGTGGAGAGACATTCCGGGCGGAGGCGGGGTAAAAGACGACGGCTGATCACGAAGAAAGCGCCGGCCTTGGCTTGACGCTTGCGCAGGAACACAAACGCATGCTCTGCGCTGCACATGAGCAGGCAGAGATGGGCAGGGCATGTCATGTGCTAACTCGACAGCTGGTGAGTGAGCCGTAGTCCGACAAGAAGACTGACTGACTGACTTGCAAGCTCCAGCGTCGGCCCCTCGTACGACCTCGGTCGACTGCATGCACGTGAGCGCGACGGACTCTGAGCCTCTGTCACTCTCCGCCAGCGCGTCGCCGTGTTTTGTATACAGTGCGCCCCTCACGCGTCGCGAACGTGCCGGCCCCCCGCGTCGCAAGCCCGCTATCGATTAATCTCTGTGGCCCGATGCCAACGTGATGTACCTAATGGCCGGATTCGCTGTCTGTGCTGCTCCGAGTCCCTGGTCTGCAGAAGCGACATGAACCATTCTTTTTGCTCGAGCCCGGAATTCTTCGCTCGCATGTGCCTCCGCCCGCCGACTGCCGTGCACACGACGCATAAAACGCCATCATCCAGCGACTCGCGGCAGTCACACCGCCGCCGCCACCTCTTCTAGCAGCAATGGCACGGGTCCTCGCAACCACTGTTCGCCGAGCAGCTGACGATCTGCCTGGCGGAAGGCTGCCGGCGGCGCGGACGGAGGCGTTAGCCCTGGCAATTTCACCCGCAAGCCCAGGAAGCCCAGGCTTCATTTATCACCTCGAGCCTCGCCCCAAGGATCGCCGAGCGGTCGCACAGGGGCCGCCTCGCCGACCGGCGCGTGTGGCGAGGCGAGGGCAGCCAGAGCAAGCCCGTCAGTGACAGCGCCGGCGCGCTTTATAAAAAGCTCGCTGCACCACGTCGGACACGGTGCTCGTCGCTCAAACACGGCCAAAACAAGCCAACGGTCGGTAGCGCACAACGCTGCAGATAGCCTCCGCCTGGTGTGACGGCCTCCCGAGCGCCATCGCCCGATTTAGCCTTCTGGGCCTGAAAAGGGGCCACTCTGCTGCCCAAGCGTGCCCGCACGCTTCGGCACCGCGAGTCTGCGAACACCCCCTGCCATTCTCTTGACTAGACGGCCTCCAACGCCCGCTCGCGTCACTGTGCTCGTCGTCGTTTCTTCGCACGTTTCAGTCCCTGCTCTTCGTCCCTCTCCCCATATCAAGACCTGCCCCTCTCCAGGCCACATGTCCTGTCCCTTCGTTTGATACAGCCTTCTCACATGCCATTAGCCCCGCCGGCTCCCACACTCGTTCACTAAGCCTTTTGCAAATTCCGAATTGTCCGCCTCGTCTGCAATTGAAACCCGCTTCGGCCTTCCCACCGCCTCACGCAATACTAACTCGTCCACCCTCGATATTGACACCGTACGCCTAATCGACGCATTTTCTTATACCTCATTGTTCGACCTGCTGTGCCACCATTTGCGAGAACTGTGCCATTGTGCAAGCGAATAACGTCTGGCATACTACTCCAACCTTACGTGGCCTAATATATCCTTCATCTTTCTCAACCTTCCGTCTTCCGGCCACGTTCATGTGTTGATACCCGACGCTTTTGTACGGCTGTAGAAGCCATGGCTCCCATTGACAGCTTTTCGACCTCCCGCTGGCGGCGCAACCGGTCCAGCGCAAACCTCCTCGACCAAGTCCAACAACCGGCGCCGACCAACGCCAACATGAACTCGCTCAAGCCACCGCCGGCACTCGAGCGTAAAAACTCCAGCAGGATGTCTCTGTTCAACCTGTTCAGCAAGCCCAAGGTGGAAAAGGCGAGAGGCCATGTAGAGGTCGGCCTTGCTGTTCCCATGCAACCACAGGAGCCACCCAGGCCACCGTCGCCGCCAAAATCGGCCTTACGACACAACCCCCCGCCTCAAGCTCAGCAAATGCATCGGATGCGATCCAGCCAATTCCTCCGACCAATGTCTATGCGACCGCCAAGCGTCAGCAGGCCCCCTGGCGATGATTGGGATCCTCCACCGCTCTTCCAAGCATATCCACAGTCGATCAAATATGCAACAGTACAAGCTTGCGTATACTCGCCAGATGCGCTCATCAGGACACAAAGCCAGAGAAGGCAGGCGGAAATGATGCGTGAGCGGATGGATAGCCACAAGGATCTGGCAGCGACTTTGGAAAATGGCTCCGAACACAAGAAACTAGAGAAAACCCATAAGCGCCTGGACTCCATCCTGCACTCGGCACCACAACTAACCAATAAGATTTACGTCTTGGTGACCTCTGGACATATCCTGCAATATTCTGGCGACGGTCCCTTCGATCGGCTCCCGGAAAGAGTTCTCAGGTTAGGAAAAGACTCCGCAGCATTCGCTTCCGATTTGATTCCCGGCAAGCATTGGGTTTTGCAGATCCTACAGAGTGCGAACGAGGATGGCACTGTAAGTGAGGGTCCAAAGCATTCCCTCCTGTCCAGACTTCGACTTGGCGGCCCTACAAGGCGAGAAGCGGCGAGCTTTCTGCTAGTAATGGAAAGTGCTGAAGAGATGGAGTCATGGATGACGATCGTAAGAAGAGAGATCGAAAATCTCGGAGGCATGAAGGCTAGCAGTGAGTCTCCCAGAGGCTCTTCGTCGATTGACGAATCCTCGGAGAAGACTTCAATGGAGCGCCCATATCAGCGGCAACCGGTCAAACGCGGTTCCAGTCGTTTGAGTATGGTCACACCGGTCGACTCGCCCTTACAATCACAATATTCGGACTCTCCTAGAATAGTCATGTCTGATTGGGAGAATGACCGCAAGGAGAAGGCAGACTCTGCCAGCATTCAATCCTCTCGACCGAGCATCCACCGCCAATCAGTGGAGGCACCTTCAGTTTCCGCGAGCACAGTCTCTCACGAACAGCTTCAATTAGACCAGCTTCGTGAGAAATCCCGATATTCATATGTGTCTACAGCAACATCTGTATCCGGTGCCGGTACTAGGAGCACATCGCGAGATCCGTCACCAGCACCACCGTCGCCTATCAAAGAAGTTTCACCCCCGGCAGACCCAGAGCCGCGCCGAAGCGAGACTTCCCTCAGGTCGTTTCATATGCACCCAGGGAACACCAGCACCCGCAGAAGATCCATGCAGCCTCTACCTGTCACCAATGAGGACAACTCTGTATCCGCGCAGGTTGCGCGAACACCTAAGCGACACTCTATCTATGGTCCCACTTCACCAACTGCTAGTGAGTCCAGGAAATTAGAAGTTGGTACACCATTATCACAACCGATATCGGTCAGTGCGGCGGTACCTGTCACTGCATCTACGAATAACGGGGGGCCAAGTGCTACTACCCAGCATACACTTCCGGGACGATACACATTAAGGAGTTCAAGTGCGCCTCCGGCTAGGATCACCAGTTCGATATCGCCCCCACCGCTGCAACCGCTGCCAACCCCTCCCACTCAGCGCCCTCAGTCCACAGTCATTAGCAAATTAACCACTGCTGCTGCTGGTCTACCAAACCCTGCGGAACCTCGCGTGTCAGCAACACCGAAACCATATCTGCGTCCTCTACCAGTGAGGCCACAGACCCAAAAATCCGACGGGTCTTTCATCGTGCCGCGCCGCGCATCCGGCAACAAGCCCGCTCGCCTTCCCCTCGGCGTGGTAGTAAACCGATCCGTCACGGAACCCGCGCGACCGCCCTCTGGGACTGCGAGCCCCATAGCATCGTCCCGCCAAGCAAGTCCCTCGCGCACCTTCCAGAGCGCAGCACAAACAGGACAGTCCCTGCGGCGTCCAACGTCAGTGCAAATCCGCTCCGACCCCGCCCCCTTCCTCTCGTCGTCCCGCCCTACCCGCGCAGTCTCAAGCACGCCCTCCTTCGTGCCCGGACCCCGCGCATCCATTGCTCAGGCTCCACCCGCACTCCGCCAGAGCCCCAGCATCCCCGTCCTCCGCGGCCACGGTCAGCAGCTTGCACCCCCAAAGAACCTCGCTCCCAGACGGAGCATGCCCACCATGGGCCTACCGCCACCAGCGCCTCCGCCAAACATGCCGCTGCCGCCTCCGCCGCCGGTGGGAGCACCGCGGGCTGTAGCAGTATGAGTGCGTTTCCAATCCTACTTTTTTCGTTTCCAAGGCCGCGTCGCGCCGTGGGCGCTGAGCACATGATTGACGCACTGGCGAGGGTGCTGCTTCGTTCACGTTTTTCCATCTATCTGCCTAAGCTTACGTGTTACGTCTTTCCTTTTTCGCATGATACCTTTGTTTTTTTGTTTTTGTTTTCGTCTTGTGCGCTGCGCGATCGATTGGTATTATAGCCTTATGTTCCTCTTTTGTGTCTATCTGCTTCGTATATTGTATCATTACCATTACGTCTGTTGCTTGGGAGTCCACTGGTATTGGAATTGGAATTGGAATAAGATGCCATGATGGCGTATAGAGATAAATTAGGCTTGTTTTGTTTTGTTGGATTGGAATGGGATTGGAAATGGGAAGGGCTTGGGTAGAAAACCGGGCGCTCATCGGCCGATCGATGATGTGGTTTGATTCAGAGTGCTGCGCTGAAGTGAGAATGAAAGAAAGAATTAAGTACCGAGTTTCGTGTCTGTTTTTTGTGAAGGTGTTTGTGTGTTTATTCGTCTGTCTTTCTACGATGACTTGAGCTGGATGCGATACATTGGGGGCGTGATGTTGTCTTGTTTTGCTTTGGTAAAGCACTGCCGGTGCTTATCTGGCGTGTTCGCGCTGTATACGTAGAGGGAGACGTGCGAATGAGATGGATATACCACCCGTGGCTTTCGTCCTTCCGTCCTTTCTCCCATGAGACTGACTTGTGAGCTAGCATCGAGAGTGTAGTGAATCGCTTTGTTCGCTCCGTTTAATCTGCCTGTGTGCTTCTGGAAGAGCTACAGTTGCTCTTACATGATTTCAAACGGGGGATTATAGGAGGGGATCGGGGTCTGGATACACTCAGCCAGCCTGCGTACTAAGTGCTTGTGATGCGTGTGCGATCTAGCCAGCCAGTAGCGGCAGGTATGCGTATCAACGATGGAATCCCGGCCACGGTGCTAGAAAAGGATTGTGTATTCTATAGTCGTTTGGTTCTAACTGAATATATCTAATCGTGTTCGCGTAACTCGTCGCTGTTCCTCGCTGGGTATACCGCGCTAAAGCTTGAAAGTGATTATTTCCGTCGTCTTGTGTAAGTCCCCGGCTCTTTTGTCCCCAAAGAGATGTCTGTTCATGAAGCTTGCTTGTTCTATCGGTCTCCCTTCAAAACTCAATTCCAGCTTCTCCTATGCATTATCAGCACCACGAAACAATGCCACCACCGCAGTAATGGAAAGAAGATCAAGCAGAAAAAGAGCAAACATGCCCCTCACACAACGACAGGCCACCCATCCACCCAGTCCAAGTAATTGAACCCGAAGAAGAACTGCTCCGCCGCATACCCCACGCTCGGTCTGACTACTACATATTAGTTACTTTCTCGTCTCGTTCGACTCGATCCCAACTCACTATAATGATAATACACCACGGTCCTCTGCGTCATCTCATCAAACAGCACGCCCTGCCCCCCAGGCGCATACACATCGCCATGGCTCCCCAGGACCAGCGTCCCCCCGCTCTCATCGCACCTGCGGCCCTCCGCGTCCACAAACGGGCCCTCCGGCGCCGCAGCTTTGCACACCAGGATCCTGTACTCGTGGCCTGCGGGCGCGAGATTCGGCGGCGTGGCGCAGCAGTTTCCGGCGGAAAAGAAAAGATAGTATGCACCTGCGTGCGCGTAGATGAAGGCGCCTTCTACGACGTCTGGGTTTGCGGTCGTGTTTCTGACGAGGTTGTGGAGGGTGAGTGGGGTGTGTGTATATGGGGTGTATCCGGTTGTGTTCGTGTTGGATGGGATGCCGGTTTGGGGTGGAGGAGGCGTGTCTCTCTTGTAGACGAGATCCGAGGAGGCGAGTTGCAGCGAGAAGATGCCGTCCCAGTAGCTGCCGAAGGTGAGGTGGACTGGGCTGTCTGGGGTTTCCTGGAAGATGGCCGGGTCGATGAGGTTGTAGGAAGGTGATTGCGCGATGTTGAGGCTGCCGTGGTCGGTCCAGGAGCCCGGGGAGAGGGTCGCTGATGTGGCGAAGCCGATTTGGGAGGCTTGCGAGCCGAGGTAGGATACGCTGTAGTAGCAGTAGTAGGTGGAGTCGATTTTGACGACGTTTGGTGCCTGGGTGGGAGTTAGTAGGAGATAAGTGAAACATGAGAGAATGATTCGACGATTTGATAGGACGTCGGATCAAAGTTTGGGTGTCTTATATTATGCTAGAATGGGCAATACAATGGTAGATGAACACAAACTGTGCTGATATCAAAGAGACGATGAAGTACGAAAAATGAAGGATGAACATACCCAGACATCCTGCCTCTCCGCATCAACAACAATACTCGTTCCCTTCTCCAACAACGCGCCCTGATATGTCCAAGGCCCATTCATACTACCTGCCGTCGCAATAGCGATGTTTCCGCTCGTACTGAAGCGGTAGTACGTCCCTCCTTCAACGTAAATGTTTGGGTCGTGTATCCAGGAGCAATTTCCCAAGCATGGTTCTGGGTCTGGAAATAATCTCTTGACAAGGATGGGCGCCGCGCTGGTGACTGCGGCAAAGAGTGATATCGATCGTAAGAGCATTCTGAAATGGTCGTGCAAATTGCGGACAGGAGGTTGGTATAGCGGTGTAACGTGAGAGGCATTCGATGGCGAGGAGTGACTTGTGCGTGAAGCGGAGTATATGAATAGTCATCCCAGCGTGTGGGCTCCATGCAAGGCCAGCGAGGTGCTAAACAAAACATTAGTCCCTGGAAGAGGTCGTGGCTCAGGTAAGGGTGCATCTGTCGAATAGGATGGCTTTACCTGGTCGCACAGTCCGGCTCCGCTGTCCGCAAGATTGCATAGGTGTAGATGTGGGCCAAGTTCCTGTGCGACATAACCACTAACCCTGTATTAGCGGAAAGTAAGTGTGTCGTGGGGCTAGAACATTGTACATAGGATAGATCTGACCTCATTCAGGCAGTCGGTCGGCAGTGCAATGAGTGCACTACCATTAATAATATGGGGTTGGTTCTATTAGCAACGGCGAGTTTTTGGGGTTTTGGATGGCTTGAACCGTTGAAACTGGCATCAAGAGGCTCAGCGGGAGTATCATTGTAAGGTTAAGTTTTGACTTGGGTATGCCTGCTCTGGCGTCGCTTCTCGCAGTGCACGGTGGCATGATCCTGGCGGACTTGCCTTAGGTACGCGTGTGTTGTACAATATAACAGGCAATGCGCATAAGATGTTCGATGACTCCTTTCGAGTTTTCCAGGTTATAGTGGGTATTGTAACTGAGGCTGCGTGCGAAAGGCCACCCTTTTGTGCCCCCTGTGCCATTTGTAAATGCTCCGAAGCAGGCTGAGAAGTTTCGCAATGCTGAATCAGACCTAGTCTACTAGTTCGAACTGGTGTGGCGAAGTACCTACACAGGTACAACTAAACTGATATCTCACTGGCGTGGCGTAAGCTAGCTATGCTGCTGGATGTGAGAAAACCGACTTCAGCAGTTGGGGTGAGAGATGAAACTTAGCGCATGTTCCCGCAGGAAGTTTTAACGACAAAAGAAAAAGATGTAATTAGTCAAATCATAAGTATTTGCTCCTGTCGCTAAAAACGTACGTAGCTCGTCTGAGCAACCGAAAAAGCGCAAGGTAGTATATATTGCTAGATGAAAAGTACAGCCAAGAACACATCTACTCATCCACATCGGTGCTATTGCTCCACTTCTCGAACTTCTTGACGTTTTCAGAGTACGTTTCGATCTTCTTGTTAATGGCTTGATACGCGTCAGTGCCGACGACAATCCTCAACGGCGGGTCTTCCATGACTGCCAAATCGTAAAATACTTTCGCAGCCTTGGGTGGATCGCCTGCCTGCGTCATATGCCTGTTGGAAGCGATTTTCCTTGGGTTGATATGGTCATACGCATCGTTCTTTACTTCGCCAAACTCCATAGAACGTCCACTCCAGTCGGTTCGGAAACCTCCAGGTTCGATACAGGTGAATTTGATGCCCCACTCAGGCTTAACTTCCTTTGAAAGGGTCTCGGTAAATCCCTCGACGGCCCATTTAGAAGCGCAGTACATGCTGAAGCTGGGCACACCTATGCACTATCAGCTACCGTCCGAAACAAGACACATCGCTTGAAACATAGACGAAAATTCACCAACCTTGTTGACCGCCAATCGAAGTGATCTGCTGAATCATACCTCCAGTCTTTAGTTCCCGCATCGTCTCCATTGCTTTGCGTGTGACGTTAATCAATCCAAAGAAGTTGATTTCCATCTGCTTCCTAATTTGGGCATCAGAAAGCGTCTCGAACGGTCCTGAGAGGCCATATCCGGCATTGTTCACGACAACATCCACACGCTTGAATTTCTTTATCGCCGCGTCAAACGCCTTATCGATCGAGTCTTGCTTAGTCACATCCAGATCCACAAGGAGGCTGTTAGAAGGGGTTGCATCTTCGAAAGAGAGCTTGGAGGAGTTACGGGCGGTAGCTACCACATAATCTCCTTTGCTGAGGACGATTTTGACTAGTTCTGCTCCGAAGCCGGTAGATGTTCCGGTGATTAGAAAGACGCGGGGTGACATTGTGAATAAATAGATGGGCTGGACAAATTTAAGGATGCGAAAGCTGAGTGGTTAATAAAGAGAAGCAAAGGGTCTCACGGCGAGGTTTATATATGTCCGTCATTGTTGGCGTTATAGTAGTAAAGACCGCCTATTTCCGACTGACGTTGGTACGGAGTGATGGTTGATGGTTACGTCAAGGGTCGGATCAAGAATCATCGAATCATTGGCGACGGAGATAACCTCAGTGGTGGGTTCGGTTAAGCCCATCGGATACAGCCCGTGATCTGGCCTAGATTGTGGGGAGCTCATGAAGGTTCGAGTCTCTGTGAGTCGGCATTCTCAGGGTTCCATGACGCACACGTATGTTGTGAGGGACAGTGAGGTGTACCAGACAGCACTTCCAGCGCATCGTTCCAACAATGTTATCAAAAACATTGAGATAGATCCGAAGGTGTAAAGCGTAAGACGGTTGGAGACAAAGTGCAGGCTGCGGTTGTCAGACCAGATATGCTAGGCCAAGATGGGATCAAAGATTGAAGGTCTGTGCGCGACGCGTGAAAACACCAGGACAACGCGAGACGCGCGCCAACCCCCGAAACCTACCCCTCAACAACGCACCATTGCTGGAGCAACACCACATCTCGAGATACCCACCCACTTTTCATATCAGCTAGAGATATCCTCTGTCGTGTTTGCGTTTACGCATCTTCGCATATCAGTGCATTTACCCCGTAGATCTTCACCATGGCGGCGCCCCTTAGAGACGAGGACAAGGACAGGCGTAGGAAACTCGCTGAAGAGTTCCTGGACCCCGCACGTAAGTCGAACAATCGTGAATATTAAGACTGAGCTGATCATGGAACAGAAGATGATAGCGCACGAAGGTATTCAGCAGACACCCGTGGCAACGAACGCATACTGACAGCGCCAGCTACCGCGCCGAGATACTCAACATGCTCAACCGAGGTCAGCGAAGATTGACCGTCAGTATTGATGAGATCAGATCGCACAACCGAGAGCTGGCCAACGGCCTTCTCAACGAGCCCTTCGCCTTCGCGGAAGCCTTCGACGAGGCTCTTAAAAGGGTCGTCGAGACATTTCCAGATCGACCGAAGCACGAGAGATCAGAGGACGCGAAATACTACTGCGCATACATTGGAAGCTTTGGCGAGTTTTCGTGCAACCCACGGACACTCGGCTCGCAGCAACTGAATCATATGGTGTCGTTGGAGGGTATTGTGACCAAGACCTCATTGGTGCGACCAAAGGTTGTAAAAAGCGTGCACTACAACGAGAACAAACAGAAATTCCACTATCGGCCATATGTCGATCAAACGATGACCATGGACGCTGCGAGCACAAGCGTATACCCAACTGAAGATGAAGAGGGTAATCCGGTATGCATAACACACTTGGATTGTTCGGAGAAACAATGCTGACTTGTACAGCTCATTACAGAGTACGGATACTGCGTGTACAGGGATCACCAAACAATCTCGATTCAAGAAATGCCTGAACGCGCGCCAGCGGGCCAGCTTCCTCGGTCCGTGGACGTGATATTGGACGACGACCTTGTGGACCGCGTAAAACCAGGAGACAGGATCCAGCTGGTAGGCATGTACCGCTCTCTCGGTAATCGGAATGCTTCCTCCGGCAGCTCGACATTTCGCACTTTGATACTTGCAAACAACATCATTTTGTTGTCTTCGAAAGCGGGAGGCGGTATCGCTCAAGTTGTTCCCACCGCTATGGACATTCGCAACATCAACAAGATTGCGAAGGGCAAGAGGGTATTCGAGCTCTTGTCTCAATCTTTGGCTCCATCTATCTACGGTCACGACTACATCAAGAAGGCCATTCTACTTATGCTTCTGGGTGGTCAAGAGAAGAACTTGGAGAACGGCACCCATCTGAGAGGAGACATCAACATCCTTATGGTTGGTGACCCATCCACTGCTAAATCCCAATTGCTCCGCTTCGTGCTTAACACTGCTCCTCTTGCTATTGCCACTACCGGTCGTGGCTCCTCAGGTGTCGGTCTAACAGCTGCCGTAACATCGGACAAGGAAACGGGCGAGCGACGTCTGGAAGCCGGTGCCATGGTTCTCGGTGATCGTGGTGTGGTCTGTATCGATGAATTTGATAAGATGTCGGATGTCGACCGTGTGGCCATTCACGAAGTCATGGAGCAACAGACCGTCACAATTGCCAAGGCTGGTATTCACACATCGCTCAACGCCCGGTGCAGTGTCATTGCAGCCGCCAATCCTATTTTCGGCCAGTACGACATTCACAAGGACCCGCATCGCAACATTGCTTTACCAGACTCCCTCCTTTCCCGTTTCGATTTGCTCTTTGTCGTTACAGATGATATCGAAGACGCGCGCGATCGTCAAGTATCCGAACATGTACTTCGCATGCATCGCTACCGCACACCTGGCGCCGAGGAGGGATTGCCCGTTCGCGAAGACGGCGGTCAGCTTCTTGGTGTGGGGTTAGAGACTGATACTGATGCAAACAAGCCGACTGAAGTGTATGAGAAATTCAATCCCATGCTGCACGCTGGTGTAACCGTCACCGTGGGTCGCGGCTCTTCTCGAAGAACGGAAGTGCTTTCCATACCATTCATCAAGAAGTACATCGCCTACGCCAAGCGCGAGAAGCCAATTCTTACCAAAGGCGCCGCGGATCACATTGTAGCAGTATACTCGGCACTTCGCAATGACGAACTTGATTCTGGTACGCGTCGCACGTCGCCAATCACCGCCCGTACGCTAGAGACTCTCATTCGTCTTTCTACTGCGCATGCCAAAGCTCGTCTGTCTAAACGGGTGGAGCAGAAGGATGCTGACGTCGCTGAACAAATCCTGCGATTTGCGTTGTTTAAGGAAGTTGTTGAGACGGAGCGGAGAAAGCGTCGACGTGTCACCCGAGACCCAGATGCCATGTCCACGGATGACGACTCATCAGAGGATGACGACGATGAAGATGGCGATGAAAGGGAGACTACGGCAACGCGGAGAACGGGCGGTCGTAGCACGAGGAGCCAGCGAACGGGTACCACACAAACGCCCGCCAACGAAAACAATGACGAAGAGGAAGAAGAGGATGACGAAGATCTCTACAACGCCACACCAAAGACTCAACGAACAACCCAACGCAGTGGGAAGGCCGCATCTAGTGCCCGTACCGGCACAGGCCCATCTTCCCAGTTTAGCGCTGCATCTTCTCGCCCGGCCTCCCAGCTACCGGCTACTCAAACGGAATCTCAAGACTCGCAGGGCATCACCCCTCAGCGTCTACAATTATTCCAGAACACGCTTGGTCAGCTCATTGACGGGCCGTTGTTCGCGAACGATGCTGCGGACGTGGAGCCTCTGGTCGCAGCTGTGAATGCGAGATTAGGAAGCGGAAGCGGCCGGCAGCTTTTCGAGGAAGCCGAGGCCACAAAGGCGCTTGAGGAGTTGAGCGAGAGGAACAAGATCATGTTCTCGGATGGTATTGTGTATAAGATCTAGGTTTGCTATTTGCGTGAGGGATATCTTTCAGAACGATGACACGAGCGCGATGGAATATGATGAGGATCAAGGAGACATTCGCGGCGTTTGGAGTAGTTGTACAGTGTCTGGTATCGGCATCTTCGCACTTATCGCAGGTTGTTGGTGAGAGGTGTGGAGTCTCGGCAGGGAAGGATGCTTCCGCGAGCGTAGAAATGGCACTAATATCAATGAAGTTTACCTCTATATTTGAAGGAGGTGCAGGTGAAAGACCACCGGCTCACTGAGGAAAATATTGTACAACGTGCAAAGCTGAGTGCATACGATATACGAGGCAGGTGTGCGTGAGTTAAGCAATGTTGTCTCTCAAAGTAGCCCAAGGGTTACATTGACCTTGCAGACCTCCTGCAGTTTCGTGAAAACAGTGTACACGACGCCGGACGACGATATCGTGTCATGCAATACAAATATATGGAGATTTTTTTTTTTTTTTTTGCATGCATTTGTGTCGCGGAGTTTTACTATATTGAGACTCGTTTTCAGTTTCGTTATATTGCAGTCGCTTATTCCTATTAAATTTGGTATATTTCTCCCAACAGCTTCTCTTACTAGTCATTATAGGTACATTCTATAATTCATATTCTTATTTATGCCTTTTCCCCTTTCCCCAGCTTATCCCCGTGACAGGTGCTGTCGTGAAGAAACTAGAGGCACTGTCCAAGCACCCCTTCACCACGTCCCGGACGTGCACCAAATTTGTCGCATTGATGTAGACGATGCCCCTCAGCATGTCCTTTTTTTTAAACTTTTCGGTGAATCTTTCAGTGATCCAATTTCGACATGTAACTGCATTCGTTAACGAGCCTGTATAGTCGGGGAAAAAGTTAGTTAACGGATACAGGCCCGATCTGATCTTTTCCTTAAATATGTCGTAGTGGGTAAAGCAGAGGACGATTTTGCTCTGAGTAGACCAACGGCTTTTCACAACCGAATTAGTGATCGCAAGTGCTTCATCTAAGCGTAGCTGGTGGTATGTTAAGACCTCTAAGGAAAGTCACGAGATCAAGTATAACTCACTACAGCGTTGTCCTCGAGTAAGACTTGGTCATAGCAGCCAATCGGCACGAATATCAAGACAGTCGGAGTCTGATCGACGACATTCATCCATTTCTTGCGCTGAGTCCTCACACCGCCTACGTCGTACACATCGCATAGACCACTTTTCGGTATGTTAAAAGTGTATTTCTGAATGTTAGTAGTCTGCACGCGACTGCGGCATATATCCTCGCTGGTAGGAACGTACGCGGGGTGAAACACGCGCTTGCTGTGTTTTGCGAAACTTGGGGTATTAGCGGGTGTCCTAATATCACAAGGACCAATAGATACCTACTAGTCAAGGTGAATTGACAAACAGTAAGAACGGACCTCAGCATCAATACTTCGTGACATGTTCGCGGCAAACAACTCGAAACTCTTTAGAAGCGTTGGCAGCCGGTTGCGAGCGTTGCCTAGATCCAGAGCTAACCAGACTAAGTCCAGCCAGTCCTACGCAGTAATGGTCAGTACACGCAGAGCGGGCGTGCATTATATCGGGAGAAGCACTCACTACATCAGCATGGTGTAGGTTGTCATGTAGTAACTTCCTAAGTGTTCCCAACGTGGAAAGGATACCCTCGCGTACGATAGCACGCCACGTGATCTTCTCATCGGCCGACAAATTCCAGCCGTGCATCCTCTGCATCTGTTTTAGAAACGTGGACTTAGATGCCTCTCCTTGACCTTGAAGACCGATCAGATATTGCAATCCCGTTGGTGCACATTCACTCTTACCAAAGAGAAGGATCTTCTTGATTTCCGACGATCCTCCTGGATGCTGCTGATCTATATCTTGGACTAATTTGGGTGGTTGTGATATAAACCTTGTGACGCCGCTCGGCATACCAACTGAGACTCCCTTTTCGAATTCCCCGTCGTCAAAATGCGCATCAATAGAGGATCCTGTGGTGGCCAGTATTCTTCGCCAGTCGATTTTTGTAGCGACGTTCGCTACGCCTGTCATGGCTTCTTCAATGCTTGGCGCAAATCTATCAGGCAAACGAATGTTTAGCTTTACTTGTCTCCGAATCATGGTCGTGTACGGTCTTGATGCAAACAACTGCTCGTCAAAATCAAAGAGCATCGACAGCTTGGAACTCGTCTCTGTGTGTCTCGAGAGGAAGGACCCTGAGTCTACCAGACTGCGAAGCGACTCTGTATCCCTTTGTACACGATGTATGCTCTTCCGTGCCCCTGATGTCTCTAAAATCCCTTGTTGTGTTGAGAGAGAATTGCTTGCACTCGTCAGCTCTGCAGTGTCCATTCCTGCTATAACGTACCTATTGCAAGCGGTGAGAAGCAGGGTTAAGGTTGCAGTCTGACGGTCGATCATATTCTGTAGCTCACTAATCCTACTTCTCTTGAACAAGAATCTTGCCTTTGCCGTTGTCAAAAGCGAGCCGCTTTGTCCTTTTTGCAGGTTGCTGATTTCAAAATGGACCTTCGTGGCAAGCATCTTGCAGCAATTGAGGGTAGTGTCTAAATCTATTCTCAGTTGGTGGTGGATTTCTTCCACTTCACTCTCCTGCCATTCCTGAATCTTGGCAAGTGCGGCGCTCAGTGCACCTAGCTGGGATGTCAGACTAAGAAGGGCGATATCAGAGCTTTGCCATTGCACGCGAAGTGTTTCCAGGACGGAAACGGCCTTTGTCAATACGTCGATAATCTGGACGGTCGATGAGACGGCACCAAGTACCGTCAAAAGGTCGGCCATGGAAACGGCTAGGCTGAAGATACAAGCAAGACAGAAGCGCACAAACGTCAAGTATTCTAGGGCCAAAACGTCGATATTTCTGATCGTAAATAGTCGTTTGAATCCGAACTTCGCGCCACGACAATTCTCTCCTATCTCGTTCTCGAAATGTGCGGAGGGAATGGGGGTTCATTAAGCAGGCTGAGGTTGTAGGCGCCGCTGCAGACCCATGTCGACACTGCCTCGCTAGGCGTATACGGACCAACGTTGACGTATATGCACGCCATGCGCCTGCTGGAGGGTCGTGGGCTGATCAAGCCTTTATGCCTCGTATCATGGAAGCTGCATCCTCATCGCAGGCCTTCCTAGACTGACCGACTTATTTCACGTGACGTGCAGAGCGCCTCCATAAGTGACGAGCGCAGTGTACAATTGTAACGAAGCGCTGCGAACGCGTCGATATCATAGACACTGTAAATAGCAGCATCGAATTGTTTAAAAAGCAAATGCAGCCGTTTGAGTCAAGTATTCTAAGCACGCGCACTGAAGCGTATCAAAAGTGTAGTGCAAGCGTGATAAAGGCCGTCAATGTATAAGCGCCCTAAAGTTTAACGCTAAAACGCGACTATCCCGGAAACGCAACGTTCTTTCCCGCAGGAGTGTCCGCGAGAGTCGACCTAGATAATAGCAATCTTAAAATAGCCCTCACCATCGCAATCTTGATAGAGATTCTCTGGGATATTCTTCTGGTAATCCCGTGCCATTGGTGTAAAATTCTTGTCGATTCCTCCACCTTTGTTGTATATAACGACAGTGCCCACACGTCGAAAGACTCCTTGTCCTGAACTTGGTAGCGGCAATACTACTAGGCACATGACTCTCCGGTGGTCCCTCCAGAGAAGCGGGATAAAGAACACGGTCCTTAACATTGCATGTGTCTTCATTTCATCGTCTTCTCCCTCAAGCGAGTCAAAATACCATTGGTCCAAATAAAACTGCCAGGAGAAAAAGCTCCAGTAGTCCAACGCAAGGCTCCCATCTTTGAAGGAGTACATCCGTGAACTAGACCGATCTGGCACGTCGAGCCGCATTAAATTGCCAACCACAATCATTGCGTGCGAATCGGGTAGGATCATTGGCTCAATACTTTTGCACAGTGACGTGGGATTTGGTTGGCTACTGACCTGCAGGTCGTAAAAATACCAGTTCACGGGTGCATTAAGAGATACCCAAGACCAACTAGGAATCTGGGGCCAAGCAGAAGTATTTGCAGAGGACGGAAAAGGACGTGTCTGTGACCAAAGGAGTCCAAGAAGCAGATCATCACTCCATTGCCCAAACAGATACTGACCGTGCTCGTGCATCACGCTGAGCTCTGTAGCGACACCGTTCAAAGCTGGGAGTCGATCTACAGAGTACGTGAGTCTGCGAGCAGAGTAGTCTTGCACGATTCGTCCCCATAAAATACTAGATGACTATTGAGGACAATGTAAGCTTTGACATCATCCTCGACGTCCTCAATATCCACACATACCTCTACAGAATCGAGATCTTCAACCATGAACTGCCAAAGGGGATTTTGTTGTTTATGATAGCGAAAAGCTTGGCCCATGATGCGTAACGCCTCACGGATAGGTTCATCATCCTTGCGCCATTCTGTGGGTAAGTTAGTCCAACCTGATGTCCATGTCTCATTCGCAAAAATTTCTTTGCATTCCCAGAACATTTGGCTTTTGCCAAAATGAAGGACACGCAGAGCCTACGTGGTATGTCAGACAATGGAAACACTTTCGAGAGACCTGCTGCGACGGCTTACCAGAATTTGCTCCTGCAGAACCCACGCCCTTTCAAATAGTGAACCACGGCATATCTCATTCCAAGGGTGCCCATGCAATACAGATGGCTCCAGCATGTAAAACTGCGCATTTTCAGGACAAGCTGCAGAAGTGCTGAACGACCCATTTTGCGTGTCAATCTGGAGAGGCAAGACAGTCGATAGATGACTTTTTCGCTCTGCGGAGAAGCTCTGTGCACCGGTCTTGAACGCTGATGCTGACAGGTTGCAGACGGCCCCTTTGTAGACCTCACCCATTCTTTTCGACTCGTGTTCCCAATCTGTGGGGCTGTCCTGGATGATGCATAGCGAGTTTGAAAAGCCGTCAGCATGTACATCAACTAGAGGGAATGTTGCTTACCAATCCATACGTACGGAATACCTAGTTGAAAAGCGACATATAATGCATCCTGAAAGACAGTGGTAAGCTCAGCGACCGGAACAGCTATTTGAAATTGGTGAAGGTTCGCTTGAGTCAGCGTAAGAAACCTTGCCCCTCCCCAACAGTGGCTTAGACTCAGGTAAGGGGTTCCAGAAGGTAGTGAAGTGTCAGTGACTAGACAAGCGGAAGTTATAGATTCGTTCTCGAGTTGGCGAACATGAACGAGTCGGCTAGGAATAAATGTACTTGATAGTCGACGGTTGCACTGCTCGTGGTGCTGTCGACAATTCTCCAGCCATACCTTTGCTTGCTTCAAAGCGTTTGGTGATCTCAATGAAGGGTTGAGAGAAGTTTGAAGTCCAAATTGCTTAGCGACTGGTCAAGGTTCAGTATATTTCGCCTTACGATCACCCGCAAATTTGGGCCATCACCGTTGGATCTAATATTGGTACCTAGGGACCAGCTGTCGGGGCTCACCTTCTTTTGAAATACAGTCGAATAAAATCTCGTCGTGGCGGTCAAATGCACGTATGGAGAACCTACGTGCTAACCAACCATCTTCATTCAATGGTAGACTGTATCGGATCTCATCAAAAAGCGGAGTTTCCTTGATATTCATTCCTCGTGCATGGGCATTATGTTGCATCTCTAGAATCCGGTTGTACAATCGCTTGCAGATAAAGCAGCCCATTTCGACTGATTGCTTGAGCTCGTCGGCAGTTGTATGGCGTGAACTGGTCTCATCGTTGGATGCAAATATACGTTCGCACGTCATGCAGAGTGGTTTCAAAGTTGCCATACTGATATGGTCCTATGGGGTTGCGGGACAGTAGGAGGACGACTAACATGAAAGACAAAAAGCTGTAAATACACTGTAGATTGTGGCGCCAGTCTCTTGCATCTCGCTTAGTACGCCCGATCGGCGCAACACACGTGTCTTTACTCGAAAATCACGTGAATTTTGAGAAGGCAATTGCCGTGACGTGTGTTATGCCAAGCTATATTATGCTAGACTATAGTATCCATGTTAAGCTGAACATATCATGTCTTAAACGTGCGTGCCAAAGGAGCGTTGTGGGAAGAATAAGAGGGGCCAGGGAGGGCAGGAAGGAATGCCGAAGAGACGGTACCGGTACAATGCTAACACTGACCGATGGCGTGACTCGGCAATATGCTATATGTTTCGATAATAGAATAGTTTAGAAATCATGGCACCAGCATCGCGGTGGTAGGATATAGGATAGAGAAATATCGACATGTAGTTTTGACGCCTCACCTTCGGAAGAGGGTTGTGGTTCTATCGCTGGCTGTCGTACTGTCTTAATGAATGAGTCTGTGGGGTCGGGATCCGAAGCTGTTCGTTCGTGAGCTTGCTGACTAGGCTCAGAAAAAATGTTTGTAACACCTGTGCATTCCGAGGAGTTCGCTCTAGGCAGCAGAGAAATACAATACACGACGTCATCTAGCGTGGCATTCTCCTGCTCACCTCTGCCTTTGCTCACTTCTGTTCGTTGACGCTCCTTTGTGAGTCATGATTGTTTCCGATCAACTGTTGTGCACCGTGAGCACAGGCCTGAGGGGCGTTGTCCAACCAATCACCACATGCGAGTAGAATTGGTGGTACGCGGAATTGACGGGTGGTTTCTGAAAGCGATCAAAGGAGGTGCATTGGTGATAATCCCTTGTTCTCTTAGTTTCCATGGACTACATTCAGAAAGGTGGTATGAAATCAACCACTGTGGGCTGTGGGTACTGTACGTTCTGTCTGGGATCCGAGGGTCAGAGTGACTAAAATCTCCATGATGAAAAAGATGCGTGCAATTTCAGTACGAAAAAGTGGTGCAGACTAACGAGCCATTCTTGTTCGGGCGATGAGCTGTAATATCTTTTCTGGAGCGGCGCGCTCCCCCGCTGCGTGAAACCGGCTGCCCTGAACGCTTATTGGGTAGAATACATTGAGGTAAGGGCGGAGCTGCAGACGAGTGTAAGAATTAGACCACCCCCTCAATATACATATATCACGGTCTTCCTGACTTCTCGACATGCAACTTTGGAATACCCTGCCTCCATCCCAGAACGCCTGCTAAAATGGAAGACTCGTCAAGGGCCGGACTCAGTGACTGCGTTACGCCCAATGACCGCTATATGATAAAGCGTAATTGCTCGTATGAGGTGCGGCAAAAACAGTAGGTATTGAGAACCCTCAAGCTAACAAGACGCACAGTGGCTCAAGAACTTTGCCTACGAGATATTTGACCAGTATCCAAAGGCGGAATATAATGTACATTTTCATATCAAGGAAGAGCATTTCGCCAAAGCGCCATGTACCATGAAACTGTCTCCAGTCATATGGAACGACCCTGGGTTTTTCACACCTGAGCGGACGGAAGCCGGAGAGATACACCTGTACGCCCACTTTGTGCCCGCTCGAGGGGTAAGTTCTCAATAGCTCTTTAACTTTATCAATTTCGAAAATCATGGACGCTAACAGACGCTAGGGTTTGATGTCTACGACTGTTACGGAGTCTCTCGATGAGTTACATCCACAGCACCCTAGCGCGCAAGAAGATATGAGAAAGGCGGTCGAATCCCCCATTGTGTTCACATTGGAGAGTGACACGGACGTAGAGAATGACACTGAGGAAGCGGCGAGCCGAATTGAGCTACAGGACAGGGAAGCGACGCAGCCAACACCCCATGTCACTCTAGACTTCGACCCGAAAGCCTATCCCGATCTTCCGACAGGTGCAAACCGCCCGGAGGACTATCTCAGAGACCAGAAAGCGGAAAGGCGTAACAACACGTACGACGATGTCCTCAAGGAACATCGGTCAAAGAAAATGGATATGTTGAGCGATTCGCATAAGCGGAAAGTTGTCAGAGCGAGGTTGATCAACGGCAACTACGGCGTCAATGCTCGGGAGCCGTGCAACTCTTGCCGATCCCAAGGCAAGGCGTGTCGGCTCGTCCATCCCGTGCTATACAGCTCAGATTGGAAGGAAATTAACAGCATCTGGCGCATCACGGCTTCCGATCAACAAACGTGCGCCAGTTGCTTGATGAGGGCTCAAAAGTGCAATGCCAAGTACTAAAAGGCGGATGTTTTAAGTACACGTTTTCATTTGTCAACGCTAGGGAACTTTCTCCGTTACACCAGGCCTCAACATAACTTCTACTGATATCATATCAAAACGACCAACCCCGTGCAGAACAAAAGGGTGTGATTGAATGATGATCTCTCTGAATGGAACTAAGAGTGTTGGTTTGGGAGGGTCAGTGTGTTCTTTTTCATCAAGGGGGCAGAACAAAGTCTTATAACTCTATTGTCTTAGTAGATAGTTATGAGATTGACTTTCTTCGATAAAAGTTTGCAGTACGTCAATGTAACCGGTACTTTTCAATAAAATTCAACGAAGACCCCAAGAGTAGCACATCTTCCATCAAAAGCAATAGGTGTAATTTACGTTAGGTTTACCATTAACCTCTTTAGTATCGGCATTTTAAACAAGAATATATGCCATTCCTCCCGAATGCAAATCGTCTCCAAGCCAATCCAATTTGACTAACTATTATCACCCACGTTCTACCCAAACACCATGATGACGCCTCACACCCTCTCACACCAACCTCGTAATCTACAGCAACACCACATTCCCAACCAACACCCAACAAAATATCACCCTTACTAGGCACCTCCTCATACTCCAGCATCCTCCTCCTTACTAAATGCTCGACTAATACTTACAAGAGGAATAGGACGTGCATTTTCTAAGATAAGGATAAAGTGTGGTTAATAATGGTAGAGCTACTATTAGTAATATAGTTTAATCGCGTGAGGTCTTGATATTTGTACGTTATCAACGTGCAAACGGCGAAATTAATGCTCCAAGGAGGCTTTTGTTTAAGATACTAAAGCATACACTATTGCTATCACATATAAGCACACCTAGTCTTGATGAAGGAGGGACGGTAGAACATACAGTCTAACGAATGTCTCAGTCTTGCAACCAAGCATACCAGCCGGGGTCACAAGCATGCCCTATGGCCGATTGAATATACCTCTCCATCTCGATCCTACGCATCTTCTCTTTTTTCGATTCTTTCTCTTCATCTTTGGAATTCAGTTCCTCTCTCTTATCTGACTTTTCATCTTCAATTTCGTACTCATCCTCATCCCTGTCTTCAGAATCATACTCATCATCTCCCCGTAGACAGGCTTCAGGCGGAATTCCCTTCCTCAAATCACACCCGCGGCCATGGTGACTCCGATAATGCTTTTCGTACTCACTTTCTATCCATCTTCCCCATTCATAACCTACCCTCCTCATTAAATCGCTCACCGTCAATACCATCGGTCTTCCTGATTTCTTGTTTACCTGGACATTGTGCCGTAAATAGTCCGAACCATAATCCTGCGCATCCGCATCATCAATCTGTTTTACTTCCAGACCGAAAGGAATCTTCGCACCGTCCGAGGTCGACAGGCGCCAGCTGAGTTTGCGAGCGCCCGGGCGGAACAGCGATATGTGGCCCCAGAAGCGTTCAGAATCTTTATGCTTCTCGTACCATTGCACGAGAGCATAGAGCATCCTGGAATTTAAGGGCAGAGAGGCCCAGAATCCGTCTTCAGTGTTCTGATCAGGACTGAGTAAGACGGAATCGTCCAAGTTGGTGGGAGGATTTTCTATGATACGGGCCGCGACGACGGGGTGAAGGTGCCGTGAAATGTTGTAATTGAAGCGTTTTTTATCGTACTCATGTTCTGCGTCGAAGTCTAGGTTGGCGTTCTTGTCGAGTTCAGGCATCAGATCATCGACCCGGACGTGGTGCGCCGGGTCTGGGTAGTCGTTGCGCAGCCATGATTTGTATTGTAAGAGTGGAGAGTTGGTGATTAGCTTTTGCCAGGTCTTGTTGACTCTCTGGTAGCGAAATATGTCCGGGGGTGGAAGCTCGGAGAGTATTTGTTCTAGGAGCTCAGCGACGCCCAGAACCGACGAGACGGCGCCTTGTCGGCGAGCTGCTCCTGTCTGCACTGGCATTTGCTCTTGTACTTGCTAAAAAATTTTTTATTGTGGTGAAATAGAAAAGTATCGCGAGAAGTTGATGTTTGATCCAGATATATATGAGCTAGCTACACTGCTACGGCAATGTGAGGCAGCAGTCCTCGCTAAACCAAGATTGGACTGATGCCTGGTACTCACACGACAAGAGCCGAACACGGGTCATCAATCGTTGCAAGGAGCTCATACGGATCGACTTGCAATCCCATTTCGATGCTTTTGTGGTCGAGTAATACGTAATGGCCCGCCTCCTCGTTGATGGGTGCGTGAGAGCGGGTGTCGTCTTGGCAACTCGAAAACTTCTTCTATCCACGCAAGAAAACCATCCTCGTTCTTTGATCTATCCGCTTCACGACAAAAGGATATCCGTAGCCGCGTTGAATTGAATCGAGCAGCAAAATTACATCAAACGACGCAAAGTCTGGTGCGCGGGGAATGAGCGAGCTGAACCTCGAAGAACTTGAGATGGTCGATTTCTGACCCAAAATCAATATCGCCACCGAACACCATTATGTACCATGGCTATACCGCCAAACGTAGGCATATTACCAGACTCTTTCTCGAAAAGTACAATGTGATGTTGCAATATCTCTATTGAAATACCCCGCGTGATCCAGATGCCACAATTTATATACAAAGCATACGCGCCAGTGTTAAGCACCTCTATGCTCTGAGACTCGCGCACAACGACGATAATCCTAAAGATAAGATAATTATACTTAACTATGTTTACACAAGAAATTTATCGAGAAACATATCTCGGCAGGCACGCCTGGCTGATTACACCATATCCGCGCAGCAGCATACCATGATCGCTCAGGGAACACCACAGCATAGCAAGAAAAGACAATCAGAAGAGACGTTCGGATCACATTGGAGAACGATACGTGCTATATTGACCAGTAGAGACTAGCTACCTACAAGTCACATCAGTCCCAATCCAATCACGATACAACCTCGCCAGCCTCCCCTTGTGTCCTTCCAATCACATCTTACCCTCCATCCGCACTCGTCTTAGCCCTACTCACCATACCAAACAACAATAGCAGTACCATGTACACACCTTCCTTTGTTTTGCCATCCCAAGCCTTACATCTGAACCCCAAACCCTCCCTCAAACAGCACACGCGCCCCACTCCCCACACCCTCGATACCACCTCCAACCACAGCTTCAGCGATGCATCGTAACCCCAACCTTGCCCACGTTCTCAGAATCAGGATATGTTACTACTTGCATCGCATTACTTTGCAATCACCATTGGTGTCGATACATCACACATTGCACCCTTCCTTCCATTCGAACACAAGCCAATGGATAATTAAGACGGCGTACCATCGCTCGACCCGCCAGCCTGTCCATCGAGAAACAGGCTTGCCATCCTAGTAGTCTTAGCTTGAAATTAAAAGCTAGACGGCACATTTCATATTGCAGCCGAGAAATACGGGTATAACTCGCCGACCCACTGGTGACGCAGTACCTAGGGAGATGGCCTCATCTCGCGTTGAGATAAGGCGGGGTGAGTGCGAGTGAGGTTGTGTAGGTTTATGTGTGTGTTGTACTAATAGTGGGCGGGGTATAGTGTAGTTGTAGTACTTGCTGGGTTGGGTTATATATATACGGTATACATATTTGCTATATACATATGTGCATGTGTGTTTTAATAGTTATACAACACTGCTTCATCTACTCATCCATCCCACAATGCACACACAACACACCCACCGCTCCCCCCTCCCCTAACTGACTAACTAGGCACCCCCTCATACTCCCACCCCTCAAGCATCCTGCGCCGCCGCCCCCTCTTCCCCTCCCTCCGATTCGCCGCACACTTGACGAAGAACGTCAGCGCCGTGCACACGAAGATGATAATCGCCGCCACCGTCGGCACCACCACGATGCGCGTCTGGTTCTGGTCGCTCGGCGGCTGGTACGGACACGTGCCGTTTACCTCTGCGACCCAGCAGTCTGGGACGTCCATGCTGTTGAGGTTGATGAGGATTGCGTTTGTGTTTGGGTCTGCGTTGTTGGGGTTGGAGTTGGAGGGCGAGCGCGAGGCCGCGGAGAGGAGATGTGCGTTTTCGAGGGGCGTGTGCGGGACGCTGAAGGTGTGTGGGGGAGCGCAGGCGGAGGCTGCGTCGGTGTATGTGGAGGGGGAGGAGGAGATGCGCCAGGCGTAGGGCGAGGATGGGTCCTGGCAGGCGACGTGGAGCGGCGTGCTGCAGTCGACGACGTGCCAGCGGCCGGCGTGGGTGCCGCTGGTGTACGCGGCGGCGCACCGGTTGCCTGTTGCGCCCGAGGTGCCTGGGTTCGTGGCGTTGAGCGGCTCGCCGGGGGCCCAGGTCCAGAGGTATGAGTGCGTGAATGCGGCGTAGGGGAGGGGGTTTTTGTCTGCGGTGACGTTGGCTAGGGTGTGGTTTAGGAGTGGGGATATGCCGCAGGTAGTGAGGTTTGTGATGGAGGGGATGGGAGAGGTGAGGTCTGGGTTTGCGGACACGGAGAGGGTGGAAGGCAGGGTGGCGACGGCGAAGGACGAGTTTGTCTGCGGTGTTATGGATGTGGCTGAGGGGTCGAATAGACAGCCTGAGTCGAGTGTGCCGGACGACGAGAAGGAGACGTCCGTTTGGAAAGATATCGTGTCTGGTGGGAAGATGGTGCCTGCGTCGTCGTTCCTGTTGTACCCGCTCATCTGGGGATCGACGGTGCCGAAGACAGCAGTGAGGCGGTAGAAATCGCGAAACTGAGCGACTGCTTCGTCCGGCCATCCATTTGGTGTGGAAGATTGCCCGTTGTTACCTTGCTGCACCGTGTAGTAGCCCTCTCTAGGCATGTTCTCGGCGCCAAAGTTGTTCCATGTGTCGCTCAGGTGTGCACGTTGGTCTGCGAGCTTCGACGGTGTATACAACTCATCTGAAAGGTTTCCCTTCATGACATCACTGAGAAGGTTTCCGGCCGCCTGGGGAAGCAGACTGGCGGCAGGTTGCTGAGCGGGGTCATTTGGATGTTGCCAGGAGGCGGCGGCGTGGATGTTGAGGAGAAGGTGTGTGAACGAGGCATCGGTTGTGGTGGATGTTGCTTCGAGGAAGTCATTAAAGATACCAGTCAGGTAATTCAACGTTATTGTGGAGGTGCAGTTATAGCTTCCGAGTTGGAATAGGATACCTTCTTCGTCAACAGCTTGAAGGGGAGCGGAGGCGGTGGAGGATGATGTGGATGTCGACACAGCGGAGGACGATGCAGAGGAATCTGCTGTCGACGACCCGGAAGTTGATGATGCTGATGCAGTGGATGACACTGAGCCAGACTCCCCACCCGATGTCGACGAGCCCGAACTTGATACAGAAGTCCCATCCTGGCGTTTAGGAAAGCCTGCTGAGGAAGTAGTTGCCGTCACTCCAGCACTTGTAGAGCTCAAGCTGCTGGAGACCGAGAAAGTCGGCACGGGCATTGTGGAGGAGCTTCCAGCAGCCGACGACGGCGGTGGTATCTCAACAGGACATAGACTCCATTCGCCCCTCAGCGCGTCCCAGTAGGTATCTACGACGAACCTCCGCAGCCCGACTGCGAGCAGGTTCGAAAAACATTTCTGGAACGATGTATCTTCGTATTGGTTCGTATTGAAGCAGGCTGCTCGTAGAGATACGAAGGGTACCGTGTGGAAGTTTATTGGTACAAGCAAGCCGACATCACGCTGGGACTGTATGAGATGTCAGAAAATGGTCTACGTTTCTACAGCTTCAACCGGTGCATATGGTAGCTCGAAAGCTGCATTGAGGTGCGGCTTGACACGGCGCGTTCACGGAGTAGCAGTGATCCACAGAAGCTGGTGGAGTTTACATCCTAGCTCTTGACGCTTCATTCTCTTGCAATCTTTTGCGTACGGAGTTGTACGATAGCGGCCGATACGAGTCACGGGGCCATTTATTCACGTCGTACAAACCCCCAGCCATGTGACGCAATCAGTCAGACACGAGGACTGGAGAGGATCCTCGACGATCTTCCACGCAACAGGAAATACGTATACCCAGGGATAACGTAAAGAGGGTGCAGTCACGTACCCGAAAGGCCTCGTCCCAAGGCTGCACCAGCGTGTCCTCTGCACTTGGATCCGGGATGTAGAGAGAATCCGCCATGGCCGCGGTCAACACCGGGCGAGCAAAGAAAGCGAAAGCGAGCAGAGGCAATCAAAGTGAGGAGACAAGGTTCGCAACAGTGACGGGCAGTTTTGGCCGAAGGATGCGGCATTGGCTCAGATTGGTGGTTGGCGATGGGAGGCATGTGAGGCTGCTCGCCTAACGGCGTTTGATCGGCGTGCGGTGGCAGGGGTCGCCGGAGAAACTGCCTGGATAGGCACGTGACGTGCAAGTGCCCAGCAGACCAAGAGCGATGTCGTGCACAGGGAGGGGATTCAGGCTAAAGGGCGCGAGGCCAATGGCGAGGCTTACTCGGGGCCAGGTGCCATGGTGCTGGGCCAGACTGTCTGCCACGGACTCCTGCGGGTTAATTTTGGAGTCGTGTCTCAGGTGGCTTGCAGGTCCCACGCGAGATGTGCTCGTCGGATGCTCACCGACGATCCATCGTGTCTTGCCCTTCAACGTCGTGTCTGGGAGCGAGAGGATGCGAGCTAGCGGGCATTGGGAGCAGGCCTTGTTCCCCGCAGCAACGCCCTTGAGTTATGCAGACGCATATTGGCAGCGGCCCCGGCAAGACGCGCGTGCGAACAGCTGGCTGGAGACGGAGCCATGGGTCACGATCCCGCGGCAAGGGAACGTTCAACGGCCGTGAGCATTTCTGGCCGCCTGTGTGTGACGGTCCCTGCGTGACATGCTCCCGAGGGCGCGGCGTCGTATATGCCACCGGTCGAGCTTACGGTGGGTGAGCACCAGAGCATACATAGCACTGCATTGCTGGAGTGGGAGACTAGAGTCCCGGGTACCGTGGGACCGACAGCCGTTTTTTCCAAAGCTCCGATGCAATGCAGAGGGCCAGGGATGGGAGCATTTGCTGGGAACGGGCCAGGCGGTGACGGCAGATGCAGAGTCATCTTTGTCATAAAGACGAGGTTTGGGCAGGACATGGCAGGACATGGCCGGCCAGGGCAGGGTATGATGGCAGGGCCCGTCTGGCAGGGCCCGTGGGCGACGGGCGAAAGGCTTACCGACTTTGCACAGTGCTCGACACGCATGCCGTACAGAGTAAGTCAAACGAAATGCTGCAAGATGCAGGAAAAGGGTCTTGGCCATCCATCCGCCCATGCCGCAATATGCGCCTTGCCCAGCAGTGCACCCGACCGTGGACTGTCGCTGCTGCTAACGCCCCCCTCCCGAGCCGCCCAGCCCGCGGCACCCCCTCTGTGTGTGCGCGCGCGCCCACGACGGCCTTGCCAACGGCTTTTTGCAGCCCCCAAGGCGTGCGTACACTTGACTGCAAAGCCCCTAGGCGCGGCGCCTCTCCCTCATCGCACGCCGAAAGCTCCGCGCCCACGGGCCCCTGAGCGTTGGGCGCGCCAGTCCCAGTCGGGCAAGCGCTGACGACGGGACGCAACCACGCCGCAGGGCCCGAGCGCGCCCACGATCTGCCGTAGCGAAAAACCCCATGGCCAGGCGAAACCACGGCCTAACCGCCCGTTGCCCGCCATCCCAGCTCGCATCCTCCTCCTGCGATCCGTGGCCCCCTTGAAATATCTCTCTCCCGCCGAACCAGCCTTGCCCGGGCCCCGCCCCATGCCAAACGCAGTATTCTACGGCTAGCGCCCTCAGATTTACGCTTTGCCCGCCAAAACGCGAGCCAGGGGGCGTTCCGACCGACCGCCGCCGGCTAAGGGAACATGCCGTCGTCGGATGCCACGCCCTGGTGCTCTGCCCTGTCGTGCTGCCCTGTCGTGCTGCCCTGTCGTGCCCTGCCCTGCCCTGCCCATGCCATGCAGCAATAACGGTCGCACGGACGCCGCTTGCCACGTTTTCTGCTGGCCATGCTTCACCACCGTGCGCTGGACGTGCGAGCCAAACGAACAGAGGCGGTTTTGCCTGCGTTTAGTTTCGGCGTGCCCGTCGCTAGGCCGGTATCGCGCGCGGCTCGTCATTGGGTAGCCTCGCATTCGCGTTGCGCGCTGCTTCGTCGAGAGCAGTCAGTCATGGCAGACATGACATGAGATGAGATGAGATGCGCTGCGTGAGCGTCTGCCAATCTCGTTCCCTCCCGTCCGTCTGCTCATCTCAGTCCAGATCCCTTGGACATGGCCGTGGAACGGCATCGCCCGAGAAGGTTTGCCAGCCGAAGGGTCGAGGGTTTCGGGTCCGACGACAGACAGACAGACAGACGACGGCTGCGACCGCCGCCAACTAGAAGCTGCCCTTGGTTCGACGCGTCTTCCACCACATGGAGCCGTCACTTTCTCTCTCCAGAGCCACGCAAATACAACACAGGCAACACAAGACAATGACGCAAACAAACACGCACCTACGCGTAAACGTAAACACCCGCTTTCGCCGCCCCAGCCCGCCGATTGGCCCGCCGCCACCCACCGAGTCCGAATCCGACTATGTATTTCCCAACGCAGCTAGCGGCGCCCCGAATGCAGAGCCGCACACCACAAACAGGCATCCAGCCACACTCACTAAGAACGGCCCTACGACCACGACTACCGCGTGCCATGCCACGCCTACAACCTCGACTCGACTCGACTCGCGGCGTCCCGCACCGCACCGCACCGCACCGCACCGCCACACGCCCGCCCTCCCTCCCTCCCTGGACCCCGTGTGCGAAAGAGCCCAGCCAGCCCAGCCAGCCCAGCCCGCACCCGACTCGTACATACTTGCCACACCGCAGACAAAGTCAAAGTCAGTCAGTCACTCCGCACATGCACGTACCGTACGTACTCCGTCGTAGTCTCTCTCGACCATGACACGCGCGCCCCCTTCCCCCTGCGCAACCCACCCCGTTAACTCTATTTCCGCCGGAGCGCCTCGTGTACCGCTTGCGTTGACGGACCGGCGCTGCGTGGACGGTGTGCCATGTCGCTAGGTAGGTAGGTAGGTAGGTAGATGATGATGGGGGTCAGTCTGGTCTGGCGCCATGGCAAGGCGTGGCAGGGCGTAAAGTACGAAGCATAGCGTAGCGTAGCGTAGCGCGACGGACGGCGAGGCCCCTGCCTTAGCTGGGCGCGCGCGCACACACACACGCTCGATTGCGTGCAGGCGGGCAGGCAGGCAGCGTGGACGCGGTTCTGGGTCTGTCTGTCTGTCGAGACGAGGCCGAGACCGCGTCCTGCCGCGAGGGACGCCGTGGTGTGGTTTCAAGAGTGAATAGCCTCGCTTGCCGCCGCAGACGGGCGTTGCGCTGCGCTGCCCATGTGATGCTCGGAGGAAGGAATGCGCGCTGCGTGTGGGAACGCGGTTAAGGCTGCTTGCGCTGGCATGTCACTGATGGCATGCTATGCTTGCTTACGCTCAGCGAGGCGAGGTAAGGCGAAGGATGCATGTGTATGTATGTATGTATGTATGTATGTATGTATGTGTGGAGTAGACCGTTAAGGATAGATAGATGGATGGATAGGCAAGCACATGGATGACCAAGGATGAACGTCGTAGAACAGACAAGGCAGCTTCGCGCCGCGCATGGGTATTACTTCCTCCGCCTAAGCCGGAGTACACGGTAAGATGTGGTATGGTATGGTATGGTATGATATGAAGAGCAAGACAAGCGTGGACGCCCAAAGACAGACACACGCGACGACAAACAACAGTACATGCATGAAGCGTGCCGGTGGCCAAAGCCAGCCAGCCCGAGCGCGTGCGTGCGTGCAACGGGCAGCCTGAAGAGCACAACTCCGTAGTGAATCCCTCCGTCCATGGCGTGCATATGCATTCATGCCCCTCCACCAGATAGAACGCCTTACGATGGAAAAACGACCATGAAACCCGCTCGCTTCCGCTAAGCAACGACCGACGAACCAAGACGGCAGATGGAAAAAACGATCGATTGGAATGGAATAAGGTGGAATAAAATGGAACAGAATAGAGTAGAATAAACCGGCAAATGACAAACAGCAGAGGTTTCCGCCCCGTATTCCTTTTTTTCCCGTGTTTTACATGATGTGGATGAGTGGGTATCTGGTCAGCCATGCGGCGACTCGACTCGGTTCCTAGCTCTTGCGTCGCTAGAGCGGATCCTGGTCGAGACTTGGAGCTGGCGGCGTGTCCGCAGTGTATATGGACGTAATCATTACAATGAAAGACTAAATCCTATGCGTATAAACATGAAGCGATGGGGCTGGCCGAGGCTGTATGCCTCGGGTGGCCTGTGGGTATGTTGGAAGACGCTCACACCAGGAACCTGAGGTCCATGCGGCTGTCTTGAGGCTTGCCCTTTGGTGAAACAGGTGCGCTCCGTGTTTCAGATGGCTGTATAGGGCGCGCAAAGGGCGACGGAAGCTGCCGAGATGACGGGCTAGTGTTCATGGGAGCAGGCAGCGGCACGCGGCCTTGTTCTGTAAGCGTGGCGAAAGGAGGCAGTGGTCGTTGTTCAGGCAGAGGCGCCGAGTATGGAAGGGAGTGATGATGGTGGACGAGCTGATGCGCAGGCTGTGTGAGTAGTTGGGGCCTTTCGGGCCTGTATTCTTGCCTTGGAGCCGGTTCTGTGAAAGGCGTCAAAGTTCGGGTCTCTGGCTTGACTAGAGGCGGTAGTTGAACGGAACCACGGTGTCTGGGGTCATAGGCCGTGTGGTCATCGTCCTCGTTCGCAAAGCCCATCTGCGGCAAGTAACGGGTGCATGAATTCCTGCGCTCCTCCCGGCTGCCCACTAAAGGCGCAAGAGTGAGATCGAGAGGAGAGGCTGCACCGCGAGGTGAGCGTGACTCTGAGCCGGTGTCCGTGATTAGTGAAGGCGCACCATCTGCGGAGACGATAGAGTAACCAGAAGGCGACGGCATGGGTGTCTCGACCCCACGTCCTCGCGCTGAGTGTGATGGATACGGCTGTAGCTGTAGTGGCGCTGGCCGCGTGCCGGCGTATGGTTCAAAGCTCTGCGGCTGAGGAAGCTTGAGCGAGTGTGGTGAATGCATCGAGGGGTTGAGTGACGGTCGCCGCGAGGAGGGATAAGAGAGATGGCCGGCATGACGAGCAGCGTCGTCTTCGTGGTGGGTAGAGTGCGCTACCGCGGGGTAGTGGTATGCGGCTTGTGGGTGATGCATTTGCGGGTGGGCCGGCGGCTCGCGCTCTGGGTTGCGTTTCCTGCGGTTCTGTCCTCCATTCCACCAGTTCTTGACTGCGTTGTCACTGCGGCCTTTGAGTCTCCGTGCGATCTCTGCCCACCTCTTGCCCATGTCGGCGACCAGCTTCTCGATCAGTTCGCCTTCTTCCGGAGAAATAGGCTCATGGTTCAACGAAGGTTTGAGGTTTTGATGATATCTTTCCCGACACTGCTTGGGCGACCGTGTTGTGATTTCTTGTGATATGCGGACCCAGTTGTGTGGTCCGTTTCGGCCCACAAGCTCGATGAGGTACCGGTCTTCATGTTGCGACCAAGGGCCGCGACGATGAGCAACCATGTTGATGCTACTGTTCAGGTCAGTGCCGGTTCGTACTCGGATTTGGATATTTGCAGCAAAATCACCAAAAGGTGGCATGCCATGCAAGGACGAGGATGAAGGAAGATTCTTTGTGCTGATGTAAAAAGAGGAAATGCGTGGAGAAAAACGACGAGTAGGTGGCGGTGAGAAGCTAGACGGGAACTGCCGTGGTGTAGAGAGAGTACATACCTTGGTTGGAAAAGGAAGTCGGCGACAGTTGAGTGGTACCGTGGCGTCAGTTCCGTACCTACCGTTGAAGAGCGGAGGGGAACCAGTGGTAACGGACCAAACGAACGGCAGCGGGTTCCTGAGGTGTATATACTTAAACGGCGGATAGCGCAGCGAGCTCTCAGCGGGGGGCCAAGGGCGGTGGGGGGGATTCAATGACTTGTTCGGAGGACTTAGTGTGCGAGACTTCTTGTTTTAAAGAATGCGGCTAAGGCGATGGTGGGAGGGCACAAAAGGGTGTAGGGGGGCGTCATGCGGCGATGGGGGGGTGTCTAGTTTGGGAGTGGATTTGGCGCTGGCGCTGAGTGGGCGATCTGGAGAGTAGATGAGGCCCTGGTGGGAGACGGGTGCGTGTGCTTGACGATGAGCAGCGCGATGGCCCGCAACTAATGTATCTGCTGCCCTTTGGCTCCGCGCTGCAGCACAGGCGTCCCGGCTTGTTCCCAGTCCGGTGGACCAGATCGCCGGAATCTGTGCGAGGCCCTTGTAGCACATCGTGGCATGGCGTTTTGGCGCGCGCTGGGCCGCCTCTGCACGGGAGAAAAACAAAGTCTGGCTCGCAAACGCTTCTCTTCCGGCTCAGGCCAAAATGGTCCCCCTGGCAAGGCCCGCTCGTCGACGCAGCAGCCACATGCCGGGCGCGACCCACTCTCTCGCACAACCTGGTCGCCCCCCGGTAAGGAATGGCGCTGGGGTAGCCCTGGCGGTTCGGCCGTCGCGCAGGCTGTCGTGGGTATGGCGGTGCTCATCAAAGGCGCCGATTCAGGACATCAGTCACGACGCTCGCACACCAATACCCCCACCCGGACGGCGTCGTCTTCCCCATGCCTGTAGAGACGACGCACCAGGCGCTTCAGCCAGCCGCCGCGAACGACAGGCGCCAGGGCTCAAGCCGCCGGCTGGCCGTCGATTCATGTCACCAGCTCGCCGTCCTGGCAGCTGTGTTTTATTGAACATGACAATAACGTGGTCGAGGGCGGCCAGGCTGCGCGGGACCATGGGCAGGGCCTGCTGCACGCCGTCGGGAATGCGCGTGTCCGTGTGAGCCTCTGCGCAGGCCCACGTCTGCCATGAGGGTGCGATGCAGTCGTCCACACGCACCGAGCCCAGACGTCGGACAGATTAGCAGCCTCAGGCAGGCGTCAGTGTGCCAGTGCGGGCCATGGGCGGCGAGCAGGGCAGCGGTTTCAGCACAAACATGTGCGTGCGCGCGAAGCACGTTGCAACCGCGTCACCACTCGCTCGTTGGGGGGGTTCGACAGGGCGGGTGGTCGATCAAACGGTGCTGAGGCTGGCGGGCGGACCAAGCTCGAGATAGTGATCATCGAGCCCCATGGCCAGGGAGCGCCAGGAAGGTCGGCGAGGTAAATGCTTGGCGGCCGCGCTAGCCCGCATCCGGCATGGCCCAGCCCGGTCGGCGGACGGGCGCTGGAGCAGACTGCGACGACGGCGGGTGCTGCGCTCGGCGAGAGCAGACGTCGACGTCGCGGTGCTGGCCGCTGCGAGCCCTCGACGCGGACGGCGGTGCGAGGCAGCCGTTGGGGCACGACTGGCGGGCCCCGATCTGGCGGGCCCAGGGCGAGGGCGGCGGGAGTGCTGCGTCGCCGTCCGCCCCCTCGGAAACTGGCCTTCGCCCTTAGTCAGCGCCCGCGGCCAATCAGCGCGCGCCTGGCGAACACAAATAACTGCCCGCTAGCCTCCGCACCCGTGGCGTACGGTTGCCGCTTTGGGCGACAGGACGACGGGCAACCAGCCACGACGTTTTCTGAGGCTGGTGTGCCAGCAGAGTATTGATTATCATCTTCTCCCCCTCGTCGACAGAGGCGAGGCCCGGACATGCTCGATGCAGCTCGCTGCAGCCCCCCATGTGCGTGCCGCAAAAATAGCCCTCGTCTCTCTTCCCCACGCCGTGCTCGTTCGCCAGCTTTCTTCAGCCTGAATGCCTTCAAGACACCACAAGCGAGCGCGCGACTGCTGGACCGCCCCCTCCGCGCTCCCATTCGCTGCGCCGGCGTTGGAATCCCGGCCTTCTGGCAGAGCGCGCCACGGGCCTCGTCAAGGCTCCCCAAAGCAGGCCAAGCGTCCCGGCCTGCTGGGGAAAGCGTTGAACCGCCGCCGCCTGTTGGTCGTGCTGGATCCCAACTCCAGGGCCCTTTCGTCACCTCCACCACTCCATCCAGCCCCGTGCATGCATCCCCGGCCCTGCCGGCAGTCGCCTCGTGCCAGCAGACTGTGCTCTGGATCCCCTCCTCCTCGTTGCGCTTCTCGTATCTGGCAGCAACCCCGGCGCACCGCTGCTTTCTTACGGTTAGAACCCGGAAGGCTCTGTTCCTGACAGCTCCCTTGCCCGCGCGACGTTGGCGGGGTTGAGCCGCTCACCACCCTCTGCTTGGCAATCCCATCACTCAATTCCATCAGTCATGGTTTCTCCCACGCCCGCAGCGCTAACGCTTCTTTGACGCTGCAGCAGATTGATCAAGGCCACTGCATCCTCCCGAGGCTGCTCCTGTTGGTCCTGATATGTACCCTGTGTCAGCTGAGGAACGCCCGTGACAGGATACAAACCAATCGTCCATGCGCCGTTCCCCTTACTCGGGACTAACGGCTGTTCCAGCGATCCACCTGTGGCTTCTGTCGTGCCCGCTCGCATGTCTGAGCACAACCACCATGTTTGATTGTGTACCAGATGCTCAGATGCTCCATGCATGGCAAGACCCAGTCCCGTCCTGTGCAGCTACATCCAACATGGCACTCATGCACGCCGCCGAGGATCCTCGGAGTTGCACAAATACCCTTCCCAAGGTACCTGCCAATTTCTGCACATGCACCAGAGCAATCAAACAAGGAAGCAGAGCGGTATTGCGCGGGCTCGGATTCGTATCTCATCTTTGTTTCTCCAGCTCCCGAAAATAGACTTCGGACCAGAAAGATCTTCCTCCAGGGTCCGTTCTGATTCACGATCCTGGTACAGACAAAGATCCGCGCAGCAGACGCGGCAGCGGCAGCAGCAGCAGCAGCAGCAGCAGATTTTGGCAGGTTGATCTCTGACGTCTTTGGACCGGCCATCTCTGACGAGCCCGCCATGTGCGCCCCGTGGCCCAACGAAACTGCAAAGAAAGCCAGTTTTGCTCCCGACTCCAAGGTAACGAAAACGGTTGTGGTGGTCGACGCAGCTGTCGTGGCTGTCGTACTAGACGTTGTGCGCCCAAAGCAGGTATGGCAGGTCGCCGACGTTCAAGCCTCATCACCATTTGGGCTTAACCGCGCAACGCGTACTACCTTTGCCCGCCTGGGAACACACCGGCCTGTTTTCCCCATCACTCTAATAGCGCCAAGCTGATATCCGGCGAGGGCAAGCGAGAGCTATTCGCGGAGCGTCGACAAGTTCAGAGGTGCCACTATCAACATAAGAACATGCTTTCTCATCCTTCGACATGGGTTCTCTGAGCCATCAAACTTTCCGATGCATATAGACTCACCCGATAACGAGGGGTGCAGATGCAACTCGGGCGCCGCAAAAAAGAAAAGCGGCTGGAGCAAAGGGCACAGGGGCCCCTGGCCTCGATCGTCGTCGATTCAGATTACCGAGCGCATCCCGCATCGCCCCGAGCCAATGGCGCATCCAACTAGGCCCGTCTCATCTACCCGCCAATCTCCCGCGGAGCAAACCCTTCTCCCATCTGCAAGGCCCCTAATTTCCGCCGCTGCATTTGGCAGTCGTCAGCTAGTGGCTGGCTTCAGCCTGCTGCAGCTCTTTGCCCAGCGACGTATCCAAACTTGCCCTCATGACAGCGGAACTTGCCGATACGATGCGATGCGATGCTCGATCGCGCAGTGGCCCGTCCCGACCTGATCGCGGGGAACGCAATACACAGTTTTTTCGTCACTAGCCCTGCGCATAATGGCTCCAACCTGCCACAGGGTGCCGTCAACGACCGGTTGTCTTTGGGCACGTTACAGAATGTCTGGTAGCCTTGGCGTGCTTCTGCAGGTCGTAATGTTGAGTTAGACTAAAGTTTAAGCAAGATACAGCACCCTGGCCGTTAGATCTCGACCTCAGCGAATCAACCTTGCGCGCCCCACACCCCAATGCGAACGCGATGATGCCTCCTGATCGTGTCCCCCCAAGCAGGACAAAAGCAACAAGTCGCGCCCCACTTCCGGCGAACAAACGTGACGTTTCATGCTCCATCGGCCCAATGAGGTATCCGCTACGGGATCGTCACTACGACTGACTGCAGGATCTCCTATACTAAATCCAATGCGCCGGACGCTCATCACAACCATTTACATGCGGCACGGCTCCCTGATACGACCCGTGATTCGGATCCTGCGTGCCGGAAGATCCTCTGCGTATCTCGAGATTGGTACATGGCAACTTCGCAGCCGTGCCGAGACACGCACCTCATTGGCCCACCGCCAAGCATGAAATTATATAGGACATAGCAGGCGCAAGGCAATGTCGCCGACGTGACCCAATTAGTGAAGATGCTATCGAATTTCCGTCCAGAATCACGTAGCCAGTGTGCACTAGAGAACGAATCTCCCGTCTCTTCCGCCGCAGGGGCGTACTCTAATTCTAGCCACAGTGCAATTCAGCTTTCGGCCACTACTCCATAGTCCGTCAGAACGGCTTATCCGTTGCGGAGGATGAACCCCTTACACTGAGTGGGCCGCTTTTGACAAATACTCTGACTACTGTCGCCGCATCAGGTGTCCATCCTCAAGTTGGACTGTATAGTAGAGTATCATGTAGCTGCTGACCTCCTGAGTGTGGACCACGCACAGCTCGCCGTCCTCAATGTAGGTCTCTACAGATGCCGCCAGACCAGATTTGGTGTCCGAACCCACTTCACCGGATACTGTGCATCACGCATTTCGGGATTTCCTCCACTTCGCTCTCACCGCTTGAGTCGCGGTCATGCGGGCCTGGCAACGTCATGCTCTGCGGTCAGACTCATGGACTGCGAAATATTCTACACGGCCAACAACAGTCGGTCATCGCGGTCTTGAGTGATCTCATCGGTCTTGGCAAGGTACGCATGGTATGCGTGCACTGTGCGCAATAAATGCTCTGCGTCTTCAATCCTAGACGACTCGCTAACCATGTAGACGACCGAAAATCTCCAACGGTGAGAACAAAGCTATTGTTGCTCACGACAATCTCGTGGGCGAGCCAGCCATCACCAATAACAACAGAAGCCCATCATTTCCAGCTGCCTAATCTCTATACTCTCACACCACCATCACTTCACCAGCAAAGTCCGCATCCCGGATCTCCAAAATGGTAAGCAGATCACAACGGCCTTGCTTCGCGAGTGGGGAAACCCGCTACTAGTCCGAGACCACTAGGTGCCACGTCAAAAGGGCTCCACCATCACGACTAGAGCAGTGTACTTTCCCGCCGACTCCTTGACACGACTCGACTCCACGCCGCGCGACGCGTCGATCAGACCCAATCCTGAGTTGTGGCAGGCAGCCACGTCCGGCGACTTTCTGGGTCCTCTACCCACTTGGTCGGCCCAGGCACACCGAGCCAGATGCTCCAGCGCAACGCTCACAACGCCTGCTAGCTAGTCAGTCTGCACATACCTGCACCCGCCCAGGTATTGTGGCGCTGGTGGTTCCCCCTGAGGACGTGGTAACGGTCGGTCAGGCCGATCATGTCTGAGTTTGTCCAGTGCTGAGTGGCAGCGAGCGAGCGGTTGTGTGGAGAGCGAGCGAGCGCCTCAAACTCTCCTGAGGTGGCTGTCGGGAAGTGATTGGGTGGTCTGGGAGGACTTCTCATCTCGATTGGCGAGGCCGAGGGGGAAGCGATCGGCGGTGATCAGAGTGTAGAACTTGTTGTGGGTGTACACTTCCTGTTGGGGTCACTGATGCGTCACGACGTCGCCGACTTGGAGGACGGGTTGCGATCGTGGATACTAATCAGGATCTAGGCCGATCATGATGGATGCTTTGGGTAATGGCATGCACGGAGATATGCTTTGATTCTGAGTGAGCGCGGGTAGGGCATTTCCTCAGGAGGAATCAATATCATCAGGATATTGAAGCGGTGTCTGATAGGCGAGAGCTATCTGTCATGCTTTCTGAGACTTGATCGAGACTTTGTCTCCGTGAGCTGCGAAAGCGGGCATCCTAGACGACGTTACCAGCCAAAGAACCTCGAACACTATGCACACAAGGTCCAGGGCACCAGCTATCTCTATTCATAGTAGGACATCACTGCTCAGCATCTGCAACTGACAAGACCGGAGGGGCCAGATCAAGTTGTGGACTTGAATCCAAATGCCCCGTACCTTGACACAAGGTATTACCACAGAACATCATGCATTCGCCACGCCCCCGCAGCATCACGAAGCACTCGTACACGCTTCAGTATTCTCTCTTCGTCCCAAGGTATCACCCCAACCTCAAGTTTCGGACCCCATAGCAGTCACGTCCACGTCCACGTCCACGGCCCTACAACCTCTACCAAAACCGGCACTTCACTCCAGCCAGATACACGCCCTAGCACACTCCAAGTCACTTATTTCCCACGAATAGCAAACCCCTCCCACGCGAATACGATCTATGTCACTCACTCTACCCGCCGCACATATAAGCTTACCTCCGGACATGGCGCCCACGTTCTGTCTGATCTGACACGCGGGCACGGCCGCGGGGCGTACGTGCTCTGGACAACGGTTCCTGAACACGGATACGCGGCGGGGGTAAAAGAGGTGCTATTTCCGTCCAGGCGTCTCACATGGCGAACGACGAGCGCAGGCGAAAAGCCCACAGCTACACGATCTGGGCCCCCATCGCCTACTCACTGGACGATACGAGCACCGAGACGAGTACGGGGCGAGGCGAGACGAGACGTTTACGCTTCCCCGGAGGACGAACTAACCACCTGGCTGACCAAGCCGGATATAGAACACCGCATCATCAGTCTCAGTTGTCTTTGACCCAGCGAAGGGCCGGGAAGTGCACTGCAGCGCAGTGCAACGCGGCGGACAATTTCCGCCCTCTTCTTCCTTGCGGTACGCTCCGTTCCCAAAGCGTGCCTGTTTGTTGCGATGCTGACGCTTGTCGTTGCCAATGTGTAAGCGGGAATATCTCCCGTCGGGCTCAGACAGGGCGCCGGCGATCTCTCGCTTTGTGTTGCAGTGCAGTGCAGTGCAGGCAAGCAAGTAATATACGCTGCGGCCGGGACTACGCGGTGCAGGGTCTGGCTTGACACTGGGCGGGCTTACACTGCCTTACGTACCGTTCGAGCTTCCTTCTTCGGGACCGACGGATGAGCAAGATACATGTTGACCCAGGGATGTGAGTGGATGGATGGATGGATGGGTGGGTGGGTGGGTGAGCACAGCATCGACAGGGCCTTGTCTGCTTTTGTGTTTGTGCGTGCCGTGCTATGCTGTCTGTCTGATGGATGGATGGATGGATGTACGTACGTACGAGTATGACAACTCAGCGCTTAGACTTACCCACACAAATGCAAATACGAGCCCGGGTTTAAAGCTGGACAAAGCCGTTGCGTTGCGTTGGCAGGAATAAGCGCCGTGTCAGCCAGCCAGCCAGCAAGCCGCCGCGTGGGCAGACACACAGGCACACAGATAAGCACGCCGTGCCTGGCCTTGCGCGAGCTTGTGCCCTGCGGTGCAATGTTGCTTCGTAGAAAGAGGGGACGGATAGGTCGACGAAGCGAGGACCCGAGGTTGTGGAGTCGGAGATGGGGGGGTGGAGGCTTCTTACTGTGCTGGGAGGGTACAGCTAGGATGGATTGCACGAGGTGAGATGGCATGCATGCATGTAGTGGATATGCGGAGGAGTGCTCTCCAATTGAAGGATGGGAAGAGGCGGAGCGCCGTCCAAGTGCAGAAGGGAGGGAGGGCAATCTGCCGTGCTCTGCTGTGCTTGTCCATGTGGTTACAGTTGCAGTTGCAGTTGCAGACAACGTCTGAAACACGCGGCATTTGCATACGGGTAAAGACAAAGAAGCGTGCCCTGTGTCGGTCACCCGTCTGCGACACCGTTATTGCTGACCTTCCTTCCCACCGCAGAGGTACTATCTCCTATTGCCTGCGTCCCTACTGTCCGTCGCCCTCACGCGCCCTGCTTCTTGCACCCCAGTCCATGCGTATCCCTCTGCCGATCCAGTCCCCCTCTCTCCAAAGCTCGACGGCAATACCATCTTATATACCGACTACCGCTTTCGTCCAAGCCGCAAGCCATCCACATTCCCGGAAAAGGTACGCGAACCAGCCTATAAATAGCACGCACATGTGTGGCGAACGGGCACCTACACCAGCTTTCCGTGCCGCACAAGTCCATCCACATTCCATGCCCAACGCAGTCATGCATTCATGCTGCCTCCCCGGTTCTCCATCTCACCCTGCAGCACGGCGAGACGCCCTGACCACGTTCGGCGCGCCCGCACGCACGCACGCACGCGCGAAACAAAGCGTGGGGTTGCGGCTGCGCAGGCCATTCCAGAGCGCCGGGTCTCCTGTGACACAGACGTCGCCATGCTCACCGGCACGGCACGCAGGATGCTGCGCCAGATACGATTGATAACGGGCTGGGAGGTTCGCGCAATCTGTTTGTCACAGGAACTCGGGGCAGTGTTGGGCGAGGGAGCTGAGGATGCTTGGCGGTGGAGGGGCGGCTGTGATTGGGCGGGGCTTGGGGGCTGGTTCAACGGGCATCGTGAATGGGCGCGGGGCGGGGGTTGAGCGAGGCATGGTGGGTGGATGGATCATGGGTGAAGGATGGATGGGATGGACGGGATGGGCAAGCAAGCGACGGGGGAACAGCGCCAACGAGGGCGCGTCCGAGTGTCCTCGTTTGTTCTCACTCTCGGCCCGGGCGCTCCTGTCCTGTCCCATCCTGTCCTCTTGTCCGCACAACGCGCGGCCGTCCTGTCGTGGCTTCTTTCCTCTTGCAAGCGACCGTCCGCCGACGCTATCGAGCCACCATGGCCTGCTTATTGCAATGCTGCTGTCACTCGTGGCCTAGCCGAGCCGCCCAGTGCTCCTCGCTCTACACCACCATCGCTGGGGGCATAGCTGAACACATGGCAGCCGAAAGCACGATCGGCGGGCCCGCAGCGGGCTCGTCAAAAACGGGCGCTGCTCAGAGCAAAACTGCCGTTTTTTCTCTTTCTCGCTACGCCCTGTCGGACTTCAGTCTCGCTTGCCGTTGTCTTCGGCCGACATGCAAGGTCCGTAAATCTTTGCTGCTTAAGGCGTGCGAGGCGGGTATGCGGCTCATTGGGCTCGGGCGCATTCAAGAGTCCTAAGCCTTTGCTGCTTGGGCTGCTGGGAACGGCAGTGATGTTGAGGGTGCTCGTGTTGTGGAGAGCTGGATTGAGCGTGCTCGGCGAGGTGAAGGGAAATGAATGAGGTTGGTGGTTAGAATGTTGGTATGGAATGGGGTGGGATAGGCGGTGCAGTTGGCGACGCTGGATGTGGAAAACGCTGGACACGCGCAGTGTGTTTGGTAATGCTGTTCACTGAACACGCTGGGTACGGCAGTTGTACTCAGGAGACGAGGTTGACAGAGTCTCCTTGTAGTCCTCTGCTTGCTCGTCCGTCATGTTTAGTGCGTGAGAGCAGAGGTGATCAAATCTGGCCATGGTGTTGAGCGAGCCTCAGCCTGATTACCTGAATAGATGCCTTTGAGACGCGTAGATAGAAATCAAAGTACAACTTACGTAGAAGCAACTTCCATACCTCAGTTTGCTTAATCAAAATCTTATTCTTGTAAATCTGCTCTCCACTTGCACACTCTCTCCAAGTATCTTCTTTCTCGTCTCTAGGAAGCTTGATTAGAAATAAGATCCACGATACCAAACACACAAGCCGCCAGACCTCACAGCGTCTACCACATACACACTCCTCTATCACCATCTCTACACTCACTAACGCCCTCCTCGAACCAGCACAGCAGCCCTGATTAGCAACAGTCCCATCCATCGCGATCCCCGCCTCCCTTCTCCGCATACTCTACCTCCGTCCACCGCTCCTCACCCGATGCCTCACTGCAACCCCTTACGCACCCATATCAAAGGGGGACATAATCTACGCCTCTACACACATACATATGCTCCCCAACACCGCTCCATCTAACACCGCTAGTACTCCCCCATCTCCACGCTCTCGAAACGCAACGTGCGAAGCTGAGTTCCACGCAGAAACAGCTTACATATCCCCGTACATAGAGGAGATGATGCTAGATACTACTTCGGACCATCCACACAGTACGGAGGATTGCCAGGAAAGCCGAGGGAGCCTACGGCATACAAGTATTCGCTATGGTCAGTGAGTGATAGCTGATCGAATGTTGCGTGGTGCTTGAGCAAGGCATCGTTCTCGTAGACTCTTATTACTTAAGGGCATGGGTCGAAGTAGACATCATACTGTGATTGTTTGTCACTGCGAGGAGCGGGGTCTGTGAGGTTACAAAGGTACTATGTGTTGTGAGCATAAGCTTTGCTGGATAACAGTGTTGTTGCTGTGCGGTCGTTCGGTGGGATGCTGAGGGTATCTGAGGCAGGCTTGCGCAGTAGAGGCGTGTTGAGCCCTGAGCTGAGCCTTGAAATAAGGTTTAAGTGGGATAGAATGGCCTGAGAAGGAAGCGTGGTGAGTGTGATATTCTTGGAGTATCTACATTCAGTCAAGGTAAGGTAGAGGACATAGTGGGGAATTGTTTGAGTGCTTTCTCAGGTGTGCTAGGTCATGCTGTAGCCGTGTGCGTGTAGTGTATCAATGTATGGATAGTGCATGTGTTAGACGAGTGCGATTGTTCCAGAAGCACTAAAGTTATAGTACTCAAACAAGTTTTCTATTTGCGCTCTCATGCCAGTATTAAGACCAACGTTGTATAATAGCTGTTTGTTCCAGTCAAAGAAAGCCAGACATCTGCTCTTCTTTTCAACGTTGTCAAACTGTTCATGCATACGGAGGCTGTGGTCAAGATTCGGTCCCTCAGGTGCGGCTATCAATCCTGTTAGAAACGAGGCTGTACAGATAGCGACCGGTTGGGTCGAAAGTCGCTGTATCGGGCTCGTTGAGCTGGATTGCAATGCACCTGACGGTCTCAGCCAACACAGCCTTCAGCAACGGGGCTCTGCATTCAGTTACTTGCGCTCATGAGCCAAATCAGCCGGCTCGATAGTCAGCCTTGAGGGAAAAAACCAGTTAGATGTGCACTCATTAGTGGATGCATTTTAAGCCGAGGGTGTCCTGCGGTATTTTCCCTCTAAGACATCAAAGTAGCACATGGCAACTGGCAGATGCTCAGTGTTAGCCTAGAAAATTCACGAATCCATACGTAGGTTTTGCCTTTTCGACAGGAATTTAGTAAGTAGGGCAGTTAAGCGCATATGTACACCTAGAGAATCCTGTCCATACCGCAGCTTATCAAATATATTTATTGACGTAAGAGGAGAGTATTGTGTTTGGATAAGTAATTCATTAATATGGTAGAGGTATATTACAGAGCAGTTTCGTACTCAATTTACAACTAGGTTCAGTATTACTTTTCGTTTTACTTGGTATCTTTGTTCAATCTTTTTTCTTACGACGGAGATTTTCTATGCATACTTAGATGTGAGACATGTTGTTGATATAGCTTAGTAGTATAGTATGGTAAGTATATGATAATATAATGTACGACCTAGTAATGGAAGGCTAGGTGCAGACATGGGATAATTAAATTAAGTAGTTTTCAATAAATGTGGATGTTTAGTTTGTGCTCGTGATGCAACAGAGCACTGTCACATTTGTCACTTTTTTTTGGTTAGTAGCTGGGCTGTGTTTGGTAAGCGGGAGAATATAGAGTATTTTGGAGTAGGTAATGTGGTGTAAATTGTCTAGTGGTGGGGTGGTTGGAAAAAGTTTGTTTGTAATGGATGTCGAAGAATTTACTGCGAAAGGTGTGTTGGTTGAGATGTTTTGTGGTGTTTAAGCGAAGAGAAACGAGAAAGATGAGGAGTGGAGGATGTGGACAGATGAGATGGTCGGTTTACTGCGGATAATGAGTTTGTTGTATGTATCGGTAGATTATCAGTTGAGTAAAGCTTTATGCGAGACGCGTATCGTGATTTTCGTGCTCCTGCCCGCGTTTCGCCGTTTCAATAAGCTAGATACTTCTGCCGGTCTCAACCTCCCAGCATTATTGACGCATATACTTCAAAGCCCAAAGCTTAAGGGCCTCTCGCCCTTTCTCAAGGCCATGACTTCCTACTCAGCATTGCAGTTGACCTTATTACCTATTGTGCAAGACGCGCATGGACGCCCTGTTTTCTTTCCTAGATTCTTAACTTCGTGCCAAGCTTCAGTGTGCAGCAATGGGTGGAAGATCCGACAGCTCTTATTCTGGGCCCGACACGAGCCGCAGGGTTTCTGTGCTACGACTCCATATTTTCCGGTAATCAGCCTCGCTCTGACAACATTCCTCCTTCGACTATCGGATAAACTTCGTATGTCCCTTGATGACTTCAGAAACTCATCCCTGGTGTTGTCCAATTTGGCGGCTTCTCTGTCGTTGAGAAAATTCGTCGGAGTCGCATCTACTGGCAGTGCTGGATAGTTCCCGGGACTATAACTTGGGAGGGCCTTTTGTGGCACCGCGAACTGCGTAGCCTTACCCACCGGTTTTGTCCTCGAGTCACCACGTTCGACGAGTGCGGGATCCAGTAATGAATGGTCGAGAGACTGAGATGGGCCATCCTTATCATAGGGAGCAGATCGGTGGCTCTTTGTGGTCTGGTCTAGGTTAGCATCAAGATTGATCTCGGGCGCAATCCACTGGATATGGTATGTAACCGAACACTGACCCGCTGCGTGCTCACGTCTCCGATATCCAGCTCGAGGGAATGGCAGTCATTGTCTGCTTGTGCTATAGCTTGACCTGTATCACTAGCCAGTCGCTTAGACCCAAAATGAGCATAAACGTAGAGTTCTCCACTTGTCGTGAAATCCTCAATGAAGTAATCCCCACTGTCCCACAACTCAGGTATAAGGCGGGCATTGCATGCCGTCACGCCGATATCGCGCTCTGTCAGATGGAAATGCACCTCCAAGCTATCATCAAGAATCTGACGACCGAATAGATTGTATGCCAGACGTACCATCTTCTAAGCAATCTGTTAGCTGGCTACAGACATCAATGTAGAAAATATGTCGCGCCTTGTAGTCTTTTGCATAACTGGGCGGGATCAAGTTATTGATTCCCGGCGTCTCAAAGCTGCTCAGGAGTATCCTGGGCATCACCATGCTGTCAAGGTGTAGTGACGAGCACGCTATGTTAAGTTTCATGGAGAAATGGTAGAAGAGGTGTTGTTAAAACAACAGTCGAAGCGACTCGTGTGGGGTGGAAGTGAAATGGAGAGGAGCGGTTGAGTCACTATTTGATCGACACATTCACTTTCACCTTCACTTGCACTGCATGAAATATTTGACTTCTGCATCGATTGTTGAGGCATGACTCATCGCTATCCTCACCATACCATACCTTTACAATGACTCCAAAGGGGACTATTAACGATTAGAGCTATACAACACTACAGATTAGTAACTATAAAGCATTCAGTGCTTAGCTCCACTTTAGAGCCTAAAGCCGACCCGCCGGGTCCAAACCTGGCCCAACAACAACTTAACCTTCACTTGCACTCATTTATGTCCGCACCGATTCATCTCTGTCATGCAAGGTGGGACGGAAGGAAACACCCTCGATCACTTTATACTTAGTGACCTAGCATCGAAGTATACGCGAACCTCATTCGGTGCACTATAACAGGATATGGACTCGCGAATGCACATGTCTTTAGACTCGAGCATTAGCGCCCATAAGTTGTGGAAATATGAGTGATAGATAGCCAAGTACAATAGAGGTCTGAGGGCGCTTCATAAAGTACCTCGTATAGATGAGTGAGATCTAGATGAATCGAAAGAACCTATTCTTGCGTATGTGCGAGGTAGTAGGTTTACTAGCCGTGGGTCTCTTTTCACACATGGGGGTCGCAATACTGGTTGGGATACTGAATGACGTCATGCACAATACTTTAATTCGAGGGTTTGTTCTTTCTTATTCAGTACTTCAACCTCCTAGAGCTAAATTCCTCGGATCCTTTGGCTTTCCTATGCTGGTATGCGACTGTTCAAAGTTGCAGATAAAATATCATCACATTTCTTGAAGACGTCGTATCTTGTACTGGTCAGCTTTGCCAAGCACGGGAAATATCTTTACACGATTACTTACCCATAATCGTGCGCAACATGCTCGGCCATATTGGTTGGTACGCCTACTTCCTGTTAGACCTTTTTCAAGTCCCAGGAGGCACAGGATAAACTTACTCGAGCCCGGGGGATCAGCATACCGACGAACCTGTTCTTCGACTTCCTTCTCTTTGCCCAATTTTACGTTGGAAAGGAGCTGTACGCGGGCTACTCGATTCGCTCGAGCGCGTTGAAATATTTCCAATCGCTCAGGTACCAACCTGGCGTCGTTAATGTTTTGGAATAGATAGCCCAAAGTTCCGCCGTCCTCTATAGCCGACAACGCACCCTGTGCGTTGAATGGTAGCATCTACACTGCGATCAGAAAAGCCAACAATGGAAGTAGTTGTCTCTTACTGGATGGGCGGCGTCGCCAATAAGTACCATGCGATTGTTGTACCATTCCGACAAAGGCTCATGGGCAAACAATGGCCAGCACTTCGCTGCAGAGGATTGTCTTGACTCGTTAGAACGCAATTTACTCCCAGGTCAAAAGGATCGAGCTCACTTGATAATCTCAAGCAACTCCGGTGCAAAATGTTTAAACTCATCCAGCATTGCTGCTTTAACCTCTGTTTGAGAGACGTCAGTATGGCCTCTGAGCCTTGAATGTAGGTAAACCTACCCTCCTGATCATCGCCGTTAACATCTCTTGTAGGATGAATACCCACGAAATTCTGCGTCTTGCCACTGATCGATCGTCAGCCTCGGAATTCAAACACCCATGTGAAGAACACACATACTCTCTACAGCCGTACCATATCATATACCTTACTTTCGTAGGGTCGTGGTTGTCTTGAAGTGATCCGAGGACAGATGTTCCTTTTTTATCCAGCGTAGCTGTGAGTCTCGGATCGGTCTTGAACACATCTGTATCAAGCAAAAATCGGAATGCGCTTAGTCCGGTCGCCGTTGGTGGTCTAGCTTCCTGAGTTACTACACTCTTCAGCACTGACTTCAATCCATCTGCAGCAACTATGAGATCGGCCGTGTACACTGAACCATTTTTCAGTACAATAGTCCCTTCTGGCCTAGCGCTTGCTACCTCAGAGCTTAAGTGCAGTTTTACGGGCTGGCCAATACCGTTGACCTGTGTTGCGAGCCGTAGCAATTCTTTATGCAGATCTACTCGGTGAACAGCCCACAGTTTTGCGCCGAACGTCTCTTCTGCTCTGCTCAAATCCATCCCAGCGGTGCCTTCCAAAGTATGTCCATCTATGACACGGAGACCATTTAGGATGACGGCGCGCGCATTTTCAAAGGAAAATCCCAGTCGATTCAATACCCGCGTTCCATTTGGACAGATCATCAACGCTGCGCCGATTTCTGCATCGAAAGCAGACTTCTCAAAGATCTATATTGCATCAGCACATAGACATATGATATGAACATGCATGTGAAGTCAAGAATGTGGGGGGAAAGCTCAATCCCAGAGTACTCACTTCTACTTCATGGCCAGCTTGGCGGAGGCCCACCGCCGCGGTCAATCCTCCGATGCCAGCTCCGACTACAATGATCTTCAACGGCATACGCGCGGCTTTTAGGTTTCGGTCCGGCGACGCTAAATCGCGGGTTGTGATAATGAATGTGTAGTTCAACGGTTTGCCAAAACAATTTAATGTCAATCGTTGCTTACAAGGATTAGAATGCTAACCCGTTGGATTAGAAAGCTCAACAAACTCAGTTTAGCCGAGTAGCAGTCTCTTCGGGGACCTATTCGGTGTTCGCTCTAATCCTCGGTTCCCATGCAATTTCGCGGGAGTGGCATAAACGGTCTGGTGTGCAATTTGCCGCTCATCTGGATAGGGTGTGTTGTCGGTCTCCGAACGAGTCGGTTCTCGACTCACCACCATTTGCAAGGTCTACGAAATGCGACCAAGCCATACGTTATCCAGTCGATACTAAACAATTAAACTATTTTGAGGTGCATCAATCATGCATATTTTCTAGTAGCATAGGTATACGTTTTATACGGACCGTCTTGATATATACAGGAACTGCTAACATGAATTGACAACCACGTGCTCTGTTTCTTCGCCGGCTCACACGCTGCTGCCGCTCCGATGCGTGAGATGAAGATTAAAGTATCAACATCGCTCCACACTTCACGCCAAGGAGAAATTCTGATATTACACTGAAGCGGCAACTAGATCGCTAAGTCTGCGCTCGGCCAGTAAAGGCTAGCTGCCGAAGCTTGTTTCAACGAGTATGCAACGTCGAGTTCCAACATATGAATCTCAGCCGTAGAATAAACCATCGCACGAATGACTCAGCTCGACCCTCCAAGATTCGACACTTCTTGGTACACATCATCCGAACACGACAAGTCCGTGAGTCACAAACTAGTCCTGTTCAGGCCATCTGCGCTGTAGACTAGGATGCAGCAGTTTATGGCGCGAGTAGTCTCAAGCGCACATTCCCTGTTTACGAGTGTTAACCACGATATGATATGACCATTAAATCCTTAGAACTTCCTAATCCGACTTGTTCTCCATGGAGTTTGCACGTGGAAGCACGTATGCCCTCTTAATCTACAGTTAGATTATCCAAGTTCTGAGGCGTCGATATTTACCGATAAAACCAGCACTCATACTCCTACAGATCAGCTACATGACTGCAAAAGCTCAGTAGAACCCATCATCGTTCCACTCAAAGTCCGGTTCATCTTGAAAGGTGCTGTTCGTAGGCGACAGGTCCCGCTTGATCTCCACCATAGGCTCGAATAGTGGACTCTCACTAAGAGTGCGCCGAGGTTGACAAGAAGCAAATGTGTCCCGTTGTGCGAATCGACCAGTCGCACTGCGAGTATCTAACCCCACAAAGCGTTGGAACCCAGGGAATGGCGTGGCCAGCTTTGTGGACCCCAAAGCCCCCTGGTAGCAAGTTAGTTCTGGAATCCTCTAATGAAGAGCGCTGCGGTATGACAAAAAAGAAACGAGGCTCAGACTCACCTCCCTAGTTTCTTCCGGACGCGGTACTATCTCGGTATACCGTGAGAAGTACTCATGCCTGCTTAGATTCGGCGGCGGCAAACTGTACCCTTCCAGCGGCTTCGACGGAGGCTTCGACAGAGACGTCAACTCCACGACAGATTCCTCGCTCAACCTGCGGTGTGTCTTCTTCTTTCCTTTCCTTTTCCTCTTCTTCCCCACCTCTCCCTTCCCAGTCTGCCTCCCAAGCGGTTCACCAAACAAGTCCACGCCAGAAATCCGCACAAAGTGCGCCCACAGTGTAACCCGCTCTTCCCTGAAATATTCTCCGTGTTCCCACTTGTCCTTCTCAAGCGGTGCCAAACAATCATTCTCGTTCACGCTACGGTGAAAATGCACCGTGAACGCTTTTGGATGCCGGAAAAGCGAGCTGGAAGTATGCTTGAGTGTTGCGTCGTAAGAGGATAGACGTGATGCTGGGAGCGTGAAGCCATGCTTGTCGGTTAGGAAGTCTCGGATGGTGACCGTGCAAGGTTCAAGCATGGCGAAATGCCGCAGGTATGTGTAGATAAATATCGAATGGGCTGGGATGTGGAGAAGACGCAGCGCCTTGGAGGTATGATAAAGAAGATAAATCGGGTTCAGATTGATTTTGGGGTATCAAAGCGTTGGTGGACGGTGACTAGGTAAAATATCACGCGTAGATCTAGGTAAACGTGACCAAGGAGAAGGCTAAACGCCGTGGATTCAAGTAAGAGGCATTTGCTGTCTTTTGAAGGATGGAGCAAACAGGTAGTATCGCGGCTTACAGAGTCGTGCTATCACTGGCCATTACAACTTCTATATAAGAGAGATGGCAGATTTAGATGATGGGGTGAATTCAGTTGTCCTTACCTAGCTCATCATCAAGAATCTTCCTCTGCGATTCCAGTACACCCGTTACAGCTTCTTCTTTAGATCCACTACGTAGTCTTTCCTTCTTTTAAAGCTGCCATGATCTTTTCCACTCGCTCTTGCTTGTTTGCTCCGTCGAACTCGGCTAGATATTCCACTTCATCGAGCGGTATCTGTAGCTCTCCCACCCGATTAGGTTTTTTGCCGTACTTGGACGGTATGAAAACATAAAGTCTTGTGCGTGAGTCTGAGGTCCCTTGAGCAACAAGTGTTGCCCGGACGAGGGGTCGTACGTTAGGCTCGACGCAGACCGTGGGAAGTTCGCGTCCGACGATGAGATCTCGCGAGTAGGATTTACTGGTGGCATACGCGTTGATTGTCATGACGTCTTGTGTTTCAGTTCGTGTAGCTGGGATTTGTGAAGGCAGGTATGTCGGCCAGGGAATTTTAGTATCCTCTATAAAATTTTCTGGGATCAGATCGTTTGTATCTTGTTCGTTATTGACACGCCGTTTCTTTTATGTTCGTCAACAAATCTCACATTATGTTCATGTGTTAAACGTACCTTGTTTCTAGGCACAGTAGATCTATCTCCGTTGATAACCCTGAGGGTTTCGCTCTTGATAGTCTCCGTCATCTTGTCTTTGAAAATTTCCAAGAGAGCATCTTTGACGGTTTCGGCTATGCTGCTCTTCACAGCCTCTGAAAGGCTGATATGGACGACACCCGAGAGTTCATTTTGCACAATCTCCAGCATCTCGTTCTTTACGAAATCAGGTAATCTCTGCTCCATATCAGTATCCATCCAAATACATTTCGAACCTCCTAACCTTTCTCTTCGCCGGAAATTCTGTACACTCCTTGCTCTTCGGCGCATCCTAACACAGTTAGCATCATCCCATCGCAACAACATTCCACATACCTTGCTTTCCATTTCATTTTTCTCCATCTCATCCTCCTTAGCCTCATCTCTTTCCCTCATCTCCACCTTCTCAGCCATCTCCCACCACCCAATCGCCTCCCACCACTTCCCCTCCGCCGCCATTTCATCCCCCAACCTCCTTAACCGCTCAACTTCTTGCTCTTGCTCTTCCTCTTCAACAACCCCCAACTTCCTCCTCGCAGCCTCGATCTTCCCCCCCACCGACAACCTCTCGAAATGGACAAACCTAGCAGCCATTAGCCTTTCCAACAGCCTTGGATGGACCAAACATACACCACAACACCCTCACTCTCACCCCCCTCCCCTCTCTCAAACAAAACAGATCCAAAATACCATCCCCCATCCCACTCGCACTCCGCCGCGCGACCATCACACGAAGACGCGTCGAAATGGATGTGCGCTTTATAATCGTTGGCCGGACGGTCGAAGATTTGCCGGGATAGGGCAACGAGTTCCTGGTGCGGGTCAAAGATTAGTAAGAAGTTTGCGGTGGAAGAGAAGGGTGCGGAGGTTGGAAGGACATACGCTGTGTCTTTGGGCACGACTCGCTGCGACGCGGTAGGTGATGCGCGGGTTAGTGAAGTCTGCGAGGAGGAAGTATGGAGTTTGTGGCATTGCTGGCATGTTTGTAGAAGTCGTGGGGTTTAAGAAAGATTGTAAAGGGAGTGAAGAGCAAGGCTGGCTAATTGAGTATGAAGGAACGAAATCGATGCTTTCATGTCGTTGAGTGAGAGAACACGGGATGACTAAAGTTGACTGTACTTAAGATACACATTGAGCGCGTAGTAAAAGTGATTATCTACCTAGCTCATCTAGTTTCTACTAACGAAGCAGAAGAAAGTGTACGTCCCCAGTTAGCTGAATGACCATGACCAATTATACCCATTACCCAATAAAAGTAACGACTAATACCAAAAAGACGCAAGACAGTACCAAAGAAACGAAAGAAAAAAAATCGCTAATTGTGAACCTGATACCATCATGTGTGATCTTGGCAAGTGGAATCGAACCACGCGCCCACCCTGACGGGTTCCGCGCACGTGGAGGAAGTGCTAGTTACACTTACGGCAGGATCCGACCGACTTGGAGCAGGCGTGTGCGTTGCATTTCCCAGGAGGGCCACTAGGTGACTCCTCAAGACCTCGATTTCAGCGTGAATGGCCTGCATCGCCCCTTGAAGGCGTCCGATTGCTTCTCCTAGCTGCTGCAGACTCATCGCACTTTGCAACGGCACATCATTACTGTTCCCATGTTCCAGTTCTCTGGCCTCGTGACTCGCCGAATGTTCGGCCATGTTGGAGCCAGAGGCATCTTCTGCGTCGGTAGGCCTGATAGAAATGAGAACAGGAAACACGAGAGGGGTTTCCGTAATGATATACGAGTTTGTAGGCAACCCAAGGTTGTCTAAGAGTTGATATGCACTCTTCGCGTTGCGAGCTTGGTAGGATCCTGTGGCGGCAGTTCTTCCCTTGACATAGTGCTCCAAATTATCCCCGTTGCGGCTGTTACCAAGGCGTACCATGTTGTCGCTCCATCTTCTGGTAATTCCCGGGTGGCGGGTCTTCTGTGGCCAGCAGGGGCAATCTGCACAGCACCCTCCACATGAACAAAGTTCTCCAGTACACAAACAGGTGCCCTCACAGTCACAACGACCATATTTGGAACAGGATGCACAACAACATGAGGCGCAAGAGCAATCTCCGCACGAACAGGGACAACCGTTGCCAGCGCGCTGGATTGTCTGAGGATTAGATGACGTCTCATTGGTTTGGGTCGATCCATCAATCTGGTCTCCATCTGGGCGGTTGTCGTCCTTGATGCCTTCCGAGGCCCCTGTAATAGTTAGCCTATTACCTAAAGTTATGCAATAGACAACCCGACTGGTGAGCACACGTTTCTTCAGCTTGCTCAACCATGTTCGAGCCTTTTGGATTCTGCCCTTGATCACAGGCTTAGACGTTTTGCCAGCAGTCGCCTTTCCAGATTTGGATGCTTTGCTCCGCCGGCGTAGGGGTTCCGGCTCCTCTGCGCGAGCTTGCGGTGGTGGAAGGGATGGTGTAAAAGGCTGCTCAGTCTCGAGAAACCTAACAGACTTACGGGCACAGCAGTTAGGTTTGCCAGATGTATGTTTGCCCGGAGTGGACGCCGCGTGCTAGGAGGCATCGCCTATGCAGCTCATGTTAGCTACATCCGCACAAGGTCCTCATAAATGACATACCTTGTGTGCTGTCTTTTGGGCACGACATGACTCCCGATTGCCTGTAATGCTTGTCTAGAAGATAAAAGCGATGGAATTTAGTGCTAATAAGCTAAACGAGTAGCTAACGATAGGCAAAAGATGTCCGCTTGTCTAGCGTGGAAGAGGATAGACGAGTGAGCTGTTTGGCGTGGTGGTTGAATCAAGAGACAGGAGCGGGAGAACATAATACCATGTCCAGATTCTGAGTGCAGCAAGAGCGATATTATTGCACTGAAGGAACAGTTGCAGGCAGTCAGTTTGCCGGGTAGGAGTGACTGAAGACTGCTGTGAGGTCATTGCCTCGATAAGACGTTCGTTTACAAAATACATATGGACGCTGTGCTCGCGACGTTCGACCGGTTCGCCGCTCACAACTCACTCTTCCCCCTCTTCTCATTAAGCTTCTCCTTGCTCCAAAGCACCGGCCCATCATCGCCATACAAAGGATCTTTCTTTAGCCATTGCACCTTCCCCACAGCCGCAGCCTTTTCCTCTTCTCCACCCTTCCCATAGCACATATCCCAATTACAACCCTCAGGGTAACTCCCCACCATCATGAAGCCTCCCCCATCGCCATAATCTTCTAATAGCCTGTGGCCCACGCCAGCGGGAACAACGATCGCATCTCCAGCCTTGACCTCAGCCTCGACCTTTCCTGGGTTGCGCTCGCCGCCGAATAAGAGTTTTGCGCGGCCTTGGTATACGCAAAGCACTTCGTGGGTTGTGCTGTGATAGTGTGTCGTCGTGTACATGGTGTAGCGCCACTGTGGGGCTAGGCCGTTGGATGGGAGGTGAGATTCTAGGGTTGGTGCAGATGTGGAGGGAGGGTAGGCAGAGTGGTAGATGAACAGGGGGTGGGAGTGCGGTGCTGTGTTTGGGATGTTGGAGTGGGTGGGGATGAGGTGGGTGGATAGGCGGAGGGATGCGATGGGTGTGAGGTTGAGGGACGGCATCGTCTTTGTGCTAGACTGTTGTGCTGCGTATTTTGGATAGGTGTATTGACTGGGCGATGGTCTGATGGCGGGTGTGGAAGAACAGGTGCGTTCAAGGGTCTTTGTGGTCGCGCGAATCCACAAGACGTCATACCCAAATGATGATAGGTTTGCATGCTCGACATTCAGTCCTTAGAGATCAAACGCATGCACTGGATTGCGCATTCAGTGCCTGCTAGTGATTCCTGGGGATGCTGAAATGTGCAAGCACGTCTCGCGCGAATGGTCTACTTGAGGACATGCGAGCGGTCGTCTTTGTGAGACGTGCACATTTGCCACGGCGGCACGCTATAGAAGAGCCGGGGCAAGGAGTGAAAGATGGACAATTGCCCGTGTACTCTGGAGCTACGCATTCGGGTTTCGAGGAGCGGACGTAGCGCATCGACGTCGCTTTAGTCGCAGTAGCTGACGGCGCGGTAAGGCTGCAGTGAGAGCCAAGAAATGAGCTTCGGTCAGTCTACTGGTGCCTGGCTCACCGTGATTCACAAAAGCTGGCCGCCGCCGGGCAAAACGCCTCTGTCCTCCGTCTCTCTACCCTGTGCTGATATATCAAACGCACCCTGCGTCACTGTACCGGTCGTGAACCCGTGCGTACCACATCGCCGCCGCCGCCGCCGCCGCCCAACCCCGACCCTGCGAGACGACCCGCGGCGCCTCTCTCCCCGCCGCCTCTGCGCTCCTGCACCTTCTGCAGTGCACACCCACACCCACACTCTCTCGTTCCTCTCACGACCTTCTGCGACGCGGTCCCCTTCAACCCCGAAAATACCGCTCTTCAAGCGCAAGAAGTCGCCCTCGAAAAGTGCCCCAGTGCACGCGACGCAGCCCGTCATGACATCCTCCATGCCGCCCGTCCCTGCAAAGGACGATGTTAGAGCAACGTAAGTAATGCCCACTGCCCCCTTGTTGTATTGCACAAGTAGCTGTATACACCCTCCACTCGTAACATGCTCGCTGTGGGGAGCTCAGCAGCAAGTGTCACCAGCCAACTCGTGGACAATGGCCGTTGGCAACGTGGAATTACCAGTCAGCTTAGACCACTAGCTTACGTGCCATAGATGGACGTATCTCGAAGCCGGTGTCGACAAGATCATGCTCAGCCTACGAGAAGGCATGGACATGAAGACGTACATGGGCTTGTATACGGCCATTCACAACTTCTGTACCGCGCAGAAAGCCGTCGCCGGTACCTCGTTTACAACACACAACAACCGTGGCGGAGCCCATCTCCTCGGTGAAGACCTATACCAACACCTCATCGAGTACCTGAAGGTCCACCTCAAGCAGGTGCAGGACAAGTCGAACGAGCACGCCGACGAGGCTCTCCTGTCTTTCTACATCAAAGAATGGGGCCGCTTCACGACCGCCGCCCAGTACAATAACCACTTGTTCCGCTACCTGAACCGTCACTGGGTTAAACGCGAGATGGACGAAGGAAAGAAGAACATCTACGACATTTATACACTACATCTGGTGCGGTGGAAGGAGGACATGTTCACCGGCACACAAGAGCAGGTCATGCGCGCAGTCTTGAAGCTGGTTGAGAAGCAGCGGACTGGTGAGACTATCGACCAGATGCAGGTCAAGCGGGTCGTTGATTCTTTCGTATCTCTTGGTCTGGACGAGCAGGATAGCTCAAAGTCAACGCTTGACGTTTACAAGGAGTACTTTGAGAGACCGTTCTTGGCATCCACCTCGCAATTTTACGACAACGAGTCGAAGCAATTCTTGGCGGAAAACAGCGTTGTTGAATACATGAAGAAGGCCGAGATGCGTCTGGAAGAGGAGAAGAACCGCGTTGGCATGTACTTGCTCCAAGAGATCATGTCACCACTGATGCGCACGTGCGAGGAGTCACTCATCACGAGGCACTCGCAGGCCCTACGAGAAGAGTTCCAGGTTCTGCTCGACCACGACAAGCAGGAGGATCTCGGACGTATGTACAATTTGCTCGCCCGAATTCCGGAAGGTCTGGACCCGCTGCGTACCCGCTTCGAGACCCACGTCAGGAAAGCTGGTCTCTCAGCTGTTGAGAAGGTCTCTGTGGGGGGTGACGCCATCGAGCCCAAGGTGTACGTTGATGCGCTCCTTGAGGTCCACACACAGTACCAGGACCTCGTGAACCGCGCTTTCAATGGCGAGTCGGAGTTTGTCCGATCACTAGACAATGCTTGTCGCGAGTTTGTCAATCGCAACAAGATCTGCAAATCGGGTTCCAACAAGTCTCCTGAACTCCTCGCCAAGTACACCGATACCTTGCTGAAGAAGTCCAGCGCTAAGATGACCGAGGAAGACAACATGGAGGCGCTTCTGTCCCAGGTCATGACTGTCTTCAAGTACATTGAAGACAAGGACGTGTTCCAAAAGTTCTACTCACGCATGCTCGCCAAGCGGTTGGTACAGAGCACTTCCGCCTCAGACGATGCAGAAACGACCATGATCTCAAAACTAAAGGAGGCCTGTGGATTCGAGTACACCAACAAGCTGCAGCGCATGTTCCAGGACATGCAGATTTCCAAGGATCTAAACAGCACTTACTCGGACTGGCTGGATGCTACATTCGACCCTGCGGAGCGGAAGACTTTTGTTGATGCGAGCTACAACATCCTTGGTACTGGTTTCTGGCCATTGAGCCCGCCCACCACGACATTCACACCTCCTCAGCTCATCATTCAAACATATGATCGCTTCACTCGATTCTATAACAACAAGCACCAGGGCCGCAAGCTGTCATGGCTTTGGCATCTGTCGAAGGGCGAGATGAAGGCGAACTACTGCAAGGTTGCTGGCCAGAAAGTGTCTCCCACGTTTCAAGTATCGACGTACCAGATGGCCATCCTGCTGCCCTTCAACGACCAGGATACGGTGACATATGACGACATTGCGGAACTCACCAAACTTGACAGGCAGACATTGGATCCTAGCTTAGGCGTCTTCATTAAGGCTAAGGTCTTAATTGCCCAGCCGGAGGGTGCCAAACCGGAGTCGGGCACCACGTACAAACTGAACACTGGTTTCAAGTCGAAGAAGGTGAAGATAAACTTCAACATCGCGATCAAGGGCGAGCAGAAGCAGGAGGCTGAAGATACGCACAAGACGATCGAGGAGGACCGTAAGCTGCTCATGCAAGTATGTATATCCTCGTTGTGCATCTGTTGATGGATTGCTAACAATTGCTAGTCGGCCATTGTGCGTATCATGAAGTCCCGCAAGAAGATGAAGCACCAGCAGCTCGTCTCAGAGACGATCCAGCAAATCAAGAACCGCTTCATGCCCCGCGTCCCGGACATCAAGAAGTGCATCGACATCCTGCTCGAGAAGGAGTACCTGGAGCGCTTGGAGGGTGACGAGCTTGGTTACCTTGCGTAATTGCGCGCTCGGTAGTCTTCTCACAAATATTCGTCTTCGTCTAACGAGTTATGGATTTCTCAGTCAGGAATCGCGAGCCAAAGTGACTTTGCTCGTCGCTTCGCAATATTGTTTTGCTCTCACGGAGTTTCACGGGCACTTATAGTATTATTGGGCATTGTTAGGGCGCTAGGTGAGCTACGGCTTCGCATGTGACCTTTTGAGCCCAGATATGGGGTTCGATAAACCAGAGAATGGGTATGTGGCAGTCCAATCATCAGTGGAGCTGCAATGTAGCTAGGCTATCCAGTGAACAGAGAGCAGAAAGCAAAATCTCATGTATCATTGATATTCCGCGTCGTTGGCGTAGTTCGTGTTTCCCTCGCGCTGCGCTGAATCTCTCAGATACTGCCTAGCTTGCGATGCCGTATTGCTTGAGGACAATGTCGCTCAATCAGCCTGGTTCATACGCATCAATGGATTGGTCAGTCAACTGAAGAACTGAAGCATATTGTATCTCTTCCGACACCAGGAATAAACGATTACAAATTAGGAAAAGAAGGCATGCAGTCTAGCATCGTCCCGTCTGTCCCTCTTTTGGCAACGGCAATTACACGTCCAGATCAAGTCAGCTTTTTAGAATTGCGTACATGGCTCACGTTCCAGGATCTCGCATGACGTGCTTTTGGTCGCACGTTGCAACACCACCAACCCCACACTATCTCGACATCGCTTCGAAAGACATCCTATGGCGATGGCACACACTGCCACACTATATGTATTCTCGATGTCTAGGTCAGGAGATAAGACGAACCCCTCCCGATGTCGTGCTCGTATCGCTTGCTGAGCAAGCGCTGAGGTCCGAGGAGCCCAGGGTGTAGGTCGGAATATATGTATAGGATGGACTGGCATTGCTTGACATCAAAAGCCTTACTCTTATAGTTCTTGCATTCAAACTATTCGAAGACCAGAACGATGGCGACCCTCGAAGCTCACAAGCACATTTCCCCTGATTCGGGGAAACCTACTATCCTGCATCCAGTCCGTCTATAAATTCCAGTCCAATGAGCATGCATTATCCATCTCCTACAGCAACTGACACACCCCAGAACTTCAACCCGAAAATCCGCGACTGGAAACCCTCCGACCCCATCCGCGAAGAAATCACTCCTCCAAAAGACCGCGCGCACTTTGCTGACCCCGACAAGAAACGACTGCTATCAGTCGCCAAAACCACGGACCTAACAGAAGGCATAGGGACGCTCCTAGAAGGCGTGCAACTCTCGCAACTCAATGGCGACCAACTTGACGACCTCGCGCTCCTCGTCGCCGAACGCGGCGTCGTCTTCTTCCGCGCCCAAGACCTCACCACAGATCAACAAGTAACCCTCTTCGAGCACTACGGCATCCTCGACAAGCACCCCGCGCAAAAAGAAGTCCGCCACGTAACCATCAAAGGAAGCAGCAGCGACCACCGCCAGGACAGTGTCTACACGCCGTGGCCGCAAGCAGGCTGGCACGCAGACACGTCCTTCGAGATCAACCCGCCGTCGTACAGCATGCTCCGCATGGAAGAGCATCCCCCCGTCGGCGGCGACACCGCCTGGGTAAGCCAATACGGTCTCTTCGACGCCCTGTCCCCAACCTACCAAAAGCTCTTCGAAAACCTGCACGCAGTGCACACCTCGCGCCTACAATACGACACCATCCTGGACCTCTGGGGCGTAGGCCCCAATCGGCCCCCTATCGACACGCATCACCCCGCAGTCCGCACGCACCCCGTCACCGGGCTAAAAGCATGGAACGTAAACGAGGGCTTCGTAACGGGGTTCGCCGAGCTGAAAAAAGCGGAGAGCGACAAGCTGCTTGATTTCGCGAATTGGCACATTCATTCTGCGGATGATCATCTTGTGCGGTGGAAGTGGGCGGTTGGGAGCGTGGCCATGTGGGACAATAGGGCGGTCGTGCATAGGGTTATTCCGGGGAGGTATAAGCCCGGGGAGAGGAGGGGTGTGCGGACGACGGTGTTTGGGGAGAAACGTGAGTGTGGAGGTGTTGTGAGAGAGTGTGTGCGATTGCTGACTTTTTATAGCGTATTTGGATCCGAAGAGTGAGACGAGGGATGGAAGGGAGAGACGGCTTGAGAAGGAGAGGGAGACGAATGGGGCCACGAATGGAACGGGTATTAATGGGGAGAAGGTGAATGGGCATTAGGATGTGCTGCTGGGATCTGATAGGCCACTAGATAATCTGTTTGAACAGTGGTATATGTCTAATATGGTAAGTTTCTGCGCTGTTCCCCTTCTGCAAAGTACCTTCAGTCCCAAGACAAGTACATGAAATAAATAGATTACACTCTATAAACAGAACACCCAGGTATACACATATCCCAGAACACAACACTCAAACAAGCCGTTTAGCTGCACGCCGAAGCTCCATCGCACCGGCTGGGTACATCGCCATTACCACCCCACGCCTGACCAGCGCCCAGGCAGTTCGTAGGACGGATCTGCTCAGAGGCAGTGACGGTCGTCGTGCACTTCGCCTCGTAGCCTCCGGGTTGAGGGAAGACGGGGGTAGGAGGAAGGGCAGTCGGCGCGGGCGAGGAGGATGCAATAGGCTCGGACGATGCAACAGGGGGTTCTGTTACAACAGGCTCGGAAGATGCAGTGGGGGTTTCTATTACAACAGGCTCGGAGGACGCAATCGGAGTCTCCGTTACAACAGGTTCGGACGGTGCAACGGGAGTCTCCGTGACGGCAGGCTCAGAAGGTGCAACGGGGGTTTCCGTCGCACTGGGAGATTCGACAGCGGTGGGAGTCGCCGTAAGAATGGGAGTAGAGGTAGAAATTTCGATGGGCGTGGCGGAGGGCTCGCTGCTGGGGGTCGCGACGGCGGTGGTGTTAACCGGCTCGGCGGACGACGAGGGAATTACTTCCGTAGGCTGCGGAGCGTCAGCAGTGGAACTGGCGGGCGCAGACGAAGCAGGAGGGGCGGGTACTGACGAGCCATCGCCCTTGGCTACACCAACGAAAGCGTTGAGGTTGATAGGGCTGCAGTTGTCTGAGATCTCAAGGGCACCTGTGCTGCTGAAGACGTCGGCGCCGTCGCGCTGGAGGGCGAACGTCTGCTTGCCGGTGCCCATGTCGACCTGGTAGGCGCTGGCGCCGGCGGGGGCCTCGAAGCTCTTCGTGTTGCCGCCGGAGGTGACGGTCACGGTGCCGGCGTTCTGGAGCAGGGCAACCACAAAGACAGCGTCCTGGAGCGTGTCGATGCCGTCGAAACCTCCGCAGGCAGCCTTAGGGCTGGGTCGGTACCAGTAGACGAGCTTATCTTCGGAAACGGAAACTTCCTTTGCGCCGGCCTTGTATGCAGCGATGTACGGCTGAGCCAACTCGAGCCATCCACCATGAGGCATGTTGTTGGCCCAGGCGCTGGAGCCGTCGTCAGTGTGCTTGTCAGTCTCAGCATCGGCACCGATGTAGTGCGACTCGCCGTAGTCGTTCCAGGTGATGATCTCGATCATCTTGGGGCCGAGCGCGAGGATCTCGTTCCAGCGTCTGAAGAAAAGGAGGTCGCCAGGGAAGACCCACGCCTTGGACGCGAAGTTGGTGAAGAACCAGGGGGACACAGGCGCCATGTAAGTCTTGCCGCCGAGCCACTCGGTGTACTTGGAATCGAAGTCGGACGTAGTGACAGTTGCTCCATCAGTAGGAGCCCTGTTCGCACCGTTGCTGTCCCATCCGATCCAGTTGAACGACCCGTCGATGTCGTCGACGGAAGTGGCATCCCTGATACCGGTAGGCGAGAGGTTAGGCACAAGGTAAAGATCAGTGCCAGCTGCAGCGCGAACCGTATTCGCGTTGAAAAGCTTGTTTGGATCGGTGTCACCGTTGAAGGTCGAAACAAAGCACTTGCCATCGACCTGGAGCTGACCAGGCTTGGCGCAGAACTCCTTCAGCTTTGCGCCAACGAGCTCGTTCTCGCCAGTCTCGAAGTAGTTGTAGTCGAACGAGATGAAGACCTTCATGTCGTTGTTTGCAGCACTCTCGTAGGCATAGTTGAGCTGCGCGTCAGTGTAGGTATCTTTGGCGATGTTCAGAGCGAAAGCATCGATGCCAGCACCCTTAGCCTTTTGCATGTCGGCGTCATAGTCGGCAGCGCTTCCGCGGGTTTCCATGATACCGATCTGTACCGTTTAGATGCTTTCCATACTTGAAACAAGCGGGTCTCATACCATGAAGTGCGCGGCGACAATCTTCCCTGCATCTTGTCTCTTGACGGTTGAAGTCTTGAACGGTGCTGCATTCGCAGTGGCGGCAAGCAGCCCCAAGGCCACAGCAGAAGTGGTAGCGCGCATGTTGCAACCAAACGAATGTGAAAAGTGAGTGACAGGAGTAAAGAAACCAAGCAGCGAAGCAGAGATTCTATCTATAAACAAGTAACGAACGAAGCCAAGTTGATATCCACTTAGCCCAGGAGTCCCTAACCTGTTATATACAAAGACAGACCCCAATTTCGTCAGCATTGCACGAACGGAGTCCCGTTCGTCGAGTGAACTCCCTTCTGGAATGGACCCCACACGTGCAGAGGCTGAGCATCTCCACTGTTGCAAGCGCCATCTCGGAGAAAGTGATTATGTGAAATGGAGGCCGTTGGTCAGTAGTTCCGTTTCAGGACCGGCGCGCAATGCATGTTGCGTGAGGACGGACTTGGGAGCAGGGGTATCTTTGACCGTCGGAGATTGGTCTTCACGCATTTGGCCCTGTGAAGGATCATTAAGAAGTGCGGCTAAGCCGAAATAGGCACTGGGCGAGGTCGCGTCTTGCATGGGGCATGAAACCAGGAAAAGGCTTAAGATGAGCGCGTGAGATTTTTAAATGTGGATATACCAAATCGCGGCATTGGAAGATGGAAATACATATCAAGGGGTTTCCGCTGTGTCGAGTTTGGGGTGGAGTTGCACACTGCTCTGTACTGTGCACTTGGTCGGAGCCTCAACCTGAGGGCAGACGTCTCGGAAATCTACAGTACTTGAGGCGGTTACAAGTTGAATACGGTCCTAACATGATCCCTGCGTGTTTTGTGTATCCAGTGCTACCTAACCAGATGCTAATCATGCCTAAGGATTTCAATATTAGAACCGTGGCCACGAGTAACATTCCTTGTCTAGAACTATCGAGGTACCACAAAAAGGCCTTGTGCTCTCAGAAGCAGCAATCCAAGCGATGTAGTCAAAATCTATATTTATGCTTTTCATGCTGAGCGATGCCACTCGAACCATGAGCGCACCCAGTGCCATATGGGATAAAAAAGTAGTTATGCTTATATGAAACGCGCGAACAAGCAACATAAAGTTACGAAGGGTAACGCCCGCGCTCAGCGACAGTAGTCCCAAACAGAACCCTGATAGTACCGGTAAGGCGTTCCGCACATGTACACTAAGACTCCGTTGCGTCCGTATGCTCGGGACAAAGTATTCCCCACGCCGGTCCTTTCCTCAGACGCATCGCCAACGTATGTAATACTCCGCTCCATCATACATACATGTGATCGTCAAGGCCGATGATAACTCGGCAATCGAGCTCGGGGATCGCTTGAGATCCCTCCATCGACCGGTGCTCTAACCTTCGAACATCAACCTCCACTCACAATGCTCCCAGACATCACATCGCGCCTATAGCTTCGCCTTTGGCCGCAACGTCTTCGCAACCCCCTCAACCCCCTTCCCCGCAACATCTTCATCCTGCGCCGGGGTCCCCGTCGAGCACCCCACCGCACCCACCACAACCCCATCCTGCACGACCGGCACACCCCCCGCAATCGTCATGAACCTTCCCCCATTGCTATTGTTAATGCCAAAAGCCGGACCACCAGGCCACACATTATCCTTGTAGATGCTCGTCGGTGCGCGATGCCCCGCCGCTGTGAACGCCTTGTTGATAGCGATATCGATGGACGTGATCTTCGCGCCTTCCATGCGTGCGAAGGCGAGGAGGTGTAGACCGGAATCGACGACTGCGATGTTCATAGGTACGCCGATTTCGTGGGCGCGCTTTTCGGCGGCGGCCAGCGCGGTGCGGGCTCCCTCAAGGGTGAGGACTGGGACGGATTTTGTAGACATTGGGGATTGGTTGTGGTGGTTTGCGGATTCAATTGAATTCAATTGGGTAGGTTTGAGGGATAGAAGGGAGGTGGTGCGTGGGAATGCGATATGAATTGAGAAGTAGGCGGACACTCCATGATGCGCCGGATATTGAAGGAGCTTGTCGGTCGACCTCGGCCGGTGAGGTGCACAACGTAGGTTAGTAAGCGAGATGGTTTACTACGAGAACAATGATGTACTGAACACATTCCACTCCGCATGTCTCCTATTCAAGGTACTAATCACTCAGCCAATCATGCCTGCTCGATGCGACACTACTCCATTCCTTTCCGTACAATGGTCACCCGAATAGACCCAAACCTATGACATTGACAAGCACTTCCACCCAACAGTAGCATATCTGGATGAACGTTAGCCGCTCACCTCGTTTGGATATCGCGCGGAGTGGAAGCGAAGGCTTCATGACTAGTGCAGAGCATAGCATGGCGTCAGCAAATGAACTTTAGTTCCATTACAGGTTAAGTTGGCCAAGTATAGGATCATGATAGACGCATCGACATATAGCTAGCAATCTAACGCTGAGCAAGTGCGCTCCGGGTACTGCATGAGAGCTATGCCGTTCTCCATTCTTCCAATCCACGAAATTCCACACTGCGTCTCCTCCCATCTACTTCAGGCTGCGGAAAAGATGCTGCTACCTTCATCATATCACGTTACTCTTCATCACCATCCTCCTCCTTCATCCACCGGTTGAACTTGCGCGAAGGTGGAAGCGGGGACCCAGGCGCCTCCTAAGCACCACGGCCATTGCTTTTCCTTTTCCCTGAATTGTAATCGTGCTTCCGAATCCTGCCTCTGCTATACTTGCCAGCCTTGCCCCTCCCGCTGTTGTTTCCTTGATCTTTTCCCCTGCCTTGGACATTTCCAGCTTGTGAACGACCCTTGTGGTCATCGTCGTCACGGGTGATTCGCTCAGCTAGAGTGCGTTTCTGACCCCGGCTGCGGCCTCTGGCACGGCTTGCGCTGCCACGAACGCGTCCTTTAGGCTCCTCAATCGGACTCGACAATGAGCTTGGAGTATTCTCAATAGCGGTAGGTCCGTTCGAAAATGAACGTATACTTTCGTTTTTCGCAATTGGGGCCTGTTTGCTGTTAGCACTGCATGACACAATTTTTTTGCAACGAGTAAATGAAATGTCTCCTTACCGGAGAGCAGATCGCAAAGCAATGCAAAACAAGACCAAAAGCAAAGCACATTCTCGCATCAACGCACTCTTCGTGAATCCCAGTCTCTTTCTCTTTCCCAGTCTCTGTCTCGCTCCCTATCTCGGTCTCTATCCCTGTCCCGCTCCCTCTCTCGTTCTCGATCCCTATCGCGGAGGGATTCGCGTTGGCGGTCTCGGTCCGGTGCGCGGTCTCGAACTTCAAGCTCGACCGGTACTTCGACCTCGTACTCTTCTTCTTCCGTAATCCAATACTTGTCGACCGCTTTCTTCTCCTCCTGCGCACGTTTCGCATCGAGCATAAATCGCACTGTGCCGCTTTGCCCACGGACTCCGATTGCACTCTTCGGCGGCTGTGCTGTTCCTGGGGATATAGTGCCGGGAGTAGCAGGTGTCGGGGGCGCGAGGGGCGACGTCGGATCGATGCCGTTGCGGGTCTTCGTTCCATTAGTAGTTTTCGAGTCGAAGCCGGGAGCTTCAGAAGCATAAGTGGTATAGCGTGGCAAGTTGGCGGCAGAAGCCTCATTATTGAGCGTGATTCGTATGTTGATAAACGTCTCGAGGGAATAGAGAGGGCCGACGGCAGTAGCAGCCCGGTGATGTGTATAGAGGTCCAGAAGATCAAGCAGAGTTTCTAGGCCCCGTCAGCAAATTCAATAGCCACGTGTGAAGGCTAGGCTATAATGCTCACCCATGATCTCAGCGCGGCTTGTGTTCCACTTGTCATACCGGCACACTCCCGCATCCACGATCTTAGTAGTGTCCATCTCATGCAATCTGGCAGCCAGCTCTACACATGCAATCGCCATAGTCGGTGTCGTTTGCTTGAGCGGTGTGAACGTTCTATACATATCAAGACTCAAATTCCACATCGTCTTCGCCTCGTTATTCGGATCAAAACGTAATGCACGTGCGAGCTTGACCATGAGCTTCTGTGGGTATCGATTCCTGAAGTCAAAGCCGGCGCTCTCGAGCATGAGCCGTTCGAGACCTAAGATCAACTTGGAATGATTCTCGAATCGCTGCGAGGAGCACGTTAGCCTTATTGCTATTTGCAAATCGGGAGAAGAGAGAAGCGCGCATACCGGATCATCGCTGCTCAGCTGCTCTCCCACTCCAACCTTACTATTCCAATGTGCAGCAAGCACCTCCCTACTCTTCTTCAGCGTGTCCTCAATCTTGCAGGCCGTGAACAGCGCGGCTGCCGCGGCGCCCTCCCAGCTGTATTCCACCTCCGGATGCAGCAAGCGAAACTTGTGGTAATATATCACCGCCGTGTTGAAAGTGCGTACAGGCAGTTGCAACGCACGCCGCACCTGGTCAATGTACGCGACGCCTTGTAACCGCACAGCGTCTTCTTTCGCATCCGACATGGCAAGGTCCGTGAGACATCTCCGGATCGACGATTGCAGGATATAGGGTTTCGCAACTTCAATATAAGACGGGTGTGGTCCGACACGGGAGGAACTGGCTGGTGTGCGATCTCGAGAACCATCTGTCGGCGAGGCGGTGGGCGCCATGGTGGGTTGAAGCGTGGTTGCGTACGCGGTGGGCAAGGAACTCCGCGGGCGTCGGCCGATTATTGAAGCTTGGCGTCCTTCGTGCTCCCTTCCCCAATATGACACACTAAGCTCCTGAAGCCTGTCGAAGAGGGTGTAGTGGGAGAAACACGAAAGTAGGATGCAGAGTACATTCAAGAAGTCGGGTCCAAAAGTTACATGGTCATAGCTTCTGTGCAGTAGTGCGATCCACTTGCTGTACGGCGCATGTCAGCCGATGAGCTGAAAAGGCACAGTTCCATGTTCACTTCATTCCTCTACCATTAACCACCTTTCACTACTTTTTGTGTAGCTATTTACAATCATGTCATCCCTCGTAGCTGACACTATTACTGCTTCATCGCCCCTTCCTCATATCTGGCTTATATCACCAACAGATCTCGGCCGCTTCGCTGGAAAGGGCCCTTCCTCAAACCGATAAAGTCTAAGAAGCGAAAACGAAGCATGCGCACCAAGCGCCTTCATTTTCACAAATCAAGAAATGAATTAGGAACTCCAGGTTAATGATGAGAATGCTAAGATTGCTCGAACGCGTGTCATGAAAAGGAGGAGTAAGCATTTAAGCATCCCGCTCCGAGAAGGTGAGAAGACAGTCATCCTATCTCCCGTTAGTCAAACTATTCACGTGCATATTTGCTTGTACGTTAACTCACCATAGGGAAGATCGTGGCGAACACCTTGATCTCCTCACTCTTGTCCGTGATCTGATGCTTCCAGTCCAACATCATACTGGCCTTGCCAATCATAAGCATCAGGTTAGCCTGCGCGTACACCTGGCCCAAACAGTAGTGAGGGCCCGTTCCGAACACCAGCCAGTTCTTGACCTGCTTATCGGCATCGCCGGTAATCCAGCGTTCCGGTACGAACGATTCGGGGTCTGGGTACGCTTCGGGGTCGTGGAGAGCCATGTAGGTTGTAGGAATAACCATAGAGCCCTTGGGAGCAGTGTACTCAGGAGTGATGGGAAAGTCCTTCTTTGCGATGTAGGGAACCATGATGACAGGCGGGCGGTAGCGGAGAGTCTCCTTCACAACGGCGCGTGTCCATTGGAGCTTTTCTAGGTTGTCCAGGCTGATGGGGGCATGAATATCACCGTTGCGAACAGCAAGATTCTCCTCCCGCACCTTCTCGAGGAACTCAGGTCGATCAGCCAGGATTTGGAACAACCAAGTGTTGGCCGACGAAGTAGCGTCCTGGGAAGCAAAAAGGAACGTGAACAGGGTCATGGAGATTTCAAAGTCAGTGAATTCACGGATCAGCATTGACGGCTTCTCGGTATCAGGGACCTTCTCTCCAGCTGCGATCCTCTGGCGGTACTTCTCGGATTCGATCATGGAGGACACCCAGAAATCGAGGATGCACGTGTTATCACCTCCGGCAGCCAATCGAACCTTGGCTTTAGTGGCGCAGCGTGAGAACTCCTCTAGAACCATGTCCGCGGACTTCTTGCCATACCAACTCTTGGTGAACGGGAGGATGATAGGGAAGTTGACTAGCTCGAGCGCTGCCGTGATCAAGTAATAATCGTCCGCAATCTTCTTGATCGCTTCCTCGGAGATGTATTGGCCGACGAACGTACGGCAGCTGAGAGCGCACTGCAATTCACGGAATTCGCCCATGAACGGCACAGGTTTGCCATTGTTGTCCTTGGTGATCTGCACAAATCTCTTGAAGTATTGGTTGTAGATGTCCTCCTGAATGGGAAGGTATTGCTCAAGCGCATGGCGGGTGAAGAGGCCGTTCAGACCCTTGCGATAGTCGACGTGGGCTTTGCCGTCGAGGAAGACCCAGTTCTGCGGGCGGAGGAGCTTGTACGCGGCATCGACGACACACGGCTTGACAAATGTAGGCGAGTTGAAGATCTTACGGGCCATATCACGCGTAGAGGCAATTACGACAAATCTGTGAGACGTTAGTACATCCAGCTAATTGAGGCGCATCGCTGAAAAAAAAAAAAAAAAAAAAGGGAGGCCTTACTTGTGGAAGACAGAAACGCAACTCAGAGGACCAGACTCCCATTTTGCGTGGTACTTGTTGAAATCGGGATTCACAGACTCAAGGAACGGTCCAATAAAGGGTGCCTTCCACAGAGGACCGACAATTGAACCCTTGTTCCAGATGTACTTGACTGATAACGATTAGCGACATCTGGGATTGTGGTCGGTCTGAGACATACACTGGTCGTATGCGACGGCAAGCACGAGGAGTGTCAGAACGAGCCTCCATCCGCTGAGGTTGTTCATCAACATCGAAACCAAGCCATTGGAGTCGAACGAAGCAGCGAGGTGTGCGATCTTTGCATCTGCCGTAGGCGAGACGAAGCTCGCATTGACAGCCATATTGAAGACACGGAGAATGAGAGACGCGCCAAAGGGCAAAGAGAGGGTAGCAACAACTCAAGGGGGATGCGCGCAAAATGTACTGGCTCTTCGAAGAAGTTGAGGGGGCAATTGCCAATCAAACTCGGGTGGACAGTGCGCTTCCCTTCCTGTTCAAGCTTAGACTCCGAGGCGGAAAGCGCGACCCCGGCCCGCCCAAGTGGTGTCATGCGTGTGCCACCGCACACAGGAACGGGCCTTGCATTGCATGTCTTCCGGGTCTTCTGCACCGTATCTATCAGCTAACGCGCATTGGTGGACTGATGGTTGTCCAGCAAACCGGCAACCGGCAACCTGTCCAATAGGGACTGTGGGTTGCAATGGTGACATAAGGGCGCACTTAGCTAGCCACATTCATATACTCGTAAACGATTTACAATCAGAAGTGAAAAGCCGAGGGGTTATAACAACCGCGCGGACGAAACGAGCAAATGCTACGCAGTGTTGGCATCAGAGACGTATCTTCATTGTACGAGAACCAACTCCTCACACACTGCTTGAAAGAACACCTTAACCATGCCTGGAAATCGCTGTCATATGCTGGGGTATCTCAATGCTTATACCCATGCCATTGCGCCAGAAATGCGAACACAGTGCAGATCGTCCCCTCTCTCACCTGTCTCCTCAAGCATCATAGCCACTGATCCGTGTCGTCGGCTACGTCGAGATCAACTTCCACCTTGGGTTCCACCTGGCCATCAGACATCTCATCGTCAGTGTCATGCTTCAGGACCATGGGTTCATCAGACTCAATAGATTGCTGCACAACAGTAGCATCATTGGGAACCCAAGAAAGGTCCGCCAAGCTGATGTTGGGAACGCGAGACGCTTCATTCAGAAACTGCTATTTGTCAGTATTGTGTAAGTGTGGGCAGGTTGATCTCATACAATCTCCGCTTGGAAGCGTTGCTCGAAGCCTATCACCAGGGTGTCAGCGCGCTCTGCGTGTGGATGGACGCTGTTGCAGCCCTTTGTATTAAGAAGGTACTGCTTCAACGTCCTCTCCTGCTCTGAACCAGCTTTGACTCCAGCAACGGCGAGACGTCTTGGTCGGTTATCGAGCCGTATCACGCCACTACGTCCTCTACCGGCACCAACACGGCCGCTAAATGTACCACTAGCTGACGAGTCTCGTCCATTGGCGAAGTTTTCTCGATGATCGATCGACGCGTTCGATTCAGCGTTTGCAAACAAACCCGCAGCCTCGGATTGCAGCCTCGCCAAATTGCTTATTGGCCCTTGTTGTTCCCTCCTGGTAATGGCTTCAACACCCTTGACCCTCTCCTTCTCTATGAGTGAGGCACGTAGGTTGTTCAACTCCTCTTCCTTGGCCTTGACCTGCGCCTGAAGCATTTGTGACCGAGCTGTTGCTTCCTTGGCCCTCCTGCGCTTCTCCTCAAAGTTTTTCTGTAGCTGTGCCTGCTGCTTGTTGAACACCTCCATATCGATCATGTCTTCGTCTTTGTTGTATATCTCCGGGGTTCGATCATGATCTGAGTTTTGCATAGTGGTGCCGATTTTGCCGTTCTTTTGCGGAGGGTGTTCAGGCTTGTACCAGTAGACTTTAACGAACCTGTTGTCGAACATGACCTTCGGACTGTCGTAGGCTTGCTGGGCAGCAGAGTGGCTGCTGAATTTGATGATAGCAAGGCGCTTGTAAGCATGCATTTGCACGTCAATAATAGTACCAAACTGGGCGAAAAAATCACGGACATTCTGTTCACTGAAATGATCTTCCGGGATCTGTTCAACAACCACTGTATCGCCCAAGCCATGCAAGGGGCCGAACTGTGAGAACGAAGCCCGAGTACGCTCACGACGTTGAGACCCAAATGAGTTTCTATTATCGTCATTGCTTGTTTGACGGCGATTCAAGTGTGGTGGCATTGCAAGCGATGAGTGATTTGGGTCGTATTCTGGACCCGCAGGAACTACCACCCCACGACCGTGATCGTAAGGGCAAATGGTTCCCAGGAGGCAGATTCCTTTCGTTTCATAATCTGGGCATTTGGTTTTGGCAGTAGGGCGACTAGAGTGGGGAAGTTTGGGAGTCTGAGCGCCGAACGCCTGCCCTGACAAGCCCATGCTCATCATCGCGGACAGGTTGGCTAGGAAATTGAACGGATTGAGGGCGTCAGAAGGAGAGAATTGAAGGAACGGCGCAGGATGTTGACCGAGAAATGAATTTGGCGTGAAAGGTACTGCATCTGACGAGAGCCCATTCTTTCCTGCTGTCACCGCCGTGCGACTTGCACGCGATCCGCTTTCACCAATAGCTGTCCCGTCCCTCCGTGCCAGCTGTTTATGTGGCCGTTCACCAGTGGAGCTGTCGGCAGTATATTCACCACCGTTATTTCGCGACTGGCTTGTTCCTCGCTCGTGGAGCTTGCGCTTTCTCGATTGGCTCTGGCGGCCATCCTGGACCTTATTCGAAGAGACGTGTGACTGTCGCAACTCCTTGATGCGGTCGGCGCGCGGCCCTTTCGGTATCAACGCGTCGTTGCTCAGCGGCAGTATCGAACTCCCGTGTGAGGTTCCTACCCCGGTTTGGCCTCGAGGGACGAAAATCGGTGCATCTGGCGCGAAAGCAGACCGTGGAGGACGTGGTGTGGAGTTGGAGACTGCGGTCGCGGCTTTGGGAGCCGCTGGAGGTGCGGCCTTCGGTTGCGCGGGTCGCGGAGTCCCCCTTGCTTTGCCTTTCGCTGCGCTCTGCTTCTTGTCAATAGCTGCCGAACCAATCCAGCTCTTCTGCTTGATTCCCGCAGCCACTTCGTTGACAAAAGTCTGAGCATCTGCCTTCGTTAGCACATCCCACACTCACTCACTCGCTCACTCACGCCAGAGAGCTACTCACAATCTTCGAGGAAGTCCGAAAGCTGTTCCATACTGGTACGCTTGATCTCTGCCTCTGAGCCTGCTGCTGAGAAAAGCTCGACGACGTAATCAGCCAGTACTTCGGGTTCCGCTTCGGACCTATTGTTCTTAGCTTGCTATTTAAGAGCAACAGAGCTCCAAAATCGACTTACCGATGCGCCAGTTTTGGCAGTAGCCATTGCTTGAAAGCAGGCTTGTCCTGCTCCAGAAGCTGCATCGCTGCAGCACCCTCACCGTCCACTCTCCGGTTGTGTTGAAGTGACGTGTGGAGGGCGCGTTAAGTATTTATATAGTATACTGCGGTAAGTTGTCACGGCTGGAAAAGGACTGGGGCACGAGCGCCAGTTTAGCGCGTCGGCGTAGTGACCCCGCCTTCGCCGACCCCACCTCTCTTACATGCGGAGGTGGAAGTGAGGGACGCCGCAGACATGAGATCTGCAAGCCGCTGCATTGTACTCGATTGGATAGAGCAATGCAAACTATCCACATGCGGTTGAGCAATTTGAGAACCATACGTTTTGGAGATTATGTCAAGATGGGTTCCTTCAATTCGAAACAGCGTGAGAATTGATACAGTTACTTTGCATCTAATCTAGGTATTTGACACTATGGTCCTTATAAGAGATATACCATTAGGCGTTGGAAATGCGATTACACACCCAAACATGGTTCAATAGGGAAGGCCTACCGTGGTTACTCCCAGGAAAACACAAATCACTATTGTCCGAATGTCACTGTTGGGAATGCAGTTGTATTGTTTCAATAAGATTTCCAACTACTTGGACCTTTCTGGTCGTACTCAGGAGTCTTCCGGGCACAATTGGATCGCCTTTCTCATCAGCAACAACGCACGCGGCAACAACGTCAATCATCAACGATCGACAAAACTGAACCCAAGTAAATCGAGTTATCAACCACTATCACAAGCATATCCGACCGGCCACTAGAAGGCGAAGCCAATGCAGGGAGCATCAAGGCATCCGACCACGCCGACCCCACGCCTAAAACCCCATCCACTTGAGGCTCCTCTAGAGCCTGAGCGGAGCTCCTCGGAACCTGGAGATTCACATCTTTTTATGCGGATTTGGAATGAGATCGTTCGAAGCTGAAGACCTAGGGGCCTATACTATACCATGGTGCTACTCCCCAATAGTGGGAAACCTTCCCCGCCGAAGCCTTGTTCTCACAAGATCCTACGAAAGTTGAAGACAGTCGCTATCCGGCTACCATGCGTAACGTTCAAACACACAAAGGAAGCAAGGGAGTGTGTGATGTGGGATAAGATGAGCGAGAAATCCCTGAAGCTGCTGACGGGCGTGTCTGGATACAGTCCAATCATAGATGATGGCTATGAAGCAGATATTGAAGACAACTATCATATGGAAAATGATGCAGTCACGCAAAGATTCAAACTAAATCTGACCTTGAGGGCTGAGGCACTGGCTGGCAGAGAGCTAATGACGATCACGTTTAATTGAAGGAAGGGTATCGGCATGGAGAAGGCTTGTGGCAAGTTGAGATCGGAATCAAAAGGTGGGATAGGTAGTGTTGGGAAAGAGTACCAGATCATGACATACCAGACTCCTTACTGTATTGGACTACTCTTAGGCAGAATTTGGGAGAATTTCTAAGCTGTAGTTCACAAAGAATATAGCGCATATGCATGAGAGCTCTCCCGTCGCAGTCCATATAATCCCAAATACCTCTTACAGTCAAGAAGACGCGGCGCGTGAAGATGTATGAAGATTTGACACGTACGAAGAACGTAGCAATTTTTGAAAGCCAGAATCAAAGTATATGAAGGAAACTGAAGAGGAAGGCGACGGTTGTGTCCGTTGTGAAATGCATACATTTTATCATCGACTGGAAGATTGACGTAGCACAAAAGTTGGTTAATTGCCGCGCAATTTTTAGGAACCCTACCGTTGCAACTTTCATCATACGTGATTTTACCAGATGAACATCTTGGAATGAGCGTGCTTGCAGTGATAATAATGAGATATTACCGTGCCTTGTGAAGTTCTATTACCTATTATAGCAATGTAACCTATAAGCTCTACGCGCAGAGATGATTATCCGTCCCTACACTTGCGTGAAGGCGATGGAAGCTTAATTTAAACACTAACCCAAATCGACTTGCAAAATTGATACTGCGAATGTTGTCTATGTGAATACATGCGGAGTGTGGAGTCGGTAAGGGCACGAGCTAGTCGTGCAGTTGGGGTCGGTATCACAACCCTTTATGGAAGCTACACTCAAGCTCCAGGAAGGCGCAACCAAGCTCCCATGGTCTGCAACTCGTACAAACCGAACCGCTTCTCTCACTTAGATGCAATTGATGAATTTTAGGAGCGTTTGACGTGCAATTAAAGGTATCGATTGTTCCCCTGGCGATTCCGAGTCGGCCCGGGCTTGCGGAAGCTTGGGCCCTGCTTAGCTCAGCGGTAGCTCCTTCTCTTTCTCGCGGATTTTTCTGCACCTCCTCCCGTCCTTCTCAACCACACCTCCATCCATTGTACCTTCATTCCATCCTCAATCCATCTCCGCTCACCCCGACCGGTCATCACAATGGTTGCCATCGCCCGCTCCTTCGGCGCCGCCCGCCTGGCCGCCCGCTCCGTCCAGACCAGCAAGCCTGCTGCGCGCTTCATCTCCACCAAGGGTACGCATCAAGCTCCATCCATTGGGGGCCGCCCGTCCGCCATTGGCATCAATTGACACCTTGTAGCCCAGCCCAAGAACTCGCTCGTCATGAACAGCGCCGTCCGCAACGCCTTCAAGAACAACGCCGGCCGCCAGATCATCCAGAGCCGTGGCATCGTTGCTGAGTCGACCGCCGCCGCCATGGTCGCTGCCGCCAAGATCCAGGGTGCCGGTATCGCCACCGTCGGTCTTGCTGGTGCTGGTGTTGGTATCGGTACGGTTTTCGGTGCCCTCATCCAGGGTGTTGCCCGCAACCCTTCCCTCAGGGGTCAGCTCTTCCAGTACGCCGTTCTTGGTTTCGCCTTCGCTGAGGCCACTGGTCTTTTCGCTCTCATGATGTCCTTCCTGCTCCTCTACGTTGCATAGAGTGGTGCGTTGCTGGGTTCACTCTGCTATTCGGGTCTTCGGGTCGGGTCTCAGGGTGGAAAATTTTGTGGATGGGTGTGTGCATACAAGACTACCTCATTTCCTAGTCTAGTAGCAGCTCGGATTGTGTAAAACATGTACTCTAGATCAGCAATCTGAGGAGCAAATTCCCACTTTAGCTGCTCTTAATTTCATATCCGAGGTCCAAACTACGAGCGTGTGTGCATGCTGTGAGGTCTGCGGATGTCCGCAAATGAGCTCAATGAGCTCAATAACAGCCTACTAACGTATTCCGATGCTTCCTGACTTCGGAATCGATGTTGCGCGATGCCAATTGCCTAGGATAGTTGCTGGATGATGAAACCTGGCCAGCTCCGAGATGCCAAGCCTCTTCTGCCAACTTCACTCCCCAGGCTAGAATGAGAGGTGACTTGTCAACTCCGCACACCGCCCGACAGAACGAGTCCAGAGTCTCGATCATTCGCACGTCCACCAGTACGGGCATCTTCCGCATAGTAATAGGTTCATAACCACCTGGCTGGCACTTTTACAGCTCCAGCAACAACCACCATGGGCTCCGGCTACTGTTGAGCTTTGAGAAAGCTCACTTACTACTGCGAAACCAGCTCAATGTCCCTCAAATGCACATTGGATCGTAGCGTCATCCTCCGCTATTAAGAAGCGATTGCTAGCCTCGCCTGGTTCCTGCTCGTTCATCGCTAACCTCATAGTCCTACTTTTGCTCGAGACTTCACACAGTCAACGTGAGTGCTTTTGCTCTATTCAGCAATTCTTCAGCTAATGCATAGCAGAATCGAATCTTGCGAATATCTGTTTGACCACGCTAGTATCCGGTGCGTGCGACACCGTGCCCGACGTAATGTACCCGTGTAGCTCCAGAGCCATTGACGTCCGAATACGATCGCCATGCTTTTATACCAAGAGATGATGATGCAAAACTACAACTTGAACATGCGCAACGATTGCACCGATGCAAGACAAGCTTCGTGGCACCTTTAGGGCCCGGCGAGGCGGAGACCCCATACCTGCTTGAGCTGTGCAGCACAGGGCGTCTGGAGATGATTCTTTGACCAGACACACAGCCCCGAATGAAATACTCGCTAGGATACACTGACGGTGGTATTGCCGTTAGAAATCTGGGTCACGATGGTGTTCGCACGATGTTTCAGCAATGCTTTGAAACTTGGCACGCCTCACGATCGCTCGAAACACCATCCACAGAAAGGTAAAAATACATGCCAGAGTTAGATTTTTCCAGGACTCCCATGTTTTTCTTAGTTGATGTCTTGGTACGGCAGCTCCCGACTGGATCGATCTCCTACGGGAACATGATCAACCGTGAAACCCCGAACGAACTTGATGCAACTTCCAAATCAGATGCAACGACTGGTTTGGATGCGGCCTTCATTTTCAGGTATTTTCATTTACGCTATAAAGGACGGTTGCCCAGCCCAACAAGCAAGGTGTATTTATCCAACTCAAAGCTTCTAATTCCAGTGCCGGTCACGCTTCTTTCTTGTCGTTCTCTCAACATACACTTATACATAACACTACTATCTTCTAATTCAGCAATATGAGGTTCACTACCATCATTACTGCTGCGGCCTTCTCCAGCGCTGTTTTCGCTGCATCAGGTATCATTGTCCCTGTATTCATATCATGCGGACCGAACTGACCCAGCACCGCAGACAAGCGCGACCCCCAAGATGATGTCGCCTCTATCCTCGCTGCCCTTCGCGAGAACAACCCAGAGGATGCTGATGCAGCGGCTACCGCCATGAAGATCAAGATCCGCACCGCCGAGCCTGAGCCCCAGCAGGGCGGTGACGATGTGACTGCCATTCTTGAGGCGCTTCGTTCCAACAACCCCGAAGATGCCGATGCCGCCGAGTCCGCCATGACGAAGCGCCAGATCTCCGGTGGTGATGACGTGACGGCCATCCTCGAGGCGCTCCGCACTAACAACCCTGAGGATGCGGATGCCGCTGAGAGCGCCATGACGAAGCGCGAGGCCCAGGATGATGTGAACAGCATCCTCGCTGCGTTGAGCGAGAACAACCCCGAGGATGCGGATGCGGCGCGTGCAAATATTCAGAAGAGGCAGGATGATGTGAACAGCATCCTTGCGGCGCTGCGCGACAACAACCCGGACGACGCGGATGCGGCTGCGAGCTTGGGCAAGCGCTGGTTGTAAGACATTAATGAGCTGGCAGAGGGATGGGGAGGGGGTAAGCGACGGAAGCGGGCAGGTTCGGTTCTGTAACAATGTATATAGCTTTCCTTAAAACGAGCGCGAATGGATAAGTAATGGGTTGGTCTCACTAATGCACTCATTTTGGCCCACGTTTACCTTGCAAACCGCGACGTGGTGTGGTCGATGCAAGGGAGAGGTGGAAGAGGCGCAGCAATTCTCACAGATCAAGGTAAACTAGAGGAGAATTGCAAGACCGTGGTGGCATGCGCAAGGCTGGAAGGGCCTTCGGTCGCAATCATGTGATGTAAGCCCACCTCGCACACCGCAAGCTTCAAGTAAGGGCAAACGCTGTCGAGTGGCAACAAGACAGTTGAAGAGAGGGTCGTCTGTGCAGTTAGCAAGTGCATCATCGCTCAGACCGGGTGGAATGGCGCGCTACGCGATGCGTCTTGTATGCTTTGGTTTTGGTGGAAAGCGCGCAACTTCACGCAAAAGTACGCTGGCTTCGGCACAAGCGAAAGGGGTGCTGGGTTCGCCAATCTGTGCACGGGACAGCGAATTAAGAGTGCCCAGGGTGGCAGTGTGGAGTTCGAGGGCAAGGGACGAGACCGCAGCCCGCGCCACGTTCCGACAAAGCTCCGCTGGTGCCGTCATGTGCTGTGCGTGTGCTGTGCGAACTACAACAACGGCTGCAGAGCTTCGCTCTCCTCAGAACCCTCCAGCCCGCTTGTGCGCTTGCTTCGTTCCGTGTTTCGCTGCCGTTCTTCACCGTCTCTTCTGTCGTTTTGCTTATCGAGCAGTTGCAGCGTCTCTCGCCGCCGCGCGTTCCTAGCTGCCGACAAGGCTGTAAAAAGGCGGCCATTGCCCCGTAGCCCTGCGCGTCACCGAAGATCTACTCATCCTCTCGCTCGGTGGTATGTGTCTTCACGACCCGTCTTTACTGCATGTCGCGCGACAGTACTGACTGCATCCAGTCTACCCAGAGCAGCGTACGCAGTTCATGCTCTCAGCCTGATCACAAGCAAGATGGCCTCCCCATCTCTGCCGCCTTCCTCCACCGCCAGTCCCTCGTATCGCTCAGGGATCGAAAGCACAGTGCCAGCGCTCGAACGGCTGTTCGACCATGGGCTTAGCAAAGACGACATCGTGGCTTTGCGGAAGCTCGGGGTCGCCGGCGCGCAGAGGATACTAAACATGCTTCAGAACGAGGGTCGACCGAGCGTAGACATGCTCCTAAGCTCACTCGAGCGCGTCTCGGAGGGAACCCTGGGGAGCCTGATCGATGCTGTAGCTAGTGAGTCCATTCGTCCTTTCTGACCGACCTCGGATGAAAACAGCACGCTTTGTGGGAACGCTCTGGTAGCTGTCTGCACGACCGTGGCTTTCCGCCGATGATTTTCTGCAAGAACATGGTTGAGGACGAGGGTGCCAGAGGCTAACGTATGTCTCAGACGACAACAACGAAAGAGGCCGACCGCGCTCCATAAATCCTCCGCCCGAAGTTATCGATAACCCCGTCGACGCCTCCACCGCCACGTCACTCGCCACAGCTCTTCTCCGCCCACCGTGCTCTCCCCACGCTTCTCTCCAACGCACTTCTTCGACTCGCACTCGCTCAGTGTCTTCTAGAGCATCTTCGTCCACAAACATCACACACCCTTCGTCACAAAACAGAGTAGAGAAAAAGAAGTATCCTCCCAAGACAACCCGAAAGCAGTTGTACTGCCCAGACTGCGAAAAGAACATCAAGAATGGGTTCGACAAGCATTTTCTCAGGCATTTGAACCATCTCCTCGGTTCATCTGGCGATGAAATTGCCCAGCACGACACCATCGGGTGTGGGTATTGCATTGCCCAGGGTGTCGTACTAGTAGATCAGGGCAAAGTATTTCATGGGGTAGAGGAGCTGTTGCACCATGTCAAAGATGCGCATGCCTCTACTCCGCAACGGCTAGACTGGAATATTAGTCACTCGTTCAATCATATTCTTTCAGCACAACCTCACTTCAGACGGAAGATGCTGATCATGATTGAGCAAGACAGGCAACAGGACCATACTATACCTGCTCTATCGTGGACAACTTCCCACCGATCGCTCTTGAAAGAGCTACAGATATTGTCTGGACGAATCGACAGCGACCCATCATCCTTCTACGACGACGGAGTAATCGATGATCTCCTGGAGCGAGTCTATGGCGCAGCGGCATCAAAGTGGCAGCAACCCTTGGCCGCACTTGGCTCTTTCTCTACTGCAGCCCCTCCAAGAGCCCCTCCACAGTGGCGCGGTCCTCCTCGACTATCCCAAAACTCGTCACAGGATGTGAGCTTCGCCGGCATCGGCGATCGCTTCCCCGATACGCCGACGTCAAAGCACCCTTTCCACGTCGCGAACGACATCAGATCGCCTAGCACCTTGGCTCCTTCCCCGCAAGCTCCGCAAGCTCCACAAGCTCCACAACTTCTACAACATATTCAACCTCCATATCATTATCCGCAGGAGATGACCATGGGCAACCAGAACACCCCATCGCATCGCGCTACCTCATTCATTCCAGACATTCAACAGCCAATCCTCGCGTTCGATGGCCACGCGCCGTATTCCACGCCGCCACCATCGCAAGAACCCTCTTTAGGCACGATAGAGGACATATGCAGAAATTTGAACATCGATAAGAACATTTTGTTCCAGAATCCAAGCTGAAACGGGGCACCATCGTGTAGAGGAATTATTACGGACTTCACAGGTCAGAATCAGTCCACCTCGCACGATGGAGCACGGATGTCTTTGGCGTACATCACGCATCGCATCTCTACGTCAGCATGTACTATTCTTCGTGGCTGGATCCAGTGTTGTTGGTTTGCATCTGTTGTTGGAAAAGCTTTGCTAAGGGCGTTATGGGTGTTTTTCGGTGTGCTGAGTTGTGATACCCCGGGTTTGTCTAACGGATGTTTAAATGGTTTTATGAAGGGTTATGATGGCACGTTTGGATGTATCGATGAACATATGCTGGACTCCATTTCACTTCACTTTTCTTCTTGGGACATCTTTGTGTATATCTTATTTTGTTTGCGCTTTCCCTCGGTCTGGGTGATGAGGTGTTGTAGTATCGACCTAGAGGAACTTGATGTTATATCCAGAGGGAAACGGATGGAGATGGAAGCAGAGATTTTAAAGTGTAGAAGGAGCATGTGGAACAGAGCATTAATGCTCCTAGGTAACGCCCGTATTTGGGCCTACATTTCGGAAGAGAGACATACAAGTATAAGAAGCGTGAGAACCTCGCTGGATACCATGCCCAAACACCACACTGCAAGTGCATTCCTTTCCTAATCTCCCGTATACCCAACGTAATCATTGCCTTCTGCGAAGCAGCGTATCCACGACATCAAAAATAGCATACAGCTTGCGTAGTGGGGGCCTCACGAGTATGCCGTGCAACGCAACGGTGTAGCACAACTGCATGCGTGTGCGCGAGGCCTCACACGACTCAGCTGACTCTCATTTCGCGACAGCCATCCCTCAATGCACGACTACGCAACTACACATGCGCGGAAATACGTCTACTTGGATTGCTTCACCGAAACGCCGAGACTGAGTAGGCCTTACAACACGATCTCCCGCCGCGATATCAACCAACCAACCGACCGACCAGCCACCAAGCATACAACCTCACCACTACCGAACCCCCAAACCCATCCTCCACACCACTTCATCAAATCTCCCTCAATTCCCCTCCTTACCTCTCTATCCAACCATCATGGGCAACACACCCAGCACATGTCCCGCCCTCCGCCCCCCAACCTGCTACCTCTCCCGCTGCACCTGCAACCCAGGCTACATGCCGCACTGGGTCACGAGCGGAGACGATCCCACGGTGCTGATGCTGATCTTTGCGGTTGGGGTCGTGGTTGCGGTGGGGTTTGCGTGGGCGGCTGGGGAGCAGGAGGGGAGGAGGGTTGGGTGGGAGGTTGATTAGCTTGGGTGGAAGGGGAGTGGAAGGAGGTGTGGTTTCAGGGGGCGAATCAAGATTCGATTAGCATGGTGGGAACGCGTGAGCATACGAGGTTAGGCACGAGGAGCACGCAGTCGGAGAAGAGAGAGAAAAATGTATGCTTTTTTTTTTTTCTTCATCTGAGTAGAGGATCATCATAGCGGGAGAAAAGAGTAAATTTTGGATCATGTCGTAAGAGGAGGGGAGAGGAGATCCATTACCATTAATCATTCGTGTCCAACCTCTACTTAAGTCTTCGCTTATCTATATTTATGGCCATACCACACTATCACGACATCGTAGCGCCCGCCTGCGTCGCCCCATCTACGTCCAGCAACGCGCCCTCCTCTGCGCTCTTCGGCTTCACGAGCTTAATGCTGACGTCGGGATCCTGGCTGTACACCCTCAGACCCAGCACGCAAATGGCATTCCACTTCTTGTCGGCTAGCTGTGAAGTTGGGGGCAGTGGGGGAGGCGGAGGCGGGCCGGCATCACTGGCTGCGTAGAACTGGGGAGGCGGAGCATCCAGTGGTGGAAACTGGGGAGACAGAGGACCGAATGCGGAAGCTGGGGAGCGCAGCCCAGGTGGAAGAGGACCCGATACAGGAGATAGAGGGCCTAATGCTGGAGATGAAGACCGCAATCCAGGAGACAAAGGCCCAGAGCCGACGTTACCATGTGCAGAGGGCAGTGGCCGCGCTAGATGAGGAGAGGCTGGCTTCTTGACTAAGTGTGCAACGTCAGATGTTGGGGGGTCTCGTGGCGTGTCGTCCCTGGTGGGAGCGGTTTCTGGTTTCGATGGAGCCTCGCTGCTAGGTTTCTCCTCGACCTTGCTAGCGTCAGCATCCTTCACGGGCTGTTGCTCATCTACCGCGGTCGTGTCCTTGGCGGCTTCGTGTAGTTGTTCGGGAGCGAGTTTTTCTTCGTTCTCCTTGATGTCAGGCGTCTTGTCTTCAGTTGCAGTCTTCTCCTTCTCGGCTTTCTCCTTTTCTTCCCGCTCCCTCTTCTCTTTCTTCCACGCTTCGAACTCGGCCTTTTCCTTCTCAGCCTCCTCTTTCTCCTTTTTCTTCTTCTCCTCTGCTGCCTTTTTCTTATCCTCTTTCTTCTTCTTCTCTTCCTCTGACAGCTGGATGATACCCTTGGCGTTCGCAATGTCATAGTTCATCCCAATCTGTCTTAGTTTTTGAGGATTGCGGTCCGCAACCTTGGTGACTACCTCGAACACATCCGGCAACTCGGAGTCGCGTTCGGCGACAATCTTAGGGATGACTTCGTACTTTCCAGGGTTGAGTGTGACTTCAGCGGAAATGGATCTGTTTCCGAACCAAGCTCCCCGTGCGCGTACGATGTGATCTCCAGCCGGTGCGTTTTCCTCCTGCAGCACAAAATGCAAGTCGAAGCTGTACTTCCCCTCGAGGCCGCGGAAGTATCGATCATCAAGCTGGCACAGCACGAAGATCGTTGGCCCAGCCTTCTTGATCTCCACGGCAAATTTAGTGTTAAGGAAGCCCGTGACCCAGGCGACGCTCACGCTGGTCCAGCTTTGGACAACAGTCCACTCGTTGTCGAACAGGCGTGTGCGGTCAATTAAGTCAAATCGCTTGCAGAGATCATCGTACGACATCCAGAAAAGACCGTCGTCGCCGAAGCGGTGACCGAGTTTTTCCATCCAGTATGGCGTCCATTCTTTGGAGCCATCTGACCAGGGACCGTTCCACTCGCCCATGCTTGCATCCACCCGTTTGCCCTGAGAAGATGTCAGTATACGCTTAGAGTGAGTTTCCAAATCGATCACTGACCCACGGATTTCTACGAATGTTAGTTAGAACAGAAGAACAGCAGCGTGTGACAGTACTTGCCGTATCAAAACAAGCCTATGTTCATTCCCTTGTTCGTCTTTCGGATCTACGGCTTTGATGACCGAGTAGGCATGGTTCAGCGCAAGGCCTTGTCTGGCGTCCGAGTCGTCTCCATAGGAGCCTGGCGAAGAAGCGGAGAAAAGGAATTCCTTGTTGACCTATCATGCGTCAGGCACCGTCAATGAGATACTAACTTAGAACGCACCTGCTTCAGCTCCTTCCATAGCCGCTCCTTACTCAAGATTCGGTTTGTTTTGACCTTCGTGGTCACGCCTCCAGTGAGGTCCTCCACAGCTTCACCACTGCTTGAAAATTAGACACCCAACGCTAACTAAGATTACACACTCACCTTATGCCTCCACTTATTGCATCGTAATCACCATGGACTTTGGCGTATGCTTTCTCCAGCAAGGGTAGCCACGTCTCATTTTGGTCAGCGCACGATGCAAAATACAGTGCGTCCGAGCCTGTCTGGTTGTTCTTCTTGTACCTTCTCTCCTTGGCACCCGTAGGGTCATAGCTATCTCCATAGGCGTCAAAGTCCGGGTCGCGAACATAGAGATTGTCGTCGATCACCGTCCATATCCAATCCCCGTCACGGTAGAATACAAAGCCGTACACGCCACATTCCTGACAATCTGCGTCCTTTGCGACGCAGATCTTATCCATTAGGCTGGGGTTGCTGCATATCGTGGCCACCGCAGCAATGAACCAGCAGTCCCCGTTAAAGCCTTGTTTCACGTCGGAGCTTGAGTAGCTGTCGACCGTGAACGAAGGTTTGTCAAATATCCAGTCAATTCGATGCACCGAGCCGGGGCCGCCAGTGCCGGATGGTTCATCGCCTATGACTTTTGCAGCTTTATCGATGTCGACCGTCATCACCGGCGTAGATAGTATATCGCTTCTGGCCAAGGTCGCTAGAGCTTCGCTCAACTGTGTGGGGCTCACATTCGATCCTGGTCGCGGAGGGTCATCGTACCAGGACATCAAGCCCTCCAGGCAATTCTTCTCTGGCAGGTCATCTTCGATATCAAATTCTGGATCTGTGAACTAAGATTATCGGTTAGCCGTCGCCTGCAAATGGTATATGTCGATCACCTTCTCGTTGGTCCGGTGGCATTCACGAATTATCTGTTGAACACGGGCACGGCATTCCTCAGCGGCCGCTTCGTATGATTCAGCGGCATTTTTGCCCTTTGCCGGGCCTGGCTGGCGTTTCGGTGGCAGAAGGTTTGCGTAAAGGCTTGAGGGGAAGATGTTCGTGACTTTGCTGGGCTTCTTGATGATGAGATTCTCCCAGAACTCATTCAATTCCTCCTGTGGGCCTTTGATATTGTCATCGGTGGAAACGCAGCTCATTTTTGACGAGGATAGAGCGTTCGTAGATTGGTAGAGTTTAGATTGGCCTCAAAAGCGGGGATGAGCAGATGCTTGCTCACTGATTGGGGAAACACAGGGCGTCGAAAAAGCAATTAGATGCAATTAATGCACCGTGCTGTACGTGGCAAAAACTATCGGGAAAAGCAACAGAATCAACTGAAGGCTGAACCGGCTCTTTATGGGCATCGCTCGTTGGGGGCCGAAAAGAGACGCGAATACCATTCGCTTCATCGAGCCAATCGTGCTCGCTGAGTAAGGGTATTGTGGTACTACAACTGTAGGAGGCGTTAGGCGGCCATTGTATCACTGTTTCGGAGGCCATGGGAGACCGAGGTAGTCACTTGGTACGAATGCAATGTAGGTAGGCGTAGGCGTAGGTAGGCGGGGGTTGGCTCCGTGTCCGTAAATGTGTAAATGTGTAAATGATAAGTCTAGCTGTGACGTCAAGACTCCCCGGTAAATCAGCAAGCTGATGCAACGGACAGGCTCATAGTGAAAGGTGCGGAAGAGCTGGAATAGTGGGCGAACGGGGGTAGATGAGGGGTGTTTTAAGGTCTTGGACGATTACTCCAATCGACCTATTGGCCAGTGCGTTCGTGCTGATGCCCCGCCTCCAGGGGGAAGTTGCGATGGTCCGCAACAATCTCAACACAGAGCCCATACGAAGATGTTTCGTTGCTGCCCATTCTTGCCTTGAATGAACCTTCATGCATTGCAATAGTTCTGCATGGAACCTGCGCAGGAGACGCGAGACCGATACGCCATGTGGGGTGTACGGCCAGCGCGCGCATCTTTCCTTTTCTCTCTGTGAGGCGGAAGCACATCAAACCCTCGAGTTGCCTCACTCTCTACCCCGACACGCCATTTCAAATCCTTGTTCTTGTTGTCTGATGATCATGCCGCGGGTCGCTCATGATCCCTTTTCTGGGTGCTTTCGAGTAGATAACGCCGGCTAGTCAGTGAGGTTGTCCAGCGTGTGATGTGGGAGGCACGTACGCTTTGGCGAATAGATCCGAAGATTACGGTGTTTGCCGCGAGTACGTCTTCGCATGCAATAGGCAAGTAGTCTGACATTGCGCAAAGCCTTGTCGCGAAGCCTTGTCGCGAAGCCTTGTCGCGAAACAAGACGCTAAAATATGCTCGTAATCATTTTGGGGGATCGATCCGCAGTGTGCCGAGACCACAGTCACGGATCATTCTTGAGAAGCGTCATGGGACGTGTGGTGATGCGAGGTCGACACTCTGTAGTGAACGTTGGCCTGCTAGTATCATGAAGGATATGCACAAAGCGTTGGATTATTGAGACGCACTTGTAGTACCAGGCCAAAGGTCACATGTAGCCAGCTTTCGTATCACCCATTCTCTGAAAGAAAATGCCATATTCAGGCCTTTGACACAGGGGGTGTAAAATGACGACGATATTTTCTGTGCAGTCAACTCTAATCAAGGCAAACAGAGATCGTGGTGTGACACGATTAGCAAGGCAAATCATCTAGGAACAGCGATCGAATCTGTAATAAACTTCAAGGGGCAAATGGTTTGATAAATCGGATTCATGGCCGATGGCTGGAGTGCTTTGAGCCTGAAACCGTAGAAATCTTCATTCGAGCTACCGGATAGAAGAGGAAATGGCAGTCCGCAATGCCGGCGGGACTGGATGCAGAAAATAGCATCGAGCAAGGAAAGAAAAATCGTGACAACGAGCAGCCGTGAAAGCGCATTAGGTGGAATGAAAGGGTGGTACAAGAAGAAATCGGCCGAGCATGATGAAACGGCCGCACCAGCCAATGACCAGGTGGAGGCATGCGGTGAGAATGTAACGTGCAAATCCCCCCACGCCGCCAGTGAAACCGTCCTAGGAAGCTGATGCCTTTGTGCACCGACCCAACGAAGGCCCCAGAGTAGAATAAAGTCGTCAAAAGCTGCCCCGAGTCCAGTGTGACACGAAGAGCAAGCCACCGAAACGCCATGCTAAGGCCGTACGAGACCAACATATGAGAGACGCCTAGCATTATGGACAGGGAGCGCTTGCGATGAGCAAAGTGGAAACTTGAAAGTTGGCATGCAAGTCCTGCCAGGATGACAGATGGAGCGGCCGGGGTCCAGGCGATTCACGAATCCGAGGCGCTGGGTTCCGGTTGTCGATCCCATCTTGCAGCAGCGCACGCACGCTGGAATCCATCTGCGCGCGAGTCAGCGTCAGCACCAAACCATCGCCATTGTCTTTTCCGGCATCCTCCAGAGCGTCTCCGTGCTGGGGTCGGAGGGGGATGAGGGGGCGTTTCGCACTGCCAGGCCACGTGTGGTGGGCAGGGATGCCATGCCAAGAGAAGCGCTCGACGTACCTATGCCCTGGGCTTGGATGTGCAAGGCCGGCAGTACTGCACCTTGCATTTGTCACACTCGTAGATGAACGGATGCGGGCCAGAGTGGCAGCCATTGCAGTTCCACACGATGATGCTGTTGTCGGACTTGATCATCTTCCATGTATGTGCGCAGGTTCCTGGAGCAGCCATTGTTGGGATTGGGACTGGGGACTGGGGACTGGAGACTTGGAGACTGGGGAGCGGTTCAGCTGACGGGCGAATGAGGCAGAGGTGTGTGTCGACGAGGTGAGGCAGGACTGGGTTCATGTCAGTTTGCCGTTGGGAACATGCTGTATATGTACCTGCAGGAGGCTCACGGCGAAGGAGGGGGCCTGTTTGATATGGGCCAGAATGCGCGCAAACCCGAGGACGGGGGAGAGTATCCTGAGTCGTGGCCGCAAAAGCAAAGTGGCCGCAGGTGTCAGTACTGGTGATTGCCAACAAGGGTCCACTGGAACAGAGGCGGAGCTGGTGTGGTGAGGTCGCCGACAGGCCGGATCTTGGTCCGTCTTATACTCATTCCAAATGGTTCAGTCTGGTCGAGCACACCAGCAGTGTGCAACGGGGCCGTCTTGCTCCGCTGGGCGCGTGGGGTGCCAAAGCGGGCGTGTCGACGACGGATCCAGAAGTAGATACACCAGGCGTTGCACGGCACCGATGGATTCGGCGAGTCTGCTGCCCTCGGTCGGCGTCGTGGCCAGCAGCAGCCTCGGTGGAGCTTGTCAGACGCGGGCTGGCGGGAGCGCAGCCGCCGTCACAGTGGTATTCGATTGAAACGCTCGCCGGCCGCCATGATGGCATTGCTGGCAGGCGGCCACAGGGCGACATGCCGCCGGCCCAAGGCAGCTTAACGCCTCGCCAGCGCCGCTTGTCGACGGCCACCGCGCGGCCTTTCCGCTGCACCCAGCCTGGCGGATTGGGCCAGCGCCGGCCGGGGTCGGCAATTAGAGTTTACGGCGGCGCCCCGGCCTGGCGTCAGACTACACCTCACCTCACCTCTGCTGCCTGTGCTTTGTTTTCTCTCAAAAGCATCCAACACGCCGTCGACCAGGACAAGGACACGCCCCGGCACCCTGCGGCAGAAGCGGCTCGGTGCTCCACCGCCCGTCCCAAAACGCTCTGCTGCAGACGCCCCCAGCACCGTGCCTCCCAGACACAGACGGCTGCCTCTGACAGCACCTCCGCCGGCATTCGTTTGGTCTCTCCCTACAGCTCGCGCGGCGGCCGGCATTCCACCTTCTAGAAACGCCCCGTGCCCTCCTGCAGGCGAGCCGATGCAGCGTCACCTGCGACACGCTCTCGACCCCCAACCCGGTCCAGCTGGGACATGAACAGTTACACGCAGCCTCGCCATGGCAAGCTCCCGGTCCTGTACCACGCCACCTTACCCATCTCACCCCTAGCCTTTGCTGCGAGTCTCCACTTTCCGCTTTGGGGCCCTTCACATACTAGGAGAGCGAGGTGGCGTGAACTACCCAGAGCCTGGTCCGGGGTTGTCCATCTACGATCCCATGTAACCCATCTGCTCTTGTGGAAAAACGATGACCTGATTGATAGAATCTCTGGGAAACCACTCCGTTGTGCAAGAGACCGGACCAACGCAAAAGCCTCCAATGCAGGGGTTTCTCAGGAGAAGTTCGGACATGAACTGTGACTCGCAACAGACAGTGTGCTGTTCTACTGCCTGCCGGCTTCCCATGTGCGGTGGGCCGGATCGGCGGCCAAGTCTGTGAAGGTGGCGGGGTTGGCTGGCGCCGGAGTCGTTCCTTGCCAGCCATTTTCGTCGTTGGGTTTGTTCTTCCTTTTTCTCGATAATGCATCTCTTCACGCATGTCGCTTTTCAGAGGCCGATCATCAGCCGCGGACCATGTTTGCAACTTTACCTGGTCAAAGCAAACAGTCTCATGCAATTTGATCACAACCTCAGTCGGCCGCTCGACTTGTCTCGCGATCACCAGGACCTTCCAGTAGGCACGTTGTCACGAAAAGTCACTCTGAGGAGAACCATCTTAGAGCGGTCTTACCGTGCGGGATAGCTCTCCTGCCAAAGGTTTTCTTCTGTAACACGGGATCGAGCGGACCTGGCGCTCGGTTCCACGTATGCAAGATGCGTGTCACTGTGGAATCGTTCGTATCAGAGGCGCCCGTGGCGCTTGTGAAGCCAGGATCGATGCGCGTCATCCCCTAGCACTACCCACGCCAATTTTCATCTGTGTCTTTTAGTCAGTTCTATGGTCATCTCCATGTGTCTCTCTCACACGCGAGTTCAGCGCACCAATTTCTTTTCATTGATCATCTCGAGAACGGCAAATGCTAACACAATTTCAAAGGAACCAGCACTCGATGCGTGCGATGGCGTTTCCGTTCAACTAATCCTTTGTGGCTAGCAGCAACACGACGCTGCAACCTCTTCAGCCAATCGATCAGTGTTGCAGACTTCGTCAGGCATGGTCTCCGATACGGTCTCTCGCACATTCATTCCAAAGGTCGACACCCCTAGCTCTGCTGTGTCGACATTTATCTGCTTGTGCACTTCAAGGAGGGCGATCGGACCAGAAGTATGATCCATATCCCATGTTCAGATACCCAAAACTACACCGCTGTATACGCCGCGGTTGCGCCCAGCTATCATCGTTCCGACAGCGGCAAGTGCGAGGTATATCTGCGTCAATTGGGGTACAAGCCACTGACTTCCGCATTCGAGCTTCTGAACCTGGTAACTGGAGCCCGTCGACTGCATGTTCATTGAGCACAAATCTGAATTGATCGCTGTTGTGCGTGCCGTTTTCTGTCAGTTTGCCACGGCAGTCATGCACGGTGCCGCCGCATCACACTCCAAAGCTATTGTTTCCTCGCCACGCCGACTTATTGAGCGATTCAGAGCCCGATGCAGTTTACTGACACGCACGCGTCTGCCCACAACCAATCGGGTATTTTCAAACAGCCTTGCAGGCCTCTCCCAGCCACAATTACCAGCTCCGTAGACCTAGAGCTGCGGATGGTACCTCTCGTGCCGCGGTGAAGCCACCAGTCTACTTTAGCACCCGTCCGGGTTGCACAGCATTCGGCCACACCCGACCGTGTGAACTAAACTTCCTAGTTTCTGCCTCACAAGACCCTCGCATGATGTTATCGTCCTGTATCTGGACAGTTGTATCATGAATCATCAAGGTACATACCTCGAGACCGTAGTACTATCTCACCGCTCATAGCCTCGAGTGCTACCTTTCCGTTGTCGACGACTTTCTATTCCCTCACTGCAGCCTTTTGTTCACATTACCCTCGAGGGGCGTGTGGAGAACCGCCAGTGCCAAACCTCCTTCGTGAACAGTGTGCCGTGCTATCTCGTCTCCTTCTCACCCTTCCGCACCTAAAATATTGAAGGCGCGCATCTGAGTGCTCCCAGTCGTATCACGCTTCGAGCGCTGTTGAACACAGGAAAATCACAGGTCGCATTACTGCGCTTCGTAACGGATCAGAGATGCCAGAAACAGCAAACGCTGCAGCGCTTTAGTGCATGAGAGCAAGACCCAGGGTATCCGCAGAATACCTCGACAAGCTCAAGAGGCCTTGACAGAGGAACTCTCAAACGTAAGGCAAGAATGACCAATCGGTTTATTTCCGGTCTAGAAAGGCACGACAGTATGAGCAACGTTCAGCAAAAGTCTATGATTGACGCGTGCAGGCATATGAGGCCAGTACGAGATATGCAACGGCGTACGCATCGTGTTAGGGTGCAGGGTTACCGATAATGGCCTTGCAGAGGCCACAGAGAAAGCTGGGCTCGCATGCTTCGGATTCGATGGCAGTAAAACCTTGGGTGTGCCATGCGTCGAACTTGCAGCTGCGATCCAATGCTTCTTACAGAATGCACTCTAACAACTTGTTCGAGTCTAGGGTACATTTAAGTTCACCTCGACGATCTAATGTTATAGAGTCGTCCCAATACATTCCTAGAACGCACGACTTTTACATGCAGCACCTGGTTGGAATTCTGTAGCGAGTCTACTCGAAGGATCTTCTTTCAGCGCTGTGATGATGCTTTTTCAGCACTCGACAGCGCAAGGAGTCGGCAGGTTCCACGGCGATGACCGTGTGGGGGACATGGCGTGAAAGGAAGCTCAGGGTGAAGGAGGCCTGTCGCTGCACAGGAGCAGGCGAGGCGTGCTCTAGATAGGAGTCGTGATTCGATGGCCGGTCAACTGCTGGTCGCGTGCCTGTGCCAGCGCACCGGAAAGTCGTACGCCCAACGGAGAATAAAGAGAGGTGCGGGCGCCATCACAACAGCTCCCCTTCCGGACGCGCACCCGCATGCTTAAGTAGCGGTGAATCAACTCCAGGTCACGTAGAGACAGAGTCGCGCGCTGTTCGTGTTCTGCGCCAGGCACCCAGGGCAGGAACGACCCGGCTGCCCTTTCCTGATTGGCTGCTTGATGGCCCAAGCGCATGCCCGCCCGAAATGTTCAAAAAACTTCCCCCACAGCTGCATCAATACGACAACCTCACGCTCTTAGGCCCCCCCAAGATGCGTGGTGCAATTGTCTTCAGCGGCTCCTCCCACCCCACCCTGGTCGATGGCATCTGCGACCGCCTGGGCATGAAGCGGGGTACCGCCCAGCTCAGCAAGTTTGCGAATGGCGAAACCTCGGTGCACATACGTCCGTCGTCCCAGCCCTGGCCTTGTTGTGGTGCTGATGGCGTCTAGACACGTCGGTGCGAGACAAAGATGTCTTCATCGTCCAGAGCGGGAGTCCAAAGTAGGTCCACAAGGCTCCGCTGCCTGCAATTGCTGACCACACCACCCAGGATCAACGATGCTGTCATGGAGCTGCTGATTATGGTCTCGGCCTGCAAAGGTGGCTCTGCGAAGTCAATCACTGGTATGTTTACCTCTACCTCCTAGCCGGCGAGTCTGACGCCAGCAGCCGTCATGCCCTACTTCCCCTACGCCCGCCAGTCCAAGAAGAAGTCGCACCGCGGCGCCATCACCGCCCGCATGGTAGCCAATCTCCTTCACATTGCTGGCGTGAACCACGTCATAACCATCGATCTCCACGCGTCCCAGATGCAGGGCTTTTTCAAATGTCCTGTCGACAACCTCATCGCTGAGCCCCTCCTTGCCCGCTGGATCCGCGTCAACGTGCCGAATTGGAAGGATGCGGTGGTTGTCAGCAAGAATCCGGGCGGCACCAAGCGTGTTACATCGTTGGCGGATGCATTGAAGCTCAGCTTTGGCATAGTGACGACGGATAGACGGCGAGCGGCTACGGCAGTGCATTGGAACGAAAGCGCCATGTTCGAGCAACTGAGACTAGACGGCACGTATGAGACACCGGGTCTGGTAGAGGCCGCTGTGGACGCAGATTCACAGATTGCTCCTGCTGGTAGCCAGTCGTACAACCCGGCAGCAGACCTAGGTAAGCCGAAGCTGCGGGCACGAGCCCCATCGAATCCGGTCCATCGGCGTGTGAACGGGACCACGGAAACGTTGCAAAGTCCGCTCTCAAAATCCATGCGAGCGTCATCCATTGTCAGCACGAAGGAAGAGGAAAACCTTCCTCCAACAGAAAAGGAGCCTGAGAAGGAGCCCCTGAAAGAGCAAGATGAGGGAAGCAGCGTGGAGGAAGATGCGGATGAATACACTGATGAGGTCTGTTTTCCTGAAATATTTTTGGGACACATATTGACTTTCCCAGCGCGCCAGAGACGTCACGCACGGCCGTCTTGTGCGTGGCCACATCGTGGAAGAAACCCATCCTTCACCCTCTATGTCCGCAGTGTCACACACGTCTTGGCGGAATCGCGCTCCTTCCGATGGCGAGAACGATGAGATCCCTAACCATATGATATCTTCCTTCATGTCAACGGCCTCACACTCTGAGCACGCGCATGCTTTGGGAGGCACCATTGATGCGGCTGCCTCTTCTGAAGACGAAGAGGAAGACCTGCGGAATCCCGAGCTGGAGACTATGGTCACCTTGGTCGGCAATGTGAAAGACCGACCTGTCTTTATTGTCGACGACATGCTTGACAAGTCCGCATCGTGGATCGCGGCAGCAGAAACGGTAGTAAAGCGAGGCGGTGCTACAAAAGTATACTGCATGGCGACCCACGGCCTCTTCGGCGGTGACGCTCTCGAGGAGCTGGTTGCTTGCGAGTGCATCACTAAGATCGTTGTCACCAACGCGTTCCCTATTCCGGCAGAGAAGCAGGCTCAGGCCCTCGACAAGTTGGTCATCCTTCCTGTGGACAACTTGCTTGCCGAAGCGATCCGTCGCAACCACCACGGCGAGAGTATTTCACAACTCTTTATGCATTACGACTAAAATCAATCTCTTCGGAGAGACGACTCATCTTAGCCGATGAGCTTGTGGCATATTTCATACGTTCTGGATCTCATTAGCGAGGCGCCATGGCTTTGAATTTTGACTTATTCGGAGGTAGGCAGGCATGGGGCGGCGTTGGATGGCGGTCGTGAAATGGTGTCAGGTCAAGAGTACCCTGGCACTGGCACAAAACTGCAAATGACGAGTTTACGGCTGCTACCTCTGTATCGATATTGATCGGAAGCGAACGAACGGACAGACTGAAGTAAGTTGACTTGACTTGGCGAAAAGCCCTGCATGAATGATACCACACATACCTTCCTTCCCTCTCTTATGCGTCGTTTTCTTGGTCCCAAGATTCTTCGTCGCGTATCTGTCTACCTGCCATGCCGGCTTTCCAGTCGAGCGTCCAGGCTGGCAAGTCATATACATCACATTATAACCAACGATGCGGGGCTTTGGCACCGCAGGAATCCCGTTCCCTAATACGGTGCATTCTTAACGGAGCGTTGGGAGAGTAATATCGAGGATTCGCGGGTACATGGCTGGATTGCTTTTTTGCCTCTGTCATGCGGTGCGAAGAGTGTCGCCTTTTGGCGATGCTTGGTCCTTGGACATATATATTTGTGTACCACTTGTGTGTGTATTCGTGTTGATGTTGATCTTGCTGTGAGGTAAGTACATGTGCTTTGTATAGCGTTGAGCCGTGAAATGATTGAGTGAATGGTTCAGATCTGGCTATGATCGAGCCGGTCAACCACACACTCTCTCCCCTCCTTCCTCTTAAACAAAAGCATCGTCATGTTAGTAAGAGGTTTAAAACCAATAAACAGCTTATCATAGACTCCTCGCTCTGGCTAGAATATAACCTTTGTCCATTCATCACCTATGTTCTCTATCGCTTGGGAAACTCGTATCATGTCCATCGTCGATAGTAATAAGTCGGTTCAGGTAGTACATACTACTCCCTGAGACTGTACACGCATGCGTGAGCAAAAGAATGAGAAAAATCTCAGCGCGATGGAATCTCGGACCTAGTATATCTTTCCTCTCTTCTTCCTTTTGCTTCTCAGCATGGGATTTACGCACTCCAAAACCGACGCACTATGACATGATGCCAATTCCCTCTGTCCCTAGCTTTTATTTGTAGGGGATTTACGCCGCGATGCGTGATCTAGTCTCATCTCGTCTGATCCGAGAGAGTCGACTGAGTCGAGTGAAATCGAAGTAGAAACAATGTCAAAACGAAAAGGGATATCAGAGCTACTCCCGAGAAACATCTATACCCACGTGTGGTCGTAAAGGCGCCTTTCACGTGTGTCGTGCGATGCTACGTCTTTATATTTTTACATTCTTACATGTATATGCGTATACTTGGACTTTGTTCCACCATCCGTTCTATCAATTGCATTACTTTGTATTGTACACTACGTAGAGCACGAGCTTGAACATATGATTCCGATGGCGAGATCAAGGCAAGAGCGAAGAAATAAAACCTGCATTTAACGTTGTCTGTGTTATCTAGCGGGGGAAGAGAGACATCACAGCTCAAGATACAGTCGCTAGCGAATGCGGCTTCACCCTTGCACGTAGCTGCAACACATGTTTGCACCGCTCCGTAAATCACGGCTGGAAGCTCCACCTTCTCATAATGGCAAAGCGTCGGAAGTAACAGTCACATGCCTTATACTCTATCTGACTAATGATTTCTGATTAAAAAAATTCGTCAGCTTTTGCCACATTCACCTGAGTTCACGAAACGCTCAGTATAACAACATAACCATTCATTAGGAGGTGGGTGGGGAAGAGGCCGACCAAGTTTTATTCCATAATACTAAAAACTAGCAGGTAACCAGTCGCAGTTCCAAGAGCTATAACGCGCCCATATGTTGCTGAACATGTTACTCGATATTGAAAAGGGAGCAAAAGCACATTTTCAGTTTTATACCTAATCCACTGCCCGTTTGCAGAAACAAGTTGAAGCACACTAGAGGCTTCATGATTTCTCCAATGGCCCGTGTTTGCGTCCCACAGCCGGACGGTGCTGTCCCCGGAACCGGACGCCAGTCGATCGCCCTGCGGCGAGAAGGCCACGCTCCTCACCGAATCCCTATGGCCCTCGAGCGTCTGCAGCGGCCGGCCCGTGTTCACATCCCACAGCTGGACGGTGCTGTCCTTGGAAGCGGACGCTAGTCGATCGCCCTGCGGCGAGAAGGCCACGCTTAACACCGAAGCCCTATGGCCCTTGAGCGTCTGCAGCGGCCAGAGCGTCCACAATCGCACTGTCTGGTCTCGGGAACCGGAGGCCACGCGATCGCCCTGCGGCGAGAAGGATATGTGTGAGATCGAGTCTGTATGGCCCTCGCGCGTCTTTAGCAGCTGGCCTACTTGGGCATCCCCAGCCGCACTGAACTGTAGACCAAGTCGCCAGCGAGTTGGTCTCCTTACGGCCAGAAGGTCACGCTCGAGATAGTTCGTCTGAGCATCCCACAGTCGCACCGTCCTGTCGCCAGAACCAGAGGCCACTCGGTCTCCCTGCGGCGAGAAGGCCACGCTCGTGACACAAGCCGTGTGGCCCTCAAGTATCTGCAGCGACTGCTTCGTCTGAACGTCCCACCGCCGTATCGTCTTATCGCCAGAGCTGGAGGCTATTTGGTCTCCTTGTGGCGAGAAAGCAACGCTCACGACCCAGTCCGTGTGGCCCATAAGTATTAGTGATGGCCGGTCCGTCTTTGCGTCCCACACCCGCACCGTCTGGTCGACAGAACCGGAGGCGACTCGGTCTCCCTGCGGCGAGAAGGCTACGCTCGTAACCGAACCTCCGTGTTCATCGAACGTCTGCAGCAGACGGCCTGTATTCGCGCTCCACAGCTGCACCGATTGGTCGACAGAACCGGAAACAACTCGGTCTCCTTGCGGCGAGAAGGCTACGCTCGTGACTGAGCCCCTATGTTCTTCAAGCGTCTGCAGTAGACGGCTTGTGTTCGCGTCCCACAGACGCACCGTTTGGTCAACAGAACTAGAAGCAACCCGGTCTCCCTGCGGCGAGAAGGCCACGCTTGTGACCCAGTCCGCATGACCATCGAGCGTCTGTAGCAGACGACCCGTCTGGGCGTCCCACAGTCGCACTGTCTTGTCTCCAGATCTGGAAGCAATTCGGTTCCCCTGCGGCGAGAAGGCCACGCTCGTGACCCAGTCCGCGTGACCATCGAGCGTTTGCAGTAGAGACCCCCAAACCTCCTTAATCTTCGACTTTAGTTCTATACCTGTCGGTACATCTTTTGCGAATTGCTTTCAAATAATACTTCTTGCTGGGGCAAAGATTAGCGCAGAAGAGTACACCTGCAGAGGTGCCTCCTGTATTACTGCTCCACTCCACATTATAAACCGCAGCGCATCATGGACCATCTTAGATAATGCTAAACTCTTAAACTATTTTCTAAAATTAGCTGCGTTACGACTTTCTATTTGTTTAACCACTTACATTAGTCATAGATTGTAACTTCTAAATTGCTGCTACAGCTTCTGGGATCTTCCGTAGCAGGCTCATAGCCTCAAACCAGTGTAATAGATGTTCCTGGAGGAAGTGATGGACTATACCGTCGTCTAGTAGGACACTGTTGCGAGCCTGTAGACATGTAATAAGATGGTCAGTCCAGTACTCGCATGCGTATGCTATTCGTGGAAGCGCGCTGGTTTTAATAAGATTACTCGCTTCTTGGATCCGAGCTCCTGGCTTCCCTAAACAGCATATGTCTCTTTGTAATGTACTCTGCATTGCCTTTAGCAGCCTATCAATCATCTGTTCCTCCTTTTCTAATACTGCACTCTGTAACACTTGCTGGCCTCGACCAGATGTAAAGTAGTCTTTAGCTAACAGGTGAACAAAGAATACAGTGCCTTCACGAATAGTAAGAAACGAGCCGCAGCGACTTATAAGGTCAACAACCTCCCGAACATGTCGAAAATGACCTCTAGATAGGCCGGCAATAACAGCAATCTCTTCTAGTTTCAGCGGTCGATATGCAACAGTGACTGATCGAAGAATTTCTATACAGTGCTCTGCTGCCTTTAAGTCTTTCTATACTAATATTTGTTGTATCATGCGGTGGTATAGCGGATCCAGCCCAGACAGTAGCTCGCGAAGTACTATTCGAATGTTGTAAAGCGGTACACTCTCTAGCTCTTGACAGACCAGCGACACCCATAGAAACGTGCCCTCTGCCTTGTCGCGGAGCTGGTGCTGGACCTCTGCTTTAGTCTCAGGGTCGTACTACTTTACATCCGCCAAGTGTTATACCTTGTGGTCAATAAATGTGGCAACCGCTTTCGAAATGTGGCTAGCGTTGAGCTCAAGACTAACCTTGCCAGTAGGCGAACTGGGATACAGAAACTGCTCAATATCTGGTAAGTTGCGGCTTGTCACTAGCCATTTACATTTTGAGCGTTGCGCAAGGTTATCGTCTGTGATGATCCGTAAAAGGTCAGATAATCCAGATGTACACTCATCGAGCGCGTCAACTAGAAGGTATGTCGTTGGCAGAGAGGGGTCATTGAGAATGTCCGACAGGATTCCTTTTAGTGTATAGAGTGCGTTGGATCCCTCAAACAACTGTTTTCCTGCCGCCTCGTAGGGCTTCTGCACGTGTCGTATAAGCTGCTCCCTTTGCACTACGAGTAAGTATATAAGCCCTCGCAGCACTGAGGCTGCATTGTTGATCTCTGGCCTAGTACTTTGACAAAGAAAGTACGAGAGCAGATTCGGCCCATCTCTCTGTGATAGTTCATCGATCAGACCCATCGTCATCATTGTCTTGCCTTTGCCCGGGTCGCCTTTTATCCATAGCAGCCGTGCATCGGCTTGCGTCCGCCAACGCTGGAAATTTGCGTCGTCTAGAATCCACCCATAGCACTGCCTAAGCAGCCTGTCTTTATCATGTTCGATCCTCGCTCGATCTGCGCGCGGGTCGGTGACTCTCAGATCGTGAAGACACTGGTGGGGTGCTGGTCCGCTAGGACCGTTGGCAAAGTTCACGTCACCATGTACGTTGCCGTAGACGTTTGTTGAACTACCGTGCGCTTGATTACCGATGTACGTTATTGAATCGTTGGCCGGAGATTGCATGACTGCGACCCGCACGCCGCGGCCTCTAGATATTTGTTTAACCTACGACGGCACCATGCGCTACAGTGCCGAACGCCGAGGCGCCCCCGTCGGTGAGGCGCCCACCCAAACACCAGAACGCGTAACTATCCCACACTTTCACACGCGATAACTCCACAACCATGGCACCTATTGATGATGCGATTGCAGCGTTGAAATTGCAAGAACCAGGAGAACGACTTTCATATAAAGAGTGTGCAGCTAAGTTTAAAGTTAACCGCCACACGCTATCGCGAAGATTCCGGGGCGTACAGGGCTCAGTGCAGGCCCAGACAATCAATAAGCAGAAACTCAACCCACAACAGGAGCTAGAGCTTGTAGCTTATATAAAAGACCTTACTGGCAAAGGGATTCCACCCTCAAAAGAGATGACTCGAATTTTTGCAGAGCAAGTGGCCAAAGATTACGTTGGGATTGGCTAGGTTCGTCGCTTTTTAGACAGGAACAACGAAGCTCTCACCTCTAAGACCACTAGCCACATAGACGCAGTACGCTTCAGGGCTGATTCTGAGACAAAGTACGACCTCTACTTTAATATTCTTCATGCAAAGATTAAGGAGTATAACGTCCTGCCTGAGAATACGTACAATATGGATGAAAAAGGCTTCGCTATTGGGGTGATAGGAAAGAGCAAGAGGATCTTCAGCAAGGCTTCGTGGCTTGAAAAGAAACAAAGAGAAGCAATTCAAGATGGCTCACGTGAGTGGATTACTTTGTTGGCTGGAGTTTGCGCGGATGGGAGCTGCCTGCCTCCAGGGCTGATTTTTCAGTTGAAGAACAAGTCAATTCGATCAGCTTGGGTGAGCGATATACAGGTTAAGGAGCACGACGTTTTCGTTAGCTCATCTCCCAGCGGATGGACGAATAACGATATAGGATTGGCCTGGCTTGAACAGGTTTTTCAACGGCGTACAAGAGTCAAAGCTGGGAAGAAATGGAGGCTCCTCATCCTTGATAGCCATGGCTCGCACGTAACAAAGGATTTTATCGACTACTGCTTTAAGCGACGTATTCTTCTTGCAATCTTTCCTCCTCATTCAACCCACAGCCTTCAGCCACTTGATGTGGCTTGTTTTAGTCCACTTACGCGGGCCTACTCCACTAAGCTTTCTTACCACACAATGAAGAGCCAAGGCCTTATCCCTGTCAAGAAAAGCGACTTCTTTTTATTATTTTAGAACGCGTGGACGCGCTGCATGACGGAGAAGCTAGTATTAAAGTCCTTTAAGGCCACAGGGATCTTTCCTATAGATCGTGAGGTTATACTCAAAAAGTATCGCCCAAGAACACCAGATGAAGCTAAGGACGAGCCACGAAGCTCACCCCTTGAAGAAGCTGACTAAAGAAAGATTAGACGGGTTTTAAAGCATATCGTTCGTAATAGGCAGCAGCAGAAAGCCCAAAAGATCACTGCTTCACTGCATTACCTCCAGGTACAAAACGAGCTGCTTCTTCATGAAAATGAAGGCCTTAGGTACGCGCTCACCACTAAAAAGAAGCATACGAAGAAGAGCAAGGTCCTTAACCTGCAACAGCGCGAAGAATATTATAGTAGTGCAGTCTTTTGGAGTCCTTCTAAAATCCGCGAAGCTCGCTATCGTGAGCGCGTAAGAGCACGTGAAGAGGAGCAAGAAAAACTCTAAAAAAGTAACGAGAAGGACCTCAAGGCAGCTGCTGCGCTCTACAAAAAGCAGCAGCTTAAAAAGAAGCGTGTGGAACGAGAGGCGCTCCAGAAGGAGCGGGCGATAGAGAAGGAAAGGAAGGCTGTAGAAAGAGCCGAACTTCAGCGCAAGAAACAGCAAGAAAAAGAAGCTGTAACTGCCCAAAAAGCTCTACAATTGCCCCAAAAGGGTAAGAGGGCAGCTTCACAAAGTACTGGGCCAAAGGCAAAGCGTAGGCGTATTGCGCAGCCTGCTAAAGGTAGTGCTGGTAGTGGAGATCCTGCACTGAGCCCTCCACCAAAAGTTAACTCCCGCAGGCGAAAAATTAACCTTCTAAAGAAATTTAAATAGTACAAATTGATTGCAAGCACCTATTTACTACCTTACTACAAAATCTCGTGATAATAGCTACTGTAGGCGACAGTATAACCTCACTTTGATTATGGCCAGATGGTGGTTGGGGTGGGCGCCTCACCGACGGGGGCGCCTCGGCGTTCGGCACTGTAGCGGAAGGTAAGAACTTACCAAATTTAGCGTCGTTTCAATTAAGCCCGGGCCTTAGTCGTTCGTGTATGGTCTTAGCGGAGAGAGCAAGCGTCGATGCAGGAGTTCGACAATAACTTCGTTGCCTGCGAGGCTGAAGTGATGTTGGAAGCTACGTGAAATGGCTGCTCGAAGGCTGAGCGCTTGGAGCAAGGCTCGCTTTATGTCAAGTCTTCAGCCGAACGGCAGGTACCGATCGAGCCTTGCCAAGCGGACTTCTATCTCAGCCTGGTTGCATCTAGACATGATAGAAGGCTCAGTATTTAGTACAATACTTTAACATCGACAGTATTGACTTCGCATCAGATCGAGATGTCAGGATTAGTATGATTGACCTTCGATTTCGGGCGTAAAGTAGGAATCTTACTAAACTTGCTAGGAAGTGATTGGGAGCACAGCTGCTGTCTCTCAGTTGCTCGGTCAAGCGATAACCGTGGTCCAGAAAATTCAGAACGCGAGAGCGAAAGTACACGGGGCCTCCGCCCGCCTAGACGGTTACAAAGACCAGCTTGACAACCTGCTTAGAACGCTGCAGTTTGTTCATAATGAACCAGCGTTGCATACTTCGTCTGTTCAGGAACAAGGTCACGCGATTATCAAGATAGGCCAGGTGTTGCAGCGCCAGCTAGATGGCTTAGCTGCTCAGTTGCAAAGGAATAAAGCCAGGCAATACACGCATACGTTCACAAACGGTGCTAGGGAGGAGAAAGATCTCGAGAATGCCATGACCCAATTGGACCGAGCAATATCCGACCTGACTGTACGGATAGTCACCGCGCATGTCGGACTAAGCGGCACGATCCGTACTAGTTCCGCAGTTGCTCTGGAAATGATCCAAAGGGTCGATCAAAACGTTCAGAAGGTCCTTGGTCAAAGACTTTCTATTGCCGCTCAGCTCGAAGGACGGGGATCAGGGGAAGACGGTACTGTACAGCTTCACGTATCTGAGTACCACTGCTAATAGTACTAGACATGATATCCCTTACAGAGGAGGACGCTCGCGCATTGCAGGTCGTAGACAAAGTGTCTTGGGAAGGGAATAAGGCTTTTAATGATGCTGTTATGGTTAATGCGGACCTCACCGAACATGTAATTCATGTTCGAAAGGAGAGGAACTACGTAAATAACGAGGCCCATCAGAAAAGCCTTATTATTCAAGGAATCGTAGATGGAGATGGTCTTGCAAATATTCTTCGCGCACGCCGAGAATAGCGCTTTAGCAAAACTATAACATCTATAGAGCCGGCAACCTCAGTTGTTGCGACATTATCAAATCTCCCTGTTTAATGATTTATCCGTAATCGCTGTGTAGGTTGCCTTCGTGGTGCCTGAGGACGCAGACGCGGACGTTCGTGAAGTTAAAGCAGGAGGGGAGTTTTGTTAAGAGGCCGAAGCCCTCAAATGGATGCGATACAGGTATCGTTAGCGCAATGCAGAGGACAGTACATAGATGACATACTAGACAGAGCTAATGATAAAGCAACGAGAGTGCCCTGGCTCATTGGGGACGGTATCGCGCAAGAAGAGCATTCATAGACTGCGACATCGCCTCATTGCGCAATTAGCGCCGAATAGTAACGGAGTGATTGTACAAGACGCATGTACAGTACGCAAGAGTAACGAAGAATGTCGTAGGGCTATAAAGGCGCTATTGTGGGATTGGGGATTTGGGAAGAGAATGCGCGTGTCGGCACTGCTCAAATTGCCGGAGAAAGGCTGAGCGCGAGAAGATGCCACCGTAAGCGCCTGCGAAGCCTGTAGGCTTAGGACGACAGCGTATGCGATTTTCTCCCAGATATGCCAGTTCAACGTGTCAATAGGGTCATCAGCAAGTCACGATTAACTCCTGTAGATATCCAGCACCGCCGCAAGAAAGGCCCCGCTCAAGCCGTAGCCAATACGTGTGGGCCACCGCAACCTGTACATCCGTTCCCACTCGATGCCCGTCAACGAAAAGACACGCTAGAACCGTCGCAGATCCTAGGGACCTCATATTTAGACGCTAGAAACGATTTCCTTGCACAGCACGACCCTTCTGCGCGCGGCGATGCGTCACCAGGTGTTGTGACAAACGAAGGTCAGAGCCAGGATCAGGGCATCAGTAGACTGCACGAGACGAGGTCGTATTTAACCAAGCTCGAATTGCTTGACCTGGATGAGTGGAGTGAACATGAGACATATGATGAGGAGCCGTCGACCTGTCTCCATTACTCGATTGAATGGAAGGTGACTTTAAACAACAAGCTTATTTCCAAGGATACAGAGCCTGATCTCGTGCTGGCCCCCAGGTTTTACAGGTCTTTATTTCTGCGGGATAAACTTGACAAACTCCTGCAGAAGAAATTGTCGCCAAGCAAGCGTATTACATGTGATGACACCAGTATAGTTACGTCGGTGACCGGGCGTTCAGAGCGCGATTTGACGAAGCGATTTGACAATACAGACATTGATTGGTTCTTGATAGAAAGGCAGCTTTTAGCGTGGGGAGAGCTCTTCCGTGCTGGCAAGAAGCTCAGAGTTGATATCTCATTCAATTACCTCGAAGTGGGCCAGCTAGCTTCTGGGTCGATAAAAAGAGGGAAGCGAGGGTATTCCTCTACTACTCAGCAAATGCTCACCGAAAGAGATTTGCAGGTCGATGCTGAAGAAGGAAGCTCTAAAGAACCATCTATCTGGCAGAACGTATATAATCTTATGCGATGCCCCGGACCGCCCTGCCACCTCAGACCTCATTGCTGGCGGGATCCTATCGGGAAGAGACATTACAAACTAATGACGCACCACCTCAAAGGTTTGATTAGATATGTGGATCAAGGTGGTCGGCTACAGAGCCACGACGATGTTCCAGAAAATATTCGTGAGCAACTATACGCAGAGGAGCAACAGCAACTAGAGAGACAACGAAAATCTACCAAAAATCCTGTGCAGAGTCCGCCTCCTATAAATATAACCAATGTGCTGCCTGGATCACCTCACCCATTGGCAAACCCAGTAGTGGCACCCTCGACGCGTCGTTTAAATGTGCCTGGTTTGTTGGATACTACAGTAGAAGATTACAGTGATTGGCAACAGTCACGAGTTCGAAGTGAAGCACAAAAGGCTGAAATTGGAAAGCTTTGTGGCATAGCCTTAAAATACGGGCTCGACCTGCAGCAGATTCACGACGATCAAGACCCAGATTTCTTTATCAGAAAGGGTATAACAATAGGCATTGCCCAGCGCTTCGTCCGTGATGTTGAGTACTAGGTCAAGCGACTAGAGGGGCCTAAAGAGGTAGAAACATAACTTTAGATTAAAGTAGTACGTTATTCCGTTAGCTATTTTTTTCTATACAACATTGTTCCTTATACCTTTTAGCATTGTACTTTAACATTCCTTAGTCTAAACTATGTATGCGAGCTCAAGGCTCCTCTACAGTGATACCAGAGTGCCTGAAGTGACCGTTTGCACTATCTTGCTTTCCACCTACAATATCAACACACCACTGTAAAAATGCGTCGAACCCTTGCTCCGGTGCATCCTCAAAGCGCACCAGTTCTTCTTTATGAACGCGTTTAATTCAGCAAAGAACTCTTCAATCGGGTTTAGATCTGGCGAATAGGGAGGTAGGTATAAGAGTTTTACGCCAGCTTTATGACACATCTCCTCGAGACGTTCTGTGTGATGGAATGACGCATTATCCATCACAAGCACAGACTCTGGCTGAGGCCACGTTCCGCAAATAGCCCTGGCTTCTCGAGCAGGTGTTGGCATAGCGCATCTAGCATAGGCGGCGTGATCGACTGTCGTCTCCCACCCCCATTTGCAGGAGCCTTTGTAGTGTTGAAACAACGAAGGTTGGATCGAATCGCCTTGACAGACCGCACGCTGCAGCCTGCGACCGTGGCCATCTCAGCAGCCGTAAGCGTGCCAGCGATTATCATGTCACGGATGAGGTTGTGCTGCGACGGGGCGAGATTTGGTGCCATGTTTCGAAGATCGGCCTACAGAATAGTTAGAAAACGTTGCCACACAGTCCTGTGCTATGCGCATTCTAAGCGTTGCCGGCTTTGTGCAGACATTAACTGACTTGTTGCCAAGGATACGGAGCGGGTCTGTGCATTTCGCTGACATAATGCCTTGTCTGTCACGTGTCCGTGCACTCCGAACGTGGAATTTAGTTCCGGAGCCTTACCATAAAGGGAAGGTGGAGCTTTATTATTAAGCTGTGGAAAACGAGGTTGCAGCTGCGCGCAGGGGTGAAGCCACATTCGCAAGCGACTGTAGGAGCCTGTAGTTAGTTGGCAAGAAAGAGAAGAGAAGTTAAAATATACAATTTAATCTAATCTCCACAAAGCAACAGCAACATCCATCAAACACCTACATCGTACGACGACCATCTCATGTCTCGACTTTCAATAGAATACTGTACAAACACCCTAACATCCACAACCCGTAATATGCAGTTCTGCCCTTCTAACGGCGACGAGCTGTCCGTCCTGCTCGTCCACGCCACAGCACAGTACAACAGAGAACGCACTTGTTGGTTGACAAACGCCACAAGAAAGAAATAATTAAGAAAAGGATACAGATCGATGAGCAACCCACGTCTAAATGCTGCCTTCCTAGATAAAAAAGTATCTCCAACGCATCACCGCTTTTCTTGACAACACCATCGAAGATATCAAGAATGTCGGCAGAAAAAAAGAACGAAGTTTAATAAACCACTCAATCAACACCCTCACCTCCCCCGGCTTGCCTTCCTATCAAGCCTAGGACTCCCATGAATACTACCCCTGGGACTCCGCGGCCCAGGCGTAGGCGTCATAAGCGGCACCCGCTCGATACCGACTTTGCTCTCAAACACGCGCATAACGAGCGCCTGCACCGCCCTCTGTATATCCTGCGCCATCTCCGTGCCGAGCAGCCCCACGACCAGTGGCGCAAAGACTGCGACGTGCTTTTCGAACTCGCCGGGAGGGAACCCGCAGTATCCGTCCAGCACGCTGACGACGACGGGTCGCCATGTGACGATGTTGCGCTGCTGCGTTTCTTCGTCAAGCTCGATGTAGGACGCGATGATGTCTTCGCAGAGCGGGATGAGCGCGGCTTCTGTATCGGCGCGCGAGGCGGCGCGGTCGTTTGAGGTGTCGTGGTACATCCTGAAGAGGATGCTGACGTAGACGGATGCGGAGCCGGACTCTTGTTTGAGAAGATTGGGTGGTTGCTTCATGAAACCTTCTCTAAATAACCGCGTACGGAGATCACGGTCCGCGTTGAAGCGCTTGGCAAAGTGGTAGGACTTCTTGAGGACGGCCATGAGACGGAGAAGCTCGCCTGAGGGTATCTTTTCGTAGACGGCGTCGTTAGTAAATAGCTCTTGAACGGTCTCGATCATCAGGAGCTGGAGTACGCATTTGGTGATGATTTGGTTGAAGAAGCGCCGGCGGGCTGCAGTAACAACCACGGGTGGTTGCTGGAGGTCTTGATTCTCCGGTCGATAGTCCTCGAGCTCTTGCGTTTGACGCTTTGGCAATGGCGATGGCATGCGTTGTTGCTCAGGAGCTAAAGTGCTTGATGAGTCGTTTGTTACTACTGACGGACGACGTGGACTGCTGAGACCGTTGATGCCGAGCGCGTTGTCATCGGTCGACTCCTCTTCACTAGGGTTTTGTAGCGAGAGCTCCTTGGGAGGAACACTCGCTGTAGGGGTCTTCTCAGCATCAACTCCGTTAGGACCATTCGGCGTTTGTGATTGAGATGGTGTGCCCGCCGTGGCAGCCGACATCAATGCTGTCGCTTCGGTTCGTACAAACAGGTCGACAAATGCCCTGACGATTTGATTCCAATGTTGTGGCGTGAATTTCTGGACATTTTGCAGTATCAACTGTTGTAAGCAATTACTGCCAATGCGAGCAAGTGTATCGTTTTCTTGACATATGCATAGTGCCAAAAGATCAAGGAACCGGTCGAGCATGTATTCTAGGGACTCGAAAAAGTGAGTGAACAACCGGACCATATTCCGGAGGGCCTGGATCATTGTTGTGGAAAGCCAAACAGAGAGTTCCTCGTGGTTCAGGACCTTTGACATTTCTGACTTTGACTTCAAAACCATAAAGATAGGATAAAGCAGCTGACGCCAGAGCATATCCCAGAACTCTCGCGGGAAGTCGCCTCCGTAAGTGATTAGAGTCTCGAAGAGGTAGCTCAACGCTCTCGACCGAACTTCCAAATCTTCGCCTGTCATTAAAACGTCGTGGAAGGCGAACAATACGGGGAACCAGAACTGCTCTTCTTGCGTCTGTCGACTCGGCTGTTTGGGTATCGACGAACCCTTGTCAGACTCTTTCACAAATCCGGCCCGAGCCGAGAGTGAGCACTCGGGAGTTCGTAACATCTTTGGTACTGACGATTTCAGGAGTTCGATGGCTTGTAGGGACTTTTTCTGGAATTTGTAGTTTTTAGAAAACTCGGTGAGGCAGACGATCAGATCTGCGAATGCGGCCTGGGAGATCACAACCCCGAAGCGCGTGTTGTACACCTGCGATACATTTTCGAACGCAAGATTGACAATGCCCTCTGCCGACCAACATTAGCCTTGTACGATCCGCGAGACGTCTGACTTACCATATGGCTCCCGTGCAGCCACAGTGAAGACTCCAAACATGGTCTTCCACCCAGAGCGAATGTTCTCACCCCGCGCCTGGATCATCTGGATGAGACAACGTAGCACCATATCTTTGACTGATACCACACTAGCATTGTTAATGATGTGCTCAAATGGCTTCAAAAAGTCCTTCTGGAACTTGAAACCAGGAAGCTCCTCGATCTCCATGAACTTCATCGACAACTGCCGCAAAGAGTTGAGAGCGAAGTAGACAACGTTCGTGTTAGTATGGCAGCCGACTTCGTTGAAGTGCGCACCAAGAATTTGCCAAATGTTCGTCCATTCGAAACGAACACGAGTCATATTGTAACCGCTGATTTCGACCAGTTTCTGCAAACTGTATGTTCGGGGCGACTCGCTCTGACCAGAAGATTGGATCTCTTGCCAGCTAACTTGAGTAAGCGCCTTGACAAAGTCGACGATGGCCTCTCCAGACAGATTGGCAGTGCTGGTAAATATCCGGTCAACGCCTCTCACAATGTCAGTGGAGCGGCTCTCCTCAGCAACATCCGCCTGAAATTGAATGGTGTTTGTATGTGAGATTTGTCGTCGTCTATTGTTCGGCACATTTAGCGATTTTCGAGATTGCGCTCCACTTTGCGACTGAGTCTTCAAAACATCAGGCACTGAACGCTCGTCAATACCGGCCGATATAAGCTGGAAGCGATCGAGCTGGGAGACGCAGGTAAGTACCTCGCGCCACGACTCCCGCAACAGGTTGCCCTCGGTATTTGCAATCTCGATCAGCACTTTCAAAGCTTCCATGTTCTTCGCCTTCATCTCGCTCAAATTATAAAGGTTGGTAAAGCGAGCCAAGAACGCAACGAAAGCCTGTCGAGCACTTTCCACGTCGAATATGCAGGAGATGCGAATGGCAAGCCTGATGCCTTCAATGCAGAGCCTTACGATCTCGATGTTGTGGTCTTGGGCTTGACCCGACAGCGCAGTAAGGAAGGGCATCCAGGTGACTTCGAACATTGGTCCAACATGCTTGGAGGATGACGCGGGAATAAATTTGGAGACTGGCATCGTCCTTGTAGTCCTTCTCTGAGCCCGAAGAAGTTGTTTGTATAGTTGTTCGGTTTTGTTAGCCATCGCCTCCGACGCCTGAACGTAGACTTCTCTTTGAAGATCTCGCCCGCCACCAATCAAGGCTTGTCCAACTGCAGCCAAACCTCCTGCTTGTTGAGGCTGTATTAGGCCTTTGTCTGCAGCTGCCTCCTGTTCTGTTTCCAGAACAATCTCCTTGTGCGCAATTTCTTCATAAATCCCTCGGAGATAATCGTCAGGCAGATCAGCGCCGTCGTTGATACCACGGTTATTCTTGATGAATTCCTCCGGAGTCATACGGGGTCCTTTCATCTTGCTACTATGCTGATCTACGTTCAGCATGATGACTGAGTACGAAAGCACATAAGCAGTATCAGCGTTGGCATAAGCATTAGGGTTTCCAGTTATGTATCGTTCAGCGAACTTCAGCATGAATCGATCAATCTTCTGGGCCTCGCCGGGTAACCGGAAGCATTGAAGGAACCGTCGCAGAGCATCGGTGAAGCGCGTCTTGGTGAAGTCCAGCTGGTCGACGAAAGCGTGCATAATAGCGATGTTTTCTGTGTCACCTTCTCCTAAAAACTCGCCAAGCGGTCCCTTGTCTAGAAGATCGGTTTCGTGGAAGAACCTGGCGATATCCTCGGGAGAATCTGAAGCAATGAAGCCTTCTTTGATCAAAGTTTTCAACCCACGCTTCGGTTTGTAGTTGAACTCACGAACAGCCCTTGTCAGAGCTGTCTTCTTCTGTTTTGCCTTCTCCAATTCGCCATAGTCATCCTCCGCCATGGGTGTCACGGTTCCTGAGTCTCCTCCCACGTTAGGCGATTCGGAGATAGTTCTGTTATCGGTAGAGGCTCTCAGGTTGTCCACTGAACCTCTCAAATCTACATTTGAATTTCTCGCAGTGTTGGTGATAGACTGCTCAGACCAGTTAACCAAAGAACGCAGAATCTCTACAAGTCCTTCTAATGACTCTTGCTTCAAGGCATATTCGGGAGGATATGCGTGCTCGGTTTCGTGTGGAACAGTCATCGATGCTGTTGACAACGAAGGTGGCAACGTCCCTCTATTTTGCCAATCCGATGCCTTCGATTGTCTCTCGCGCTGTTCTTGGTAAGCTTGTTGCTGCATAGGCGTCACTGTGACCGGCGTGCTTGAGATTTTGGAAAGATGCTCAACAACACGCTGGTACATGTTGTCGAGCGCAGTGCGATCGCAGTCGTAATTGAGGTAGATTTCTACCAAGGCGCGAGGATCAGCTGCTAACCGTCGGAATACGGTCAGAATGTACTGTTTCTGAAATGCTGGTGCACTTCGCTTGTCTAAGGTGGCGAGGTAAATCTCTTTCAAAAACACCTCGACCTCCTTCTTCAACATGACACGCAAGTACTTGAGCATGTGCCAGAAGATTTCACAAGCCACCTCGAAAACTTTGTTGACAGAACTCGCACCATTTCGACTTAAACTCAAGCAGAGGTACTGCTTGATGGCTTGTATAAATGTGGTAGGCTCATCGCCACTGCCGCTCCTTATCGTCGCATATGGTGATACGAAGACGGCGATGTTGTTGTGGAGAATGGTATGAATGATATGGAGAGACAATAACTTGGAGCGCATGCCTTGCGATCTCACGTCTAGTGCGTGGTCCACCGCAAGGGTCTTGGTGCTGAGTCTACACATAGCGCGGAACACGAGGTAGGCATCCTTGACGAATATTTCGTCTTCTTCCTCTTCGTCTGAGCCTTCGCCCTCTTGCGGAGTCGATGAAGCTTCGACACCAGAGACATGCCTTGACCCTGCCTTGCCTTTTATCCGTGTGACCAAGGTCGGCGCGTTGTCGTGTATCCGGTCATCGTTGAAACTCATGTTGTTCTCGAAGCTCTGCAGAGTGATTTTGGGTCCGGTGTGTTTTTCTACTGGCTTGTCGCTCGGCTCGCCGGACTCGGGATCATCTTGCTCTTCTTCTGCATCTTCGGCATCTCTTTCAGTGCCATTGGCGTGTTCTATTTCCCCGTCGCCCTCTTCAGGCATATTTTCTTCCGAGTTATTTTTATCGTTCAGTGAAACGCGAGAAAGATTGACCCTAGCTTCTTTCGCTGCCAACCTGCTCTTGACTCTTTCAAAGACTGTGCCCACCATTTGTGTCAGGGCCCCCTGCGCGACCTGTTGGTTTGCGCTCGACTTGGAGAGCAAAAATATGTTGTAGGTTAACCGCACAGCCTTCAGCAGTCCGGCACCGTGAACCACGATTTTGTCGTTCAATATCGCAGCCAACAAAGACTTGACAATCTGAAGCTGCACATCCGGCGGAGTCGCCTCGCCCTGGAAGCATTCGCATATTGTGTCTATGGCTTTCTCGATCAAAGGTGCAGCCTCATTGTCACCCTGTGGCTCGGAAGGCACGGAGAAGTAGGAATAGCTGATCAGCTTGCCTATACAGTCCAAGGCTACTATCGAGACGGGCACCGAAGGAGTCTCGGAGGCTAGCTGGAGCGGTTCGAAGAGGATCTCGGGGTTGATGCGCGAGGGGTCGCCCTCTGCCTTGATGGCTGCCAAGGCGGTTGCAACCGCATCTCCCAGCTTCTTGTTCTTCTTCGCATCTTTTGATGCGGCTATGTTCTCCAGCGCTGTGATTACGAAGACCAAGGAGCTGCGGGTCGAGGGTCGCGTGGCGGTTGTGGCAGCCGTGGCCGCAGTCGACTGGGAATCGGTGCGTGGACGCGTGTCGGCGTGCATGCGCTGGTCAAAGAATTCGGCGGTCCGCCGCGAGTCCGCTTCGTCTGGCTCAGGCACATTGAGCTTGGGAGTCGGCGGAGTAGGCGTGGGCATGTCCGCGGGCGTCTGCGGTGCGTGGGGAGTCGGCGGAGCGCTCTCGTGTGCGTCCGCAGAGTCGTCGTCCGCACCCTCCTCTTCTGCTGCAGGCGGCTGCTGCTGCGTCTGCCCGCCCGGCCACTTGTCCTCGACCTCGGGCGAGCCTGGCGGGGGCTCTGTGTCGGCCATGATGTTTGGTGGTGGGTGTGCTCGTGATGCTCCTGCTTTAATGTCTGGCGGGGGTCCTGCTCAAGCTACCATTGCGGAGGCAGGCGCTCACGGAAGGCGGCAGGTGCTGCGGGAGGTGCCTGCCAAAAGGAAACTGCGACTACAGACAGTCACAAACAAGAGCTCTAGAAGGGACGCTGTCCTGTACAACCCAATGCGGAATGACAAAGTGTCTTTGGCATCAGCCTCCTAACCCGGCGCTGCATCCCTGTCCGCGCTCGCCTGTCGCAGCTCCGAGCTGCTGTGGCTCCGCTGTGGCTGAACATTTGCTCCCTGGTGCGCCGGGGACTAAGATTGTCTTGGCCGCCGCTACGGCCAACAGCTAAACACTTTGATTCTGTTGGGCGCAACAACCTCTCCATCTCCAGCACATCTGACATCCGACCCTCGAGCGCGGGCTCTCCTCCTACATCTCTCCGCTCGCTCTTCCCGCACACAGGTGCTGCCTGCCCTCGTTCCTTGCGTGCCCCGGGAAATTTTCAGCGGACCCTTCGGCATCCCGTCACAATGCCTGCGACCACGACTCTTCTGTCCCGCGCGGGTTCCCAATTGACCTCGAGAGGGTCAATTGCCCTGCGCGGAAGCTTGACCGCCTCGCGATGCTCAGACTTCGCCGCGTATGTCCTTCCCGCGCTTGCAATCCGCTCTTGACGAAGCTTACGTTGACCCTGCCTGCAGCCGACGAACACCCGCTTTGGCAGCTCTCGCCAGATACTATGCCTCCAAGTGTGAGCAATGCCCCCCCTCAGTCTTTCCGAAGACCGCCGGGATACACGATGCTGATCTGTGACGTGTACAGCCTTCCCTTCGCATACCGTCGTCAGCATGCCTGCCCTGTCCCCGACCATGACCGCCGGAAACATTGGTACCTGGCAGAAGAAGGTCGGCGACACGATAGCGCCGGGAGACGTGCTGGTGGAGATTGAGACCGACAAGGCCCAGATGGACTTTGAGTTCCAGGAGGAGGGCGTCATCGCTAAGATCCTCAAGGACTCTGGAGCGAAGGACATCGCAGTTGGCAGCGTGAGTTCCCTTTCTGTCCGGCGGGAAACATGGCATACGATCCAGCACTACGGATCAAGCACTGGAGTCCTATTTGAAGATGTGTCATGGCTAACTTTGAGCAGCCCATTGCTGTCCTCATCGAGGAGGGCGCGGATGTCTCTGCTTTCGAATCTTTCTCCGTTGAGGATGCTGGAGGTGACAAGTCTGCTGCTGCCCCCTCTAAGGAGGGCGAGGCTTCTGAAGCTAGCGAGTCTCCCAAGTCAGGATCCGGCACTGCCCCGCCCGCAAAGGAAGAGGCTGCTCCCCAGGCCATTGAGTCTGACTCCTCCGGCAAGCGCCTGGAGCTTTCCATCGATCGCCAGAGCTCCGCATCGCCTGCCGTCAAGAAGCTTGCTCTTGAGAAGGGCGTTGCGCTCTCATCTATCAAGGGCTCTGGTCCTGGTGGAAAGATCACCAAGGAGGACGTTGAGAAGGCTCAGTCTACTGGCGGAGCTCCGGGCGCCACCGCTGGTGCACCTACATACGAGGATGTTCCTGCTACCAGCATGCGCAAGGTCATCGCGTCTCGTCTTACCCAGAGCATGCAGCAGAACCCCCATTACTTTGTTGCCTCCAACATTTCCGTCTCCAAGCTGCTCAAGCTCCGGGAAGCGCTCAACGCTTCTTCCAAGGGCGAGTACAAGCTCTCCGTCAACGACTTCCTCGTCAAGGCTCTTGCCGCCGCCGCCCGCAAGGTCCCTGCTGCCAACTCGTCATGGCGTGAGGAGGGCGGACAGGTTGTCATCCGCCAACACAACGTCGTTGACGTCTCTGTCGCTGTTGCTACCCCTGTCGGTCTGATGACTCCCATTGTCAAGAACGTCAACGGCCTCGGCCTCCAGGCTGTTTCTTCCCAGATCAAGGACCTTGGCAAGCGCGCGCGTGATGGTAAGCTCAAGCCTGAGGAGTACCAGGGTGGAACCATCACCATCTCAAACATGGGCATGAACGCTGCCGTCGAGCGCTTCACCGCCGTCATCAACCCTCCTCAGGCCGTCATCGTCGCAATTGGCACAACACAGAAGGTCGCAGTACCCGGCGAGCTCTCAGAAGACGGCACGCCGAGCGTTGAGTGGGATGACCAGATTGTCATCACCGGAAGCTTCGACCACAAGGTCGTTGACGGCGCAGTTGGTGGCGAGTTCATGCGGGAACTCAAGAAGGCGATTGAGAACCCGTTGGAGCTTATGCTATAGTGCGATTGTAATTTTCTAGGATGCAGGCGATAGGGATCTAGATCGGTTCGGTGGACGAGGATGTGTAAGCTTTATCTGAGCGATCGGTGTCTTGGCTGAGATCTTGTACAATGAATGGCAATTCCTTCTACATTCAGATTGATTTCTGTTCGCGACGTCTTGCATAGGCCTTGTATCAAAAGATGAGAAGCTTAATTCCATATGTTCATGCACCTTGGTCCCGCTTTGATACTTAATCTTTTTATCTACTTCAGAGCAACCGTCCACATCCAAGCTCCAATCACGAAATTGGCCGCTCCCACATCTGCAACAATTTAGATGAAGAAAAGGCACGATACAGCTCGCACTCGAGTTGCTGTATCCCATAGGTGTGAACTTCAATACGATCCTGCTCTGAAAACCGTATACCTACATCGTAGTTTTGCCTCGCCTCACCTTCCCAGCCAAACCTAGACCTTACACTTTCCATCAATGTTTAACACCCTGCCTGTAGAAGCATTTTGCCACCTCAAAACTACACTACGCCTCCCAACAACCCACCTAAATACTAGCCACAATCCCCGCAATCATCATCCCCAACCCATCCATCTCAGCATACCACTTCCCCACAAGATCATCCACCACACCGCCATTACCCTTCCCCCCACCACCCAGTTTCGCAATAATAAAATCCCCCACGGTCTCCAGCCGCGGCGCACCAGCTTCTGAGCACTGTTGCCGACGGTACTCCCGCTCCCAGTCCCAGCGCGTGCGGGCTTCCCAGAGGACCTTGCTGCCGGGGAGAGAGTGGTTGTTTGGGTTTGTGATGGGATCGGAGGGGTCGTTGCCGACTATTAAGGCGAGGAGGAAGCAGGTTATTGAGATTCTATGTTGGGTTAGAGGCTGGGGTATTGTGCAATGTTGTAACGAGATCGCGGTGGAGACAATCTTGTAGAATGTTTGTGTGGAGATGTGTTCTGAGCACTAGCTCGACATGCTAACGGCCTGATGGGAACATAGAACGTACCTTCTGCGTGTTTCGTCGCATATCCATTCTTCCCATGTTGGTTGCGTGGCGCGGGTGTGCCGGGGGCTGAATGGGGTGCCGGTCAGTGCAGAGATTCGTATGGCGAGTTTCTAGATATGTGAATATTTTGTGAGCTCAAGTGGGGTGTGGATGGGAATATGGGGCGGGGATAAAATGCATACCTCCATTGTTCGCACTATAGGGGAGTTGATTTCGGCGTAGGTACGACCTGATATAGTGACCCTCATTATGCCGTAGAGCATAGTTGCTTGGATCGCGGCGATTATCTCACCCAGCGAGAAGCTTTCGGCCTGGGGGAATGGTAAGAGGTTACGAACTCTCAGTGTGGCTAGGGAAAGTTGTATTGATAGAGCTTACCTTTTCAGTAATATGCCGATGTTCGCTGTCTATGATTCGCCATAGGAAATCGTTCATGCTATCAGAAGATGGGCGGGACACCAACATGCGTGCGATGTTTATACACGCGTCTAGCTGATGTAGTGGCGTATTCTCATAAGTACTATTTACATCTGCTGTTCGGCCATCGAAATGCAGTCTACAGCCATGAGGATGGATAAAGGGTGGTAGGTTGTTTTCCTGCGTAAGCATACGCGGATATGAATTGATGACCGATAGGAGGAACTGGCGGCAGCCGTTAGATAAAAAACTTGGGCTTCGTGACGGCCGCCCAATTGCCGAAGAAGGGGGAAATGTAATTCGGGCGATGTTTTGAGTCCTGAGAGAACTGGATGACGTCTCTGGAGTATGAGTTGGTGCATTGCTGACAGGTTCTGTATTTGCACTCGGTGCATTTACGAAGATATGCGGTAGAGAAAAGTCTCTACGTGAGCTTGAGTCCCTATAATAGTCTTCAGGCTGTGCATAAATTGTATTCAAGTGTCCAAAAGTATCGATGTCGGTTAAATCGTCCAGTGAAATCGGCCTTATGTCTTCAGCACTCCCTGCAGACGGATCACTTTCCTTTCCAAGGTGCGCGATTAATTGGGATTCTTGTGTGCCAGAAATTCCATGTGGATGCAAAACAGAATCACTGTTCGATACGAAAACGCCCTTAGTTTGACGCGTTGTCGATACTGCCCGATGGTTTTTGCCGTAGGAACATGCAAGTTGCTTGTCGGCACAGCGAGAGCAAGGAGATTTAGTATTACATTTACTTTTGGCCGCCCGACACGAATCGCAAGCCTTAGGCCGAATTGGCCGTTGCTGAGCAGCACGGCGCCGGCAATAATTTACGTGTCGTGAGCATGAGGTTTCTGTCATCCGTTAGTCATAAGGATTCAATTACGCACTAATGGGAGGAGGCTACAATTGACATTGTCATAATTACCTTGGCTGAATGGCTTTGAACATAATGAGCAAAAGTACAACGGCCCTGAAGCCTGAGTTATAGGCCCTTGTACTTCTTCTCTAACCATCCCAACAATCTGTTCTTCGTTTCATCTAGTGATTAAATCAACGCAAAACTTGTCAAACGTTCTTGAAAAGCGAAGCCGCAGAAGTTACGCTTGCTTTGACTTTGCGGCAAGTACATTTTTCGAGATCTCAGCTCACATGCTGGAGCTTTTCGGAGAATCGACAACTCCGACCTGTGAAGGAGCAGTTGCTGACAAAGTGCGCTTTTCCGAAAGTGGCATGACTGAAATCCTACCGGCTAGTTTCGCCGGCCAATTTGGCCGCGGTCAGTTCGTCCCTGAACTTCCATCACAACAAGCATGATGTGAACGAAATAGTCTAGGCGGCAAGCTTAACTCCGTCAAGATGGCCCTAATAATGAATGTAGAGAGAAAGTATAAAAGACGGTGCAGTGGGGGTAAATGAGGTGCATATTCTCACACTTGCAGACTTCCAACCTTCCAGGCTTGAATCAAATTTAGCCCATTCACAACATGACAGACCAGACAAAAAACCTCGCAGCAGTCCTACCGGCCCTTGGAGCGGATCTTGTTGTCGAAGAACATCCAATCACACAACCTGGACCTAATGAAGTCTTGGTGCGCAACCACTTTATCGGAATCAACCCTATCGATTGGAAACGCCAACTAGTTGGACTTTACATTCCATCCTATCCAGCTATGTTGGGAACTGGTATGTGGATAATGGATCCTAATACTTTTTACATATATGTAGAAGGAAATTGACGGTCCAGCAGACTTGAGCGGCGTTGTCGAAACTGTGGGTTCGAATGTTACTCATGTTAAACCTGGTGATCGCGTCCTTGGAACAGCAGATGGCCTTGTTAGCCAGAAGCCGGAGAGGACTTCTTTCCAGACTTATACCATAGTCGGAGCGTCTTCGACTTCGAAGATGCCTTCCAATGTCAGTCTTGAGCAGGCTGCTACACTTGGAACGGGTACTGTAAGACACCAAATATCGATAACATCCAAGCTAGATGGTTCACTCACCTCGTTATATAGATGACTGCGTATATGATGCTCTTCCATCTGCTTGGCTTACCAAAGCCCGGGTCTGGTACTCCGCTGCCGAAGGCCACGGTACTCGTATGGGGAGGCGCCTCTAACGTGGGCAATTTTGCCATCCAGTTTGCTAAGCTGGCAGGCTGGAGCGTGTACGCTACAGCAAGCAAGCAACACCATGAATACCTGCGCTCCATTGGTGCTAGTGTGGTTTTCGATTACCATTCGACGACCATCGTTGAGGATCTTGTGGCTGCGGCCGAGCGTGAAGGAAAGCCTATCGCTTACGCCGTGGACGCCATTACCTTGCCCACTACACTGGGTCCCGTTCAGGACATACTATCGAAATCGACAGCTACCGTGAAGAAGATTGCGCACACGACACCTTGGCCGGAAGACTTGGTCAAAGCGGAAGGAATTGACGCTGACATGGTTCATGGTGAAGAAGTTTGGATCAAGCCTGACCTCATCGAGCTAGGTTCTAAACTCTTCCACGAAGACATCCCCAAGTGGCTCGAGACTGGGGCCATTGTATCACCGGCCTCCCGTGTGATTGAAGGTGGAATCGGAAAGATTCAGACTGCATTAAATGTGCAGAAGGGAGGAGTGAGCAACGAGAAAGTCGTGGTCAAAGTTTAGCGGGCACCCTGCTGGAGTTTCGAGGTAGCAGTGGGCGAGCGATAGATGATGCCAGTGAAATTATCAATTGGATTATCAAATACCACGTGTTTGTCCCTAGGATTGCTTTCTTCCATTCTACTTGGTAAACGTGCTTAGACATGTTTACTAGGCGCAAATTCAGTCTGTTCGACGCCGATTTCCTTCTCGACGCTAATTGACTTCAAGCCCTTCCTTCTTTCGGCTTCGATCTCATCGATCGGTAAGGGTTTCTTTCTAATCTGTGCCCATACTACCTGATGCATCGGTTTCATGAACAGCGCGTCCATCTCTTCCAGCGTAATACCCTTAGTCTCTGGCACGAAGAGGAACGACCAGATACCCATGCAAAGCAATATCGAGGCGAAGAAGAAGTAAGCACCATATCCAAGATCAGAGATCATGTACGGTGTGCTGCGCGCAATTATAAAGGATCCGAGCCAGGTATCGGCTGTGGTGAGTGAGACGCACAACATGCGTATATCGAGTGGGAAGATCTCAGACGCATATGTCCAGGTAATACCTTGCCAGGTCGCACATATGATAAAAGCATTCACATAAACACAGACCATGGCAAGGTAACCCCATCCATCTCGAGAGACGTCTCCTCGAGCAGCAGCAGCGGCTGGGTCTGCGCGCATAACGTAACCTCCAATATACCACATGGGAATGCAACCTAGAAAAGCACCCCAGATGAGCCCTTTACGGCGTCCGACCTTTTCAACGACGACAATCGTGAACGTGATCATCCCGAGCGTTTTCGCGATGCCATAGAAACCGGTTGAGAAGAGTTTCAGCGAGGTGCCGGAGATCCCAAGGGTTTCGAAGATGCGAGGAGCATAATACGTGATAATGTTTACCTGGCTGCTGTCAGTCTAAGAGCATACAATTACCCCTTGGATGTATATTCACCCCTGTAAATGACTGCAAGAACATCAGGGCTAACCCGATTCCCATGCGATTGCGAGTTCCCTTCTGGAACAGCTTCTTGAATTGTGCGGTTTTGCTCAAATGATTTGTGCTTCGCTCTTCGACTTGGGCACGAATCTCACCCATTTCGTGCTGAAGATACGGATGAGACGAAGGTAGGCCGCGCAACGTAGTTAGTATCTTCTCTGCTGCATCGAAGTTATCCCCCCTAGCCAGCCAACGTGGTGACTCTGGGCACCAAAGCATACCCAAGACAAGCATCACGCCAGGGAACAATTGCAATGCCAGAGGGATGACCCATTGTGCCTTGTTGTTGACGTTGATGGTTCGATCGGTTGCATAGTTAATCCAGAATCCTATTTATTGTCAATATACGCGGTGTTTGCATATAACTCGTATTCTAGGGATCTGCACTTACCTAGCATGCCACCACCTTGCGAAGCAATCTCGAAGATCCCAACAAGTCGACCACGTATAGATGGAGGCGCAACTTCGGCGATGTAAACAGGGACCGTTAGTGATGATGCGCCAATACCCAAACCTGCGATAGCTCTTCCACCATAGATCATATTTAGATCGCCTTGCGCAGCGGTCATTAGGGTTCCACCTAGCAGGAAAACCAGACCGGCTATCATGACAGTCTTTCTTCGGCCAATCTTCTCGGCTATAGGAAATGTCAACAGAGCGCCAAAGAAGCATCCAGCCTGGAACGTCGACACAATATTGGCCTGAATCGTGTCGCGCGTCGTCTTCGATACTCCCTCCCACCCAAAGTCTCTGATGAAAGAGTTCAGTGCCATTGTTCCACCTATAACAGCTGTGTCATAGCCCACTGCGGTACCGTCAATGAACACATCTCAAGGCTGACAAAAATTCCTTACTCGCAAGCGCAGACATCGAAGCCACCAGTGCGATCATGTGTATGCGCCAATTGCGCACCTCAGGCGGATCTTGCGTTCCATCTGCATGAATATTCCAACCCATACTGCCAGTGTGATAATAGTGCTTTCAATATCGTGAAGGACGCGTGAAGGTCAATGTCAAAACCTTTCGCGGGTGTTGATCGTCCCAACAATTATCCCGAAGGCACCGAGAGCCAGGTCTCAGTACCGATTGTCTCCATTCTTGACCAAATATATAGCTGCCCTGCCGAATCATGTCATAACAAGGAATGATGCTCACGCGGGCGATGTATGTTTGCTGACACCTGCTACTTTCGGATAATTGTTCAACGTCGCTGAGGGAAACCACTTGGCGAGAGGTTTGGCAAGCTTGGTGTATACCTTTCATAGGCGAGAAGTAACGAAGAATTCTCGGCAGGATGCCCGTGGCTGCTTGGCGGAGGAACGATGCGGGGAAAGCGACAACCCAGTGGAGACGACGTTTCTCACCCCATAACCTCGATCGTGGCAAGCCTATTGCCGAGGTCTTTTTACCTGTGATACGCCTCTAAATCGCATATAATTGGCTAAGTGTAAAGTATCAGTCCACCTAAAGTGCTGCCTTGGGACTTTCTTTGAGCACGGCCGCATCTCGATGCCTTTCCTACGTGATCTCTATAGCGCAACGTCCCTACGAGCTCATATAGGTTTGAAAGACGAAGCTCGAGTGCCAGAGCCCTTAGTCACTCGAATAGAGTAGGTATGAAAGCTATGCTTAACTTCCATCCTGTGCGCGAACCGAGGAAGGGAATACGCTGTGGCCAATCAAAGTATGTATTGTTCTATAGAGTTGCAGCTAATCAACCTTCCAACCTTCAACAAAGCTCTAAAACCTATCGCATGTTCAATAGGAATAGCAGTTCGGTTTCGACGCTGGCCCTAAACATTCAACCCTCACGTTCGATGAAATCTTGATCCACACCCCTCGCGTAATCCGCTGCCCGTCGTAATCGTATTCTACATCGGCGAACGTAAAACCATCTACATCAACTCCGGGTTTAGTCACGTAACCCGATCCAGCTGTTTTGCCGTTGGCAAGGTACTTTTGGGTACAGTTGATAGGTTCGTCACTACACAGAAAGTCAGAATCCGTTCTGGTTTGTTTGAACGTATACAGAAAGGGTGGGCTGTGCATACTGCCCGACCCAGTTCCAAAACTTGCACTTGTTCGGACGGGTGCCGCTGAGGGTAGGATCGGTAGTATAACGCAATTCGCGCCCAGATTTGTTAACTACCTGACCTATGATAAATATAAGCATCGAAAGTTTACGTAGTCATTAAAACTAGACTGACCACAGTAGTAACCGTTTCCACCAAGAGGGTCTTTCGTGCACGTATCAGCCAAAATGGGAGCCGCAAGGGCGAGGAGACTCAAGCAAGTAATTCTCATGTTTACTGTAATTTACGGTATAGGATATGTCTATCGATTATTCCACAATTCTGTGAGAAGAGATGGGTTTGAGGTGGACGAGGTTGCTTCTTATGCACCACTTTCCGACTACGACACGTAGCAGCTTGAGTTTTTACGACATCGCTCACCTCGCAAAACTCGCATTCTTCGAAATCACTGACATGGACCAGTTCGGTAACAAGTCCAGATCTACACATATATATAGTGCGGCTGGATGTAAGCTGAGCCGAACGAATCAACGTGCTAGCCCGTATGTTATTTTAGCGTAATAATATTCCTTTCCAAAAATTTCTTGCCTTATTCCGTAGCTAGAAATAATTGTATTCGTATCCGAAATGGCCCGAACACAAACACGAGAAGACGGGGAGATGGCGCAGCACCAAATGCCATAGCTGTTTCAGATCCGCTAAATTTACTATCTCGCAGTTCTGATACCAGTAAACGTGGGTTCTATACGAAGCAGACAAGCTTTAAAAATACGTATAGAAATTAACTTAGATGGACTTTGTTAAGGTTTCACTGGCCAAGAAACAACAAAATGTGTGGATTTTTTATTAAAGCTGAACCCAGAGAGGTGAGAGAAGCATCATTCTGTACTGATTTTGTAACTCTGAAATACAAAGAGTCGCCCTATCACCTCCTCGTCCTTTATTGCTCGATATACCGGCGTTTTCGAATTTAAACACCTCCACAGTCGCCACCTCATCCATAATCTTCAGATCCGTATTGGTATAGTTGTCAGCCGGAGTGTCCACTGCTGTATCTACTATTCAAGACATGGCTAAGGCCATGTCCGCATCTATGTGCAGGCATTGAATAAATGAATGTGGCACGTGGCATGCGTGTAAGGTTGAGATTTGAGAAGAGCGCAACACTGTTCAAAGGTAGAGAACGCAAACAACTCTGATCTGCAACTATACTAATGATGGGGAAGGTGCTTTTGGGTGCGCATATAGAAATATTGTTTGTTGAGCTTCGCTACCATTTGTAGATTTCCCGTGGGATCAAGGGGCAGAGGTATAATTGTTAACCGCAAAAGATGTGATCAAGAAACTAGCATCTTGTAATAAAAGGCCTACAATTATGTGTCAAAACTACTCCTTTCTTGATTCTAGGAGAGCTTCTGCCTTAACACTACGCGACCTAGCGAGCATTGACCAGTTACGGCTCTATGGAAGGTACGCTGCCAGCCATCCTTCGTGTTCCCACTGCTGCGACAGGTAGAAGGTCTCCATATCATCAACATTGTCTAGCGCCGCTGTCCAAAGGTTTGGAATATAATGTTTTCTTACGTAAAAACCAATTATACAAGTATTAACTGAGGATTGGGTCTTACAGGTTGGTACAATAACATCGTTCAGGCTACAAGCTCTCTCTGCCTTTGTATACTCTTTTTGTGAAACTCTTCATCAAAGGCATTATTAAGTTGCCTGCGTGCATTAAGCTAGCTTTTACTTCTGTAGATTCATGATCTGGAACCAGCCTTAGAACTTAGTCTGCATACACAACAATATATACCGTAGGTTTGTGTGAGTCTCAGCTGACCAAGAGGTGCTAAAGACTAATCAGCAAGCATCAAACAGCGTAAAAGAGGACCTTTAAGACAATGGCTAGGTAGTGGTTGGTGCTTGGATCATTGAGCTAGTTATCGTTCTGCCCACTTGGGCCAAGTAGGTATTGGGCCAGGTGTGGGAACTCGGAGGATCGGCTCCAGGCTCCAGAGTGGAGCTACGTACTGAATACTGTACAGTTACTGATGTATAGGTTTGTATAGTTCTAGTCGTTAACAATTTCCTTTGGAGTCATACCTCAACGATCGATGAAGAAATCGAATATTCCATGGCTGCAGAGCCTTGTGGTCTCTCCACAGACACCTTCATGCCCACTTGAGCCTCGGAGGCTGAGTTCCATGCGCAATTCTAAGATACTTGTTGCTTACTATGATTATTATACCTCAGCTGACAGATTCCCTTTTAGTCAAACGTTGGCTAAGCCAATGAAAGGCCTCGGTGAATGCATCACGTGACTAGAAAACTATCCGTCAGCTGAGGTATGAATCATTGACTCCTTGTGTCTTCACACCGTAGAGCTTTGTAATATGCAGGGTAGAAGGACTGTAAGCACTCCCTATCTGAAGGTATCATCGGGAGCTATTCCATCAGGAAAGATTTTCTATACAATCCTTTGATTGCATAAAAGAAATTCTTTTAGGAGACAAGAATATAACGCTATTTCTCGAACTCTGCCTTTCGTTAAGTTCCTTTTTTTGGGTATTCCTTCGCCATGTTCTACCACTTTCGAGGGAAAACTGGTACAGCCGCCATGGGCCGAGTGGGTGTCGAGTGTAAGCTCCGTCTTATGGATGGTCATTCTTGTATACTGAAGATGGACACTAAGACCTCGGGGTTCGCAAATTACAACCTAGGTTCTGACATAGTAGAAGGAGCTTTTAAGACATACGCGTAGGTGGATCGACAACTTGTTACCAAGTAACGACATTCCTGCAGGAACAACATTTCCATCGCTCGTACACTTGAACGTTTAGGGACAAAAAGACTAGGTATCGGCAAAAATGTAGACCGAAGGGCTGAGTGTGTACTATCAAGCGGGGCTATGCGGCGTCTATAAAGTCGAGTGAAGAATCCTCTCCATCTGTCACTTTCATCATCTCAATACTTTATCCAAACAACCTTTTGAAACATCACTATCTCAATACCACAAATATGCACGTATCTACACTTTTCGCACTCCCCCTTATGGCTGTTGTCCCAGTGAGCGCCTACGTTGAGATGTGGCTCTATCAAGACAATAACTGCCAGACTCTCATTCCCGGTAGTGGGAAGACAACCGTAAGCCATTGCTCCTGTATTCCTCATCAGCTTGCCTCATTTTCGTCTCAACCAAATATCTTTACTCATGGCTCATACTATCTTACTGATGCTTTTTCTAACTAAAACGTTACTAGGTAAACTCCGGCAGCTGCGATACCAACGTCGGCACAGGATGGTCCTCAGCTAAGATCATCAGTGACCAGGACTCTCCGGCCGGTACACTGACCTTCTACAATCGCAACAACTGCGCGGCTGGACAGCCCAGCCACGGATACAGCGCCGCCAACTTTGATTGCTTGAAAGACTTCGGCTTTGTTGCCAATGCTGTTGGTCTTGTTGGTTAAAAGTCTGCTCTTGCGGATAGGTAAATGAGATCGGATCTGAGAAAGGGGAGAGAAAGGCAGGGGAAGAGTGAGATATGCGTGGGATAGCTATCGAAACGTTGAACAGGACACTCGTTTGGGGAGGTTAACCCGTGGATAACTATTAGTCGTTGATGTACTTGTGATCGTCTGTAACAAGTAGCCGTGAGATACCATCAAATGACGAATAGTAGTTATTTAGCAATGCTTCTCATGTTGAAAAAATGAACGCGAACCCCTGGAAGTGCAGGTTCGCACTTCCCATTGGCGAAATTCATGTTGAGAAACAATAAATTCATAAAATTCCAGAGAAAACGCTTTGCGTTCCGATAATACGGCGAAACACAGTGACACAAGCGTTTCAAAGGATCTGGTCAGCCTGTTGGGCGTTTGGAGACAAAGCGTGTAACCCTATCTTAACTAGGGGTTCAAATGAAGATATGATATTGAAAGTGGGCATATGTTCTAACGATGCGCTAGATAGGTTATAATAACATGTAGAGATAAGATTATAGGTATTTCTGGTTCAATTAAGATAGCGTATGCGAATTCAGGGGAACGACAAAATGGGGTTAAGTCGTGGAGATAGCATGTCGAGGCAGTGAGCAGCCGCATCATCCCGCTTACATCAGACCGGAAAGAGTTAGGTGGTATGTCGACTGTGATATGCTCAATCAGGCACGGTGAAAATGACATTCCCTCGTTCACAATAGGAGAATCAAGTCGATCGTCAACTTGACGCAAGCTAATCGAAGTCATCTCATGCAGGCTGCAAAGAAAGGATCGAATGGTCGGAAGGACCGGAAGGCGTACATGTAGTCCACCTTACAAATAGACTTTAATTTCAATAGTCCGTCTAACCTTCGGGTGGTGACTGCATACATCGGATTAAGACGGTATTAATGTGGTCTGCCAATGATCCTCTTCAATCGGCGCGCAGACGTCATGTCCCTCTGATTTATGGGAATTTAAACACTATGCTCATGCATGTGCTTTTCTCTTCTGTTTGGGAACTAGTGGCAAGGAGGAGGGCGCAGGTAAGGTGGCAGAGGCAATGGCTTTAAGATGCACAGGGTGCATGCAGGTGAGTGGCAATGGCTGCACCCGTAATCGTTTTCAACGTCTCCAGAGTTTATAGAAGCAAAGTTCATTGTTTAGCTGAACGCAATTAACATGTGAGTGATGCGGTGCACTGGAACACCTTGTTCGTTGAGAGCGCGGGATAACGACATTAATGAGTACTCAAGACAATTGGGGAACTGCTTCTAATCGATGTTACACAGCCAACACAGCCGAAATTGAACAGGCTACGCCGCAGTCTTGCTGAGCGGGGAATGTGATCTTATTGATTGGCGTGATTGGATGTAGACCGAATAGGTGTAGCGTCTCGGGGCACAGTCCTTCACAGTGCTCTTTATGACCACGGTAGCCACGCATCTGGATTTATTGATCGTATCTAGTGTCATTTATTGTACCATTTGAGTGAAAACTCCTCACCAAACACCGGTCCAAACAACCTTACATTGTTCCTGCAGTCTCTGATAGAGAAACAAGCCCGTCATTCGAACTCCGCACGCTGTCCTTGAGCCTTACTCAAGAATAATATTGTATCTAGCCTTGGATGCGAAGCTAATTACGTGGAAAGTATATCCTACTACTAACTTACTCGATATTTTTTAACCCGGTCTAGAGTAATTGTATTGTCGAGAAAACGAAATCATTCCTAATAAGTCAAGCCTTACTCGACGGTAATCATGGCAGCTAATGTCACGCCGACCGTTGTACCATTAGAAAACCCAGAAAGAGAAAATAAGGCAATGAATGAAGCACACGAGAACACTTCAGCTCTTATTTCAGGTATCCCTCCCGAAACAGTAACACCATGGCAACGGGATCCGAATAACCCGATGAGTTGGTCTAATCTTCGTAAATGGACGATTGTCCTACTCATAGCAGTCGCAAACTTCTCTGCGTACGTCATAGTCGTCCCGTAGCCCCTGGTTCCCACTCTCATTGTCGTGAACATCAGCATAGAAGCTTACTACTATCCTAAAAATTGCAGACAGATGGCATACACAGCATTCCAACCAGCCTTGCCAACAATCATGGATGATCTGAATGTCGAATACAATCGTGGCTCTCTGTCAACTCTTACTATATCGATAAATATACTGGGATATGTCTTCGGACCGATTTTCATTGCTCCCGTGTCCGAACACGTGGGTCGGAGAATTACATTGATTATTTCAATTCCGATCTTGTTAATCTCAATAGTTGGGCCAGGGGCTTCCATCAATATCGCCATGTTCCTGGTTTTTCGAGCGTTGGGAGGCTTCCCTACAACATCCCTGAACCTGATTAGCTATGCAGTTGTCGCTGACCTTTTACCGGTGGAGAAGAGAGGTCTTGGTGTGAGCATCGTTCTGGCTGGACCCAGCATCGTGAGTCACCCCTGTGTTTCTATGCCTGCTTCGTCGAATGCATTAACTGACCATCTCTTCTAGGGCCCAACTTTGGGTAAGTAGCATGTGATTCTTATCAAGGTGAGCGACGTTGAAATGATATAGGGCCCTTGACTGGTGGTTATATCGCGCAGTATATTGGGTGGAGATGGATATTTTGGATATACACAATATTTGTGAGTTATGGGAAAGTTCACAGTTACCCTGCTTCTCACAATGTTTCAGGCGGGCATCTGCGGAATCATGGTGATTCTCGTATACAGAGAGACTTACAATCCTGTCCTTGAACGGCGATATCACGCCACTCGACGGAATGAGCAGAACTGCAATCCTTCCGTTGATGCAGAGGTCGAAAATTCGTTTGCTCTATTGCGAACAGTTATCTAGTGTTTTCTTTAGCAACCTTAGGCACTTCGTTCCAAGAGCAGTATGGGTTTTCCGCATCACAAAGTGGTCTCGCATACCTTGGCATGACCGTCGGCTTTACTATCAGCCAATCGACTGCTGGATTACTCTCGGACGCCTACATCCAGAAAAAAACGCGCAACGGGGCACTCCCAGCCAAGCCAGAACAACCCCTCCCGATTCTTATGATAGGCGCCATCATGCTACCAGCTAGTTTCATCGTCTATGGCTGGGGCCTTCAGTATCAGGTCCAGTGGATTGTCCCCATTATTGGAAGTGCACTCATTACCTTGGGGGTTATGTACAACTTCCTGCCAGTACAGATGTATGTGGTTGACAGCTTTACCATATATTCTGTCAGCGCCACTGGAGCTGTAGGAATTATCCGTTCAATTGTCACGACAGTCTTTCCACTTGCTGGAGATCCTTTATATGCCAGTTTGGGTTACGGCTGGGGAAACACCTTGCTAGCCTTTATTGCCCTGACTAGCTTGCCGATGGCGATGATCTTTTGCAAGTATGGAGAGAGATGGAGGCTGAAATACCCACCAAAGCTATAGGTGCCGTCAGAAAGTCGATAACACCTCAAGCATTTGGAGAGTTGTAGATATAAGGACCCAAAGAATCTTCTAGAGTCAGTGGCAGGTAGACTTGAAGAATCGAGGGCGTGTTCCCGATGGACAAGGCGATGGATGCGACGCTGCGAGAGACCCCGAATAAGTCTTAGCTATGGAACATTGGGAACATGACATAATACATATTGCTACTATACCCAAAGTAGTACAGCTTGCGAGAACCAATGCATGTGCGTTTCATCGAAATTCTACCCCATCAAAAATGTTGATGTAAGGTCAAGTCACTTTTGTACAACATGCGCCCGTGAACTCCAAACAATTGAGCAACTGCATTATTTTGTACCCTTCGCGCACCTACCGAGCCACTCTCGCCTCGCTAGAAACTGGGAAGACAGCTATGTTTGCAAACAAGATTCGAAATACTGTTTAAGCAGAAGTAACAGACTATTTTAAGGATTTCCAGGGAGGATGCCATGGGAGTGGCCCCCAGAGGGGAAGTCCTGCAACCATTTAAGTGGGACGCGCGTTCGGCTGCGCCCTGAACTTGCAGTGCGGACTCTCAAGCATTACCATGTTGGGACTAGCGCTGGCCTCGTTTAGACATCCTTTTCCACGAGCAGTACATGGTATAAAGGCACGCTGGGATAGTAATGACTTTGTCCGCTAGCCGTCCAATTTCATCAGCTTTACGCTGCTATTGTACATTTGTAATCTATCTAAGAAGAGAGTGGTAACTAATTTACAATGACGGCCTCAAGTATACGTTTCATAAACGAAGGGAATGGGAATGGCGAAGGTGAAACCTATGTAGCATTACCAAGGAGGTGCAAGAATTCTGACAGAAATCAGGCAACAACCGACCATCTTCTGCGCGCGAAGAGGTGCAAAGCAACGCAGACCTCTACGCTCCACCCGCCTATACTGTAACGAGCACCGCAGGTGAAGAAAGCCTCGACGCGGAAGCTTTTGCACCCGAGAAGACCCCTCTTCTGGAAAGGACTCAGTCTACGACTCAAAACGATCAATTGTCCCCGTCATACACAGCCGATCAATTGTCTCCGTTATATACAAGTGGGAACTCTGTCGCTGGCGAAGAGAGACCTACGTCCAGTCATACCATGCCTACACGCAAGCCTGTAGACTGGGCGAACAACTCCGCAGATGCCTTGAGGTGCAGTGTTCTGACAGATCGCCCAGCAACCTGGACTGTGAAGAACAAGAAGGGTATGGCGCTGTGTCCTCTAGCCGCCGCTATTCTAGTCCGTGAGGGCATCCTCAGGACCAAGCACCTTGAACTCGTCCCATCGCTCCTAGAGCGCCCATCATCACTGTCTTCCACGTTACATGACCCGACAGATCCATTGTCAGCTGTAGTCATTAGCAGCTATGACCTTATCGGAGATGTTTTGACTGGAGTTGCTGGAGGAGCAATAGAAGTAGTACAGAAAGTCGGACCCCAGGCGCGAGCATCGGAGCGGCACGAAGCTGCAGCTCGGTTATCTCAAGATTCAGCGTGGGAGCAAGAGAGGGGGAGCACTACATCCGACATGTTGATGATTGGGCCAAAAGCAATGATGCACTACGGCGTTGGCACGTACAAGGGTGTGTGCAAGGTCGTAGAAACAGGTATCAAATGCCCAATGACGTTTACACATAGCATGACAAGAGGATTTCACAATGCTCCAAAGCTGTATGGCGAGCAATTAAGAGAGCATGAAGAGGTTGTCGACTTGAAGAGTGGGCTGATAGTGGGCGGAAAAGTATGTATTACTCTAATTCAATCGAGCGCGATATTGATAGAGTCTCCAGGCCCTCGGTACAGGTATCTTCGACGGAGTCAAAGACTTATTTGTCATGCCAGTTAAAGGTGCGCAGAAAGAAGGCGTGCTTGGATTGGGTAAAGGAGTTTGCAAAGGTGTTGGAAACATCTTGTGTAACTTTGGTGAAGGTACTCTTCCCATCTGCTACGTTCTTGTTGGGTACTAATTACATTTAGCTGGCTGTGGAATCGTTGGATACCCTTCTTACGGTTTATATAAAGAAATTAGAAGGTCCACTTCAGGTGGGAATGTAGCAGCTAGGAACATGGTGTTGACACTGGGCGAAGCTGAGTACAATCAAGTTAGCGAGGAAGAGCGGCGCAATGCGATAAAAAGGTGGCTGCAAGTACAAATGAGGCTGAATTAATGTGAGGGTATCAACACACTGGATGTGTTGTGGTTTATTGCATTCGGCTTCTTGGTTTACTTTGATCTGAGCGTTGTTCTTGCGATGGACGGCAGTCCGTCAATCAAGCATTTTATTTCACCAGAATAGGTGCAAACGTGATCCGTGATAAGCTAACCACCTCATTCTAAGTATCTGTGTATGGTCATTGGGTATTACTTATTCGCTAATGTGGTAACGTGGGCTTTTATGGACATAAGCCTGTAAATCATGCGTATTTTCCGCTCCGCTCTCTTTCGCCAATTTGTGGTATTCTCATACTCTGTGGCTCAAGAGCGGCAAGCAAGATTGCAAGGGTACCAACAGTACTAACATCAACCCACGACACTCAGAAAGTACTCCACCAGAATCTGGCCCCCAAATTGATGCACGGATAGCATGGGTTGGAAGTCATCACGTGCGCAGACAGCTCTCGCAACACATGCACAATATTGTCTTTCGGCCTCTGCGTTCAATGTATGAGACGATCATCTAAGTAAATGTTCAGCCATCCGAAGACTTCGTAATGCCGCCTTATTAGGGAGCCTGTCCACTGAAAGAAATTCTGGGGACTAGATTTTGTCGCCGCATTTAACCACAGACTATCTTGAATAGTTAACATTGAGATAGCCTCCCCGAACAACAGAGGCTTTTAACATCACTCCGGAGAATCAGTCTTGATCGACCGGTCTCCAGTGACTAAGAATTTCGCACTCCGAACAAAGACTGTCGAACCTTCTTTCGACCTAGCGCCTAACGTGCCCATACACCAATACCCAACGTCAAATCGTAACAATTTATCCTTCGCTTACAAGTGCTTCTTAACCACAATGGGTTCATTCACGTTGATTAGGGCTCACCGCACGCATGGCACTAACAACGCTGCAATTGATACTTTTCTGGAAATTACCGAACAAGGCAAGTCCATCCCATCGGCCAACTTGCCCCTTGTAAGTCTTCTGACCTCGCATAGCGTAAGCAATTTGAGATGATTATTTGCATTTCTATTTCTTTCGAAAACTATTCGATAGATTGAATGGATGACATAGAAACAACGGCAATTGCGAATGCGAGTCGGCCCTATCATGCGTTGTAGACGCACGATGACCACAGCGCACAGGATCAGCGGCCCATTCGCAGCACGCCAGCACATACCCGTAAAACCCGCACTCCACATCTGTGCATACTCAACAACAACTGCAATCGCTACTGGAGGTCTCGTCTTCCGAGTGCATTTCCGACTGGAGAAGCACCTCCTTTCGATATTGTTCGGATGATTATGACGACATGCGGGGTGCGGCGCTGGAGAAGAGAAATGCAGGGGCTGTGTGGGATAGGGCGTGGGGTTGGAAAGAGATATAGTCGCGTGCGAAGTCGGTTGAAGATGGCAAGAAATAGCACTTAGGATTTCAACTACATTTTGAGAAATATGGCTGCTCGATACGCTGCACAACCGCATCGTAAGCCATGCTCGACTATGCAAGTGTCGATTCAGACACTTAGTGGTCACTGAAACTGAAAGCGCATAGATATGGACGACTATGGAGGCAGACATTACCCTCCTCAACCTGATGCTCCGCCTCCATCAACCGGACGGCCACGTCGTTCCCGACACGAAGGTACTCAAGATAGAGAAGGTAGCCCGTCTTCCTACCAGGCACCTTGCCTTCACTCATACTTACAACACCTTAGGCCGTCGCCCCCGTGCACAAACCTACCGTCCACCACCTCCTCCATCTTCCTCCTCCTCCTCGGCTAGCCCGCCACCCCGTCGCCACCCTCCTAGGCGATCTCCCCGCAACCATGACCGATCAGCCCCTCAGGAAGACTACTACGCCCCTCGTCGTCGCCATAGAGAAGAAGACTACTTCTCCGACGACCGACACAATCGACGTCATCCGCCGAGGGATCGCCATCGAGACCGCGATGCTCCAAGGAAGAGGGAGCCCGACGAAACACCACGGCCAGCACGGCCCGGCCCAGAGAGAAAAGAAAGCAAGTGGCAGAAGGAAGGCAAGAAGTTGTTCAACGAGTACGCCGTACCTGCGATCAAGGCAGAGGGAACGAAGTACATCAGCAAGCAGATTGGAAACATGCTCGCGAAGGGAATTTCATGATTGTGTAGACTAAGGCGTCAGATTGAATGGGGTGTCGTTGTACGATATGTGTTTCGGTTTGTCTGAGTGTTTCCTATACAGTATGATTATGGTGTTATGGTACGGCTACTGGTCTCTCTCCATCTCTCTCTCTCTCTCTCTCTCTCTCTCTCTCTCTCCTGTATTACTCATCAAAGTTGGTAGCATTGCATTCCCGAAATCAGATTTGCATGCCCGTTCTTTTTCCGTCTTCTATCTTTCTGCACACGCTAACCCCACCACCTACCATCCTCACATACCTTCATCTTACCCTCATAGAGATCCTACATCTATCCACCGCACGCTACCACGGCGCGTCAACCTTTTCTCTCTCGCTGTCTCCCTCTTCCATCACCACTTTCCTTCCTCGGCCCTACACCGTCCGCAAGCATCTCAGTCATATGGGCAGATGTCTGACTTTGAGATAGGAATCATTATTGCAGTTTCGATGTAATCATGGAGTTTAGTTTACTTTGAAGCGGAGTTACAACCGAGAGGGTGATAGTACGCCTATACAAGCGTACCAAAAACAGCCATGAAAGCTGCTAGCAATGCCCATCAGACACGTCAGATAATTCCAACATAACAGTATAGCCCTCAACATACCTGAATAGTAAGATTTCTAGTAGATGATACTTTCGCACGTGGGACTGCACAAAAGCAGGGCAATACTTTCGTTGAAATCATATTCCGTTCCGTTCCCTTCTCATTCATCTATGGACTCTATCATAAACAATCCAATCCAATTCATTGCCAGTCATTGCCAGCCATAGCTCGCATCGAAAGAAAAAGGGACGCATCATACCCCGGCGATGATCCGAAAAAGAACCAACCCAACCCAGCACTCCCACTCCAATCAATGCTTTTACTTTACTTGCTTTGCACCGAACCATCTATCGCTACTTTTGCTGCTTGCATGCTTACACCTAAATGGTGTTTCTACGACGACGGCTCCTCGACCTCATCCGGCTTCTGCGTTTCCGCATCCGTCATCTCCGCGTCCTTCTGCTCGGGCGCCTCCGCCTGCTTCTTGGCCTCCTCCTCGCGCTTCTTGCGCTCGATGTCGGCTTGCTTGGCGGCGGCGGCCTCCTCCTGCTTCTTGCGCACTACGGCTTGCTCCTCTTGGATCTTGTCGTTGTAGCGCTGGATGATGGGGCCGGCGATTGAGCGGATGTCTTCGGACTTGGACACGTACTGTGCCTTTGTTGCGTCCTCGCCCTCGTCGTACAGCCAATCCTATGAAAAGGTTAGCACGGTCAAAATGGTATTGTCGAGAGAGATGCTTACCTCTGTTGCCTCGAGCTTGGCGTTTAGTCTAGACTTCTCGTCGTCACTGGCGAACTCTGCGTAGACGTCGAGAATCTTGTCCTTGAGCTCGTAGATGAACGACTCCAGGTCGTTCTTCTGGTGCTCGGTGTCGGCAACAAGCTTGTCCTCCATGATCATCTGGTTCTCCTTCTCCGTCGCCTGGTCCTTGCTCGCCTGGTCCAGCGCGGCGGTGCCTGCTGACAGAGGAAGATCGCCCTTGCGCTGCTGCTTCTTAACCTTGCGCATCTTCGGGGGCTCCTTGGGCTCCTTGGAATCAACATCCATTGCCTGTGGATCGTTTGTTAGCCCCTTCTCAACAGGCAAAGAAACAGAAGCTCGCGATACAATATGTGCATTCGATTTGCGTCGTTTCACAGCGCGCTCTTCAGAAGCGTTATCGAATTGCTGCTCGTTATGCGGAACGACATAAGAAGATGAGGAACTGGAAATACGTACGTCACCCTCCTTCTTCTCTTCCGGAATGGGCTCTTCAACCTCAGTCTCCTCCACGTAGTACCCGGATTCGACGTTGAGAATACCGTGTACGTTGAGACGCGCCTTCAGCTTGCAGATCATGAAGTCGCCCTTGGGGTCTTCTTGGACACCCTTTACGGAGAAACGGCCGATCCAGGGGTTGGTCTTTCCAGGAAGCTGTTCTGGTTTCGCGTACTTGGCCTCCAGATCGAAGGGGTGCTTGCGGTAGAAAGTGAGGATCTTGGTAGAAGGCATAACGTTACCCTTGTTGAAGACAGTCAAGCTGGTGTCCTCGTCGGGGATATCCTCAGACTTTTCCCAGGTGAACTCGATCGGATAGCTGACCATGTCGTGTACGGAGAAGTCGCGGACGCGGAAAACGGGAGAAAGGATGGCACAGCTGAAAGCGCAGCCACGAGCGACAGCCTCGTCCTGGTTCAGGGTGAAGGACAGGGTCTTGCCGAAGAAATCCTGGATACGGGACTTGAGCGCAGGAACACGTGTGCAGCCACCGATCATCTCAATGGCGTCAATGTCTTCGGGCTTGAGCTTGGCCTCGGCCAGAGCCTGTTCGATGGGGGCGGTAGCGCGGTCAAGCAGGGGCTTGATGAGCTCCTCAAGCTCGTCGCGCTTGAGCATACCGCGGACATCGACATCGTTCATGACGGACTCGATGTTCAACGGAGCGGCCGTGTTGGCGGAAAGAATCTTCTTCAGCTTCTCAACACCAGCCTGTACACGGAACTTGGCCTTTGCGTTCTCGAAGATGTCAATCTTGTACTTTTCCTTGAACTCCTTGCCGAAGTGCTCGACGAGGGCCTGGTCGATGTAGCGACCACCAAAGTGGCGGTCCCAGGCAGTCGACTTGACGGTCAACTCGCCTTTCTTGAACTCAACGATGGAGGCAGTGTAGTTGCTGTGTCCAATGTTGACGAAGGCTACCCTCTTGGGCTTCTCTTCGGGCGCGGGAAGGTCGGTCTTTGTGATACCCCAGCCGAGGGCAGAGGCGGTGGTGTCGTTGATCAGGCGCAGGGTCTTGAGGCCGGCGATTTCAGACGCGTCGATCAGAGCTCTCCGCTGGGCATCGGTGTACCACGCGGGCACGCTGATGACAACGTCGGCGACGGGAAGCTTGAGCTCTGCGGAAGCGGTCTGCTTGATCTTGGTGAGGTACATGGCGGTGATCTGGGTGGCGGTGAACTTCTCCTTCTTGCCCAGGTATGTGACCTCGGCGCCGACCTGGCCATTAAGGTCGATCAAGGGCGCCGAGACAAAGTTCTTCTCAACCTCGACATCGGGGTCGTTGAGGGAGCGGCCGGCGAGGCGTGTGAAGGAGGAGACGGTGTTCTTGAGGTTGGAGACCTCCTGGTTCTTTGCGGCCTCGCCGATGTACCTGCTCTTGGGGCCGAAGCCTACGAGTGACCTGTGAAGGGTGTGAGTCTGAGTTTTCTGGCGGCGGTGAGAGGACCTACGGTGTAGCGCGGTTGGAGACTTCATTTGTGATCTGGGGCAGCAGTTAGCAGGCATACAGCAGGCAGTTTGCAGGTGTGTATACGTACGACGTCGACACCGCGATTCCGCGCAACAGCAATAACGGTGTTCAGCGTCCCCAGGTCAACACCCACGACAGACATGTTTGTGCAAATCCGATGTGGCGGGGTACTAGGCGAGGTTACGGGTCGAAGCGCGTGCGGTTCGGGGTATCGTGGAGGCACAGAGTGTCGTGGAAGAGAAATGCAAGCTTTGTACAGACTTTGAGCGCGTACTGGGGCTGCTGGGTCCGCTGGGCTGAGAGACGCAGAAGCTTCTCGAGCATTCGTTGAAATTCTATGCACGCCAACAAGACTGCCTCTAGTGGGGTGGGCACGGGCCACCAGAAGGCAGAAGGCCGCAACACCACAAAAACACGGCCCGCCTGCGTCATGGCGAGCCCACGGCAGACACGGCCAGCCTTGTCGCCAGCCCTAACGCCCGCCCGGCCGCCCTGCGCTCCATGCGCCCCTGATGACCCGCCCCGCCTAGCCACGCGCCCGACGCCTGCGTCCCGACTCTCTGCCTCCAGCCATGGCCGACATCCCCCCGTACCCGCTCTACGCCAGGAGCTACCTGCTCTACCGCCTCTCCCCCCTGCACAATGGCGACGCCCCGCCGCTGGACGAGCGAGCATCGAACACGCACGCAAAGCGGCTGAGGGAGCAGCTCAAGGGCGACAATGTGCGGGGGGTCGAGGTCGACTTCGCAGGCACCGAGGACGCGCTGCCAAACCTGGGCCCTCTCGACGAGTGTTCCTGGCATGTGATCGGCGACGAAGACGCGTGGATCGACCGCCATCGCCAGCTTGTAGATCCGGACGCCTCACAGCTGGCTGCCGTCGTTGCTGCTGAGCACGCGCGGGGCATCCACGTCAACCTCGAGTACGAGAAGAACTCATACAATGCGCTGCTGCTGCGGGACCCCCAAGTCACAGCCTCGCCCGAAGGCTTCACGTCGCTCCCGCTGTTGCTGGTCAAGATGCCCTCGGCGATCCGGGACATCTTCCTCAACTACATCAGAACCACCTTCGATGCCCACGTCGCCCCGCTCAGACTGTCTTCGGCCTTCGTCACATCCAGCCTCGAGACCTACTTCCGTCGCCTGTCCGCCAGCACCTCCACCCAGTCCATACAAGATGTCATCAGGCAGCTGTCTGTCCAGTTGTCGTTTCCAAATGCCACCGCGCTGCTCAGACACCTAGACGTGACCATAGCAGGGCGAGACGTCCCCGGCTTCTTAAGCCGCGGGAAACTCATCCGAGACGCGAAAGGCAGACCCTTCACGGCTGCATTGGCCGCCTACATGAGGAAGCATCTCGCGCTGGACATCTTCCACCCCAAGGTCCAGGTCTCGCGAGTATCATGCGCCAGTTTTGTCCTTGGCACCGACCGGCTCAAGCTCATGGCACCCGACATTTCCGATGCATCAATTGCAGACAGCGATGTCCCCGAAGCAAGCGCTGGAGAGCTAGCTGTCCAGGAATTTTACGCGTCCCTGGTCAAAGAAGCTACCGGGACTGGCAAATTCCTACCCGAGGACCTCAGTACGAACAGGAGATCGTCTACCCCATCCTCTGCGGAGAGCACGGCCGCGGCCCGGCGGAAACGTGCAGTGAGCAACGTGACTGCTGGGTCGCGTCATACGAAGCGATCAAAGGCAAGAGAGAAAGAGAACGGAGATGAAGAGATGGTGGATGCATGAGCAAGACGCAGTCGATCGTCGAACTCATGTCAAATACCAGTGCCTCGCAGGCGCATCGAACCTGTCCGCATTGCTTTGATTCACCGCTTACGTTATATACCCCGATTACAATTCAATTCAATCAGATCCAATTAATCAACTCTCCTCCTTTGTGACCCAAGCACCGCACTCCCACCCACAAATTCTTGTCGTCCCTGTCTGAAAAAGTTCACCCCTAACAATCTCTTCCATGCTCTCTAGACGAATAAGACACGCTCATGTGACACATACTTTCTATCCGTACATCCATCACAGACCACACCCCTCTTTCGTTCTCCCTTCCTCTAGCCAACACTCACATTTCCCACCCGTTGTTCTTGCTCATCTCGTATTAGTTTCTTTCTATCGTGAATAACCTGTCCAGCATAGAAATGCATGGGTGTCTAACTGACGCGTTCACTTACTCGCCATCCTCCTGTACTATGTAACAGGCTACTGAGAGTTTAGAATTAATATAAATTGTGATTTTAGTGAAGTGCGAGTCGAGGTAGATGGAGAGTGTGAGGGCTGGAAAAGGGTTTTGTATTTGCTGTGTTGTGCGTATTCTTAGGTTTCATCGATGTGGTGTAGGCTGGGAATTGGTGAATTGGTTGACTTGGGTGTATCTTGGAAGCAGCGAGTATGCGGAAACTTGGGTCACTTCCATGGGGATGCGAATGACCTTTGATTAACGTGGGTGTCTTTGTGAATTGGGATGTGGCTGGCTTTTTGATGTGACGAGAGGATGGAGTGGCGTCGGTTATGGTCTCATACGGACTGTGAGTGCAAAGCATCGAAATAATGTAAGAGACCCAGACAGTCTATCAACGCAGCACAATACTGTGAACTATATATTTAGGTTTAAAGGACGGAAAGCTGCGCGATCGACGAAGGGAGCTTGAACGGAACACGGCGACGGTGCAAGGGCGACAGTTGGCCGAAAAAGTGGGGACTCCGCACACGACTATCGACATCTACATGAACATCGGACAGCACTCCACACCAAAACCGCATACAAAACTCACAACCAGTTTGCATACCTTTGAAGAATTTTTGCGTTTTGATTGCCTCCACTCTGCAATAGTCTCAAACTTTTTCTCTCCCCAAACACCTCCACCAAGCAAAATGGCCAAAGACATCGTCACAGACACCCTCGCAGGCACCATCCTCAATCTAGCCAAGCGCGTCGAAGCACTCCTCCTCCGGCAACAGTCCTCCGACCCACCATCCCGGATCCTCGTCGCGCTCGCAGGCGTACCCGGATCGGGCAAGTCGACAGTCTCACAAGCGCTTCTATTAGAGCTAGCTGCAAAAGGCATCAACGATGTCGCCGTCGTACCCATGGTACGCCATTCCCTCCTTACTCTCCCATACATACAAAACCAAAACACAACTAACAGTATATCTACCAGGATGGCTTCCACCACACCAAAAAGACCCTCTCCACCTTTGCAGACCCGCAAAACGCCTTCAAACGGCGCGGCGCACCCTTCACCTTCGACGCACCCGCCTTCCTCTCTCTCGTCAAAGACATAAAAAACCTCCCCGTCACCAGTCCACAAGAGCCCGAACAGTTTCTCTACGCGCCTAGCTTCGACCATGCGATTCAGGACCCGGTAGCGAACGGTATTCCGATATCGTCGCGCACCCGTGTGATTATTGTCGAGGGTAATTACACGCTTCTTGACGAGGATCCGTGGAGAGAGGTTGCGGCGTTGTGTCAGGAGAAGTGGTTTGTCGATGCGCCGAGGGATGTGGTGCTGGATAGGTTGGTGCAGAGGCATCTTGTGGCGGGGATTGAGACGGACGTGGAGAAGTCTGTTGAGAGGGTAAAGGAGAACGATTTGGTGAATGGGGATTTGATTAGGGGGTCGTTGATAAAGCCGGATGTTGTGGTGGAAAATTAGAGAGTAATTCGTACTAATGAAGGTTGGAACACATTTCAAGCGTGATGTGCAGACGTGAAATTATTTTAGAACTCATGTCGTTGGCCTTGGTCAGTAAAGAGATAAGAGATGCCAAGTACCATCCAAGGAGAACGTAGCATAGAAGACGTACAAGCTCGAGCAATAAACATATGGAAATGTAGAGTGCAATTGAATCCAGAAACTTTTGCATCATCAGATTTCATGGTATCGTCCTAGCAGGGAAAAGTCTATTGAACACCCTCGATCACGACCTTGAAAACTCCCTCCTTGGCTGCCTTGACCAGTTCAAACGCCTTCTCCGCCTCTTCGAACTTGAATCGGTTCGTAATCAATGATTTTACATCGACCTTGCCCGAACCTACTAGATGCACCGCATCAGGATAGCAGCCAACTGAATAGCGAATGGAGCCCTTGATAGTCAATGCGCGGATGCACGCTGTTGTAATGGGGAAGACAACGTTCTAGTGCAAACCTCCGTTAGCAAAATTCTACAAGATTTCAAAATTGCGTGCGAGACTTACCTCCTTGCCCATACCAGCCTGCACATACGTGCCGCCCTTGATCGCAACATTGATACCAGCCTGGATACACGGCTCTGCACCCGTGCACTCTAGCACTACATCCGCACCCTCTCCCAGATCAAATTCCTCCTTGATCATCTTCGCAATACGCTCCGAGTGTACGACAGGGTCGACACCTTCCTCCGCCCGCGGAGGCAAAAACGTCCCATCAGCAGCGTACTTCTTCGCAAAGTCCAATCGCGATTGCGAGATATCAACTGCAATGACCTTCTTCGCTCCTGACGCTTTGGCTACGGCTTGCGACAGCACACCAATTGGACCTGCACCGAAGACTACTACAGTCTGGTTTGCTCGTACGTCGGCGACTTTGCAGATCTGGACGGCTACTGAGACGGGCTCTACCATGGCAGCTTCTTCCATGTCCATGCTGTCGGGAATCTTATAGCAGTAATCACTCGCAACGGTGTAGTATTTCGCCAGTGTACCGTCCCATGGTGGAGTCGCGGCGAAGATGGTATCATTGCATAGGTTGTAGTTTCCCGCACGGCAGTAGTTGCATCGTCGGCACGGGACGCCTGGTTCGATTGCGACGCGGTCTCCGACTTTCAAGTTCGTCACCTTGGAACCAATTTCGACGACAGTGCCAGAGCTTTCGTGACCTAAGACGATGGGGCTCTCGAGGACAAAGTCGCCGATGCGGCCGCGTTGCCAGTAGTGGACGTCGCTACCGCAGATACCGGTTTGGGCGACGTGGACACGGACTTCGTACTCGTCGCGCAGTTTTGGAACTGGTCGGTCCTCGAAGGCAACATCTTTGACGGCACGAAGGACAAATGAACGATTTATCTCGGTGGTTGTAGACGACATTGTGAAGTTGTGGATAGTCGAGCACGAGTGGAAGGATAGTAACAATTAAGATCGAAGGGAAGCTATGTTTTTTCAAGAAAAGTGAAAAGAATCATTCGATTTACCGTCCCAGCTTTCCGGTCCATTGTAAACAAATATCGCGCCTCTGTATGCGCGTCCACCTCGCATCGAGGGGCGAGGGTGCCTCTAGCTAAGGGTCAACGTCACCCGTCGACCCCTCCACTAGTCGCGGGGGTGAAACCCCGCCGTGTGGACCCACAGGGCTTCCAACGCCATGTGATGGGTAGATCGTATTCTTCGGGACCGTTAAAGATTCCATTTGTAGGATTAGCCGTCCGTTTACCATTAGTACCCGGAAAGGTGGATCGCTGAACAGCAACGACAGCAGGCCAGCGCATGCAGGGCGCAGGCGTACCCACCCCGAAGCTCTCCACGTCGGTCTGAACAACTGGATCGGCATCTTTGTGAGAAATCGTGAAGTACAATGACCCCATATGCTTCCCCTAGTTTTTCAATCTCTCCTCTCAATCCTGTCGCTTCCCATTTTACTTCTGTCCATTCATCCTTCACCCTACCCTGTCTTGAACCTATTCTACGCATACCAACATGTCTCTCGCCGCGCACCCTAACCCCTCAAGCTCCGTAACTTCCCACTTTTCTCTCAAGGGCAAAACCGCAGCCGTCACTGGCGGCGTCCGAGGAATCGGTCTCTCCGCCTCACGCGGCCTCGCCGAAGCAGGCGCCAACGTCGCCATCCTCTACAGCAGCACAAAAGACGCCGACGCCATCGCCTCACAAATCGCCAAAGACACCGGCGTAACCGTAAAAGCATACAAAGCCAGCGTCGAAAACAAGGAAGAAATAGCATCCGTGCTGCAACAAATCGCGAGCGATTTCGGCTCACTGGACATCGTGGTTGCGAACGCGGGTATTGCGAATCACCATGCGGCCGAGGACTACACCGAAGAGCAGTGGCGCAAGGTTATGGCTGTGAACTTGGACGGCGCATTTTACACTGCGCAGGCAGCGGGGAACATCTTTAAGAAGCAGGGCCACGGTAACTTGATCTTCACGGCGAGCGTGTCCGCCATCCTTGTCAACGTGCCGCAGAAACAGGCCGCATACAATGCTTCCAAGGCGGGTGTAGTACAGCTTGCGCGGTGCTTGAGCGTCGAATGGGTCGAGTTTGCGCGCGTCAATTGCGTGAGCCCTGGGTTCATTGCGACGGATATGTTGGACGTGCATCCGGAGGCGCACAGGAAGAAGTGGTTTGACATGATTCCTGCGAAGAGGATGTGTGAACCTGATGAGTTGAAGGGCGCGTACGTTTTTCTGGCGAGCCAGGCGAGTTCGTACATGACGGGTGAGAACCTTGTTATTGACGGTGGATATACCCTACCTTAGGCAACTATCTGGAAGTTATATATAAAAATTACCTCGCATTATTATCTACGCTGATGTCTTCAAGATTCTATTCTTCTACTAGTTGACAACAGAAGCTATAGTCTACCTACTTCATGATGAGAATTCTGTAAGAGCTTACTAAATTCTCTTATTCTTTGGTACCACGTGAGTCCAAAACCTCAAGGACGCATCCAACGATGAATATGGGACTACTTCCTGATCGAATTCGCTTACATGTGCCATGTTTAAGGTCTAGTATCGCTTAGTCTGATGTTCGGAACGTTCAGAATGTGTCCATCTCTCTTCGTGGCGAGGGCATGCGCACGCTTCTGCACCTCCCCACCTATGTGAGGGCGCTTCTCTAGATTCTCATGGTGGAGATGTCATGCGTTGGCTTATGGGCTCTCTGGTGCCGGGACCTTGTGTACACTTCTGTGCACTCTATTAGGTCGACCTATGTGCGATTCTCCGACCTGTCTTAAGGGCGGTTCCACGCGTAGTCTTCTATACTCTCTTGATGGCGAGCGTGTGCGTACATTTCTGTGCTCTCTTAATGGGGAGTTCGTGCGCATAGTTCTGTGCTCTCTTGAAGGCGAGTGCACGCGTCTTGAAGTTCTCCTGGGAGCATGCTCCCGAGGCCTTTCTTGTACGTAAATGCGCTGTGGGGACCACTCTCTTTGCCTATGGCGCTGTTCGAAGGCTAACTCGGGCGGTAGATACTCGCGTTCGAAGTGAGGGTCATTGGTATCTCTGCTGGACCGCTCTTGAACACGAATACTTTGTGAGGGCCGCCTCCTTCGGCTGTGACGCCGTTCGAAGGCCGCCTCGGGACGTGGATACTCGCGTTCGAGCACTTCAAATCGAGGGCCTTCCCCGTAGTGCCTCGCCTGTTCTAGAGCCTCATCGAATCCTATATCTAGATCTCTTCGATAAGGGGGCGACCTAGAATCCAGCACGTGGGATGGGGCTTCGCGTTCAAGCACTTCAACTTGAGATCTTGCCGCGTAGCTCATGGACCGCTCTATAGCATCATTGAGCATCATGTGTAGATCTCTTTGGAAATTGGGCGACGCAGGATTCACTATGGGTGGTGGGACTTCGTGGTCGAGCTCTGCGAATCGGGGGGATTCCCAGCCTGGTCGAGGGATCAAAGGTAGGGGAGGGGCCTGTGGAGAAGGATGGACAAATCCTGGAGCCTCTTGGTGGTTAGGAAGCCGCGTGGGCGGTACCGGGAGCACTCTAGGTAGTGGCCGCCTTGGGGCTTCATGCAGATCCGGTGGTGGCCGAGGCCTTGGGGGAATCTGCCTCGGAGGAGCAATACTGATTCTGAGTGCAGTGCTTTGGATATCGTCCCCTCTTCCGCTATCGGAAGATGATTCGTAATCCGATACTCGGGCATTGTATTTCTTTTTACTCTTCTCCGGATTAGATTCCAGGTCGGAATGCCATGTTATCCGGCGCGCGGTGGGTATGAGATTACTTGATGACTGGGGTGCACGGGTCCGATGACTCGACTCTAAAAAGCCTGAGATGTATGTTGGTCTTAAGGACTCCATGCCGGACTGCGACCTCCATGGGGAAGGGTTAATGGTATCATGATGGTTCCAGGTCGAGCGTGGCGAATTGGGTCTCCGCTGTATGGAATTCGAGGGCAGTGAAGCTCCGGAGGGGGAGATATGCTCATGCCCACTCGACAAAATAAGTGAAGCCTGGACAACGTTCTGTCGTTCCTTCATAGAAACGTCATGTTTCCGTCGCGGCGGTAGCGGGCGCCAGTGGCTGGGTTTAGGGTGTGGCGGTGAAAAACGCGACGGAATTCGAGGAGGCGGAGATGTGGGTTCGGTTGGCGTTACATAATAACCTGGGAGCTCGGGATGTTCAGAAGAGTTATGGGTTACATCGAAGGCGCTTCGTTTGCTTCTCCTCTGATGACGATACTTCTTGCTAGAAGATGTGTCGACTCTGGTCCCGGTATACTCCCGAGGCTGATCACCTCTTATTATGCTAGGTCTCCCTATGGGTCCGGAGGGTACGTCGTATAGCGAAGGCTGGGTCCGAAGCACTAGCAACATAGCGACTGTATCAGTTTTTCGGGATCCAAAGCGTCCGTACTTCTCGTTTTGAAAATGGACACACGCAACGACCCATGTTAGCCTTGCATTGTGTTTTTGCAACTCCACGTTCTCGTCCTGAAGAAGGTCATAGATTGCATCTCGTTGCCGTCTACTTTTTATACCGTGGATCTTATGCATGACCCTAAAATCAGGCCTGTCGGTCATTTCTCTTTGCCAAATAACTTCGTAGCGTAGTTCTTTTGAAGATATACGTAAAAGCTCTCTATCATGGTTTCTCCAGGATCCCTTAGAGTCTCGACTGAAGGGTGAGTTGCGCATCTTGCTTCTTTTGCGAAGAGACCAACATGCATACATTGGACGGTGTCGCATTTGGTTATATGGGTGATTGAATGGCCAGTCTGTAGCTGGATACATGGCTAACGGTGCTGGCTTGTACGGAAAAGTGTCGTTCAGGGGTCTTAGGTTTGGTGGAGGGACGAACAGAGGTCCGGGGCCGTAGTATCGCATGATCTGAAAGCTGAGCATCTCTTGATATAACGACTCATCCTTCGACGCCATGCTTTTTTTGACGTCGGCGGGTAAACTGCGTTCAGGTCAGATTACTAGTTGGTTATTGAGAAGCATCTTCATTTTGTGTACCTGTGTGTCTCACTCAGTATATCCAGTTGAAACATCTCGATTTCGAGGCGTAATCCATTCCTTCTCATGTCCACTTCAGCTGCTATAAGCTGAAGATTCTCCTGAAATTCTGTGGTGTAATTCTCATTTGGAATACCATATCCGATCTTTTTACTGATAGACTCGAACATTTCCCGGATATTACTGAGCCGTTTCAAAAACACCTTCACAGCCTGCGGCTCCGATTTCTTGCTTGATGAGAATCGTTGTACGACTTCTGGGAGACGCCCAATGATAGACGTCATTTGCCGAATGCTTTCTGCGATTAATGCGATACGGTGGCTGCAGATTTTGTTCACGCTAGATTTCTGACCATTCAGTTGCTTTACAACCTCCATACCAATATTGATAGTATAATGAGTCGGCCCTAGGCACTTGTAAGAAGCTATAGACAAGGTTTATACAGAAGGACGTACCAGTGATCCGATTGTTACCGACAATATTTCCAGCGGCGAATCCATGCTGATTGTTCTGTCCTGCGAAGTCTAGATTACCCCTAACGTTTTGACCGCCTGGAGGCTGGCTGTCTTTTTCTTCGATACCCATTTGAATATGATTTCATACCATCCGAAAAGAAAAACTGACAGACGATAGCAAAAGAAAAATGTTAACTTCGAAACATTGCTTGCGCAAGCGAAGTACTGCAATGTGGACTGCACCATTACCCGGTCGAAGCAGACATTCAGCTTCTCCTCGTTTTCAAGTATGTATTACTCAGAGAAAAAGCCTACAACATTGTTCAACCCTAGCCTTGGACCCTGCATATGGTCCAATCCATCGTCGTTCTCTGCCCAAAAGCTCACCGGAATTGGCGCTGATCAAGGGTCGGCATTACCGCCATTGGCCAATCTGCCACACAACTTCCGGTCGCAAACATCAGCTCCTGCAGCCACAGTTCGGACGTCACACTATACCTAGTGACTTTAACTCCGGTGGATACACCCATCAAATCGATAATTATGGCATACGGGCAGTTGTCTATATAGTCGCTGACTGCATGAAATACTCAGCCGCATCGTGAAAAATCGCGCATTATTTATCGTATTTATCTTGCACGATTCTAACAGTTAGAGAAACAGACTTCAGTGTATGGCAGCTCAGCATGGCCAAAAACGAAAGCGTCGGTCTTCTCAAGCTTTGGGAACCTCAAAACCCCGCTGGTGCGGCTGTTGAGTGAGCATCCCATCGAATCTATATGCCATACCCTCACACCAGGCTAGCATTGTCTTCATCCATGGCCTTGGTAGCGATCGAAAAGATACCTGGACGTATACAGACCCAAAACGCCCGACCATTTTCTGGCCGGAAGAACTCCTCCCAGAGAAATGCCCCACCGCCCGCATTCTCACCTTCGGATACAATGCAGAGTTCATACAATTCTATTTCTCGAAGAAGCAGGTGTCCGATGGTACAAACATCAACGATCATTCGTCGTTGCTTCTTCAAAGCCTTGCTAATTTACGGTCCAAAACGCAAAGTGTATGTTTATTGCGGCTGCGTAGACTACTTCAAGCTGACTTGTGGTCACAGACCATGCGTCCTATTATCTTCGTTGCACACAGCTTAGGCGGGCTCGTCTGTGCGAATGCGCTATCGAGTTCTTCTGCTGCGGACGAAGCTACCAAGTTGATCGCTGAGCATACTTACGGTACGGTTTTCTTAGGCACACCCTTCGAGGGTTCCCCCAAAGCAAAGCCTGGTCAGACGATGCTACGTATGGCGGACTGGCTTAGTACCGATACGGATACGAGAGATATTGAAGAATTGAAGAAGAAGGCGGAGAAGCTTGGTGACATCAGGACCGCGTTCCTCAAGGTTCTGAAAGATAGAGATGCCGCTGGGAAACCGATCCACGTGACCTGTTACTTCGAAGCACGTCCAACTTACATACTTAAGGACACATGGATTTCTATTGGAGTCATCGTGGAAAAAGACTCCGCCACGCTCCCACCGTTCGACCCTGTACTTATTGAGGCAGACCACGAAAGCATATGCAAATTTGGCGGAGAATGGGACAGTGGCTTCAAACACGTATCGGGGCTCCTTGCTCGTTTGATCGATGACCTTGGCAGGGGGAGTCGGCCTAACAAGCAGAAAGTAAGTCATGCCCCTGCCATGTGTGGCACATAGTGACTCTTGTAGCCGAGCATCTCTGTCGCAGGGAATGTGACACACGGTGACAACTATGGCGGCCAACAATTCGGTCACCTCGTTGCCACCAAGAGAGACGGAAACCGTATCAACGGATCAAGCAGTCACGTAAGTCGCTTACAATTTCTACTTCCGTGTGACTAGTATCCTAACTGCTGTAGACTTTCAATATTGGAGGTCCTAAGGCTCGAACAGGACAGAACGCGTACGGGGGCGATGATTAAAAGGAGTATTCACAGGCAAGCCTCAAGTGGTGGCTTCACTTAGCAGACCGAATCTAAAGGAGTTGTGTTCAATTCATATATGGATGATCGATCTTTTCTATGCGCGCTCCTTGGACTTATTTCTTGTGTGATCACAACTAAGATGGCGCTCTGCATTCGGTCATCGTGGAAGACCTTATATTAAAGTATTGTGAGTGCGTCACACTCGGAAATTCTTTCTCGAACAGAGTGTGGGATGTAGGTAGCGAGTCCGTATAATTAAGTTAGTCCTCTATTCTGCGCGGCGATCCGTCTCTCTTCAAGTCAGAACACCTTCTATCTTCGGGTAATTGTGCATGGCTTTGATTGATTCCTGCAGTCATCCCATTGATATTTATTATAAGGTAGACACAGGGAGGGAGGTTGGATCCTATACGCACGGAGCCTTTGTCGACTTGATAGATTCTCGGGGAATGAGACTTGTCACCGATTAGACTTGCCATTCTGTCGATTTACGTAATTATTTCTGTCCTAGATAGATTTGTTTTGACTTAAGCTGTGTATCTACACCCTGGCAGATGGGAGGGCCCACCAAGGTTCTTAGCCACAGCTTACTATTAGTATATGCATAAGGCAAGACGAGAAAACCTCTAACCGCATTGCAGGGCATTATTTTATTCTACCCAATTATATATTACTAAAGGCTTAACACTCAACAGATATTAGTCAAACTAACTATTTCATAAAGACTTAATAGACCAATTTTTATTAAGTCTACGTGACAGTCGTATCGTGCACGGCGTAACGGCGTATTCGTCTTGACGGATACACCGTACGTTCTGTTCTCTTCGTATTGATATCTACGTTACTGTATCCGATCCTTGAGATTTGCGGTCTTGCGCCTATAACAAGATATTCGATAGCTTCCGCATGCTATATCTAAATGATGTTTCCCAACACGCGGCCACATGGCTTAAGCGTCAGGCGTTGCAGCAAACAAGCTTGGAAGTAAGGAGCTTAGCTGTATCCCATTACAGCATGTATTTTTACAAACAGGTTTAAGTTCCAACCAGAAGAATCACGATCATCACCTGATATCGCGTAGGCATGCCTCGATTCTGTTAGATCGATCGGTTCCAAAAACAGTGGGTACCCTTGCACTGGCCCATGCGACATGGTATCCACTGCTCCACCATATTCAATCCTTTCGGAGGAGGTCACCCCAGTTCCTTATGCAATGTCCGTATAGATGTATGCATTACATACAGAACTCAATCATTAATTTAAAGATCACATGGCAAGGTATTCAGGTCAGGTGGAGTCCCACATAGAAAACGTGCACTGGTAGACAGCACTCCACAGGCTGACCTCTGGCGACCCGAGACGAGGGCGACCCTCTGTAGTTGGCTACCCCCGTGTAAGAAAGGACTGAGTGTTCCGTACCGCTGCACTGTCGGTAGATCCACCGCAGTAGAAGGCCATAGCAGTACTCAAGCTCTTATATAGAACTCCCAAGCCACGACTTACCTGCACATACCTTTGTTTCATCGCTTTTCTCGCTCAAACCTTATACCCCATCTTTTCTACTAACACTCACACAATGACCGTCAACGGAACCACCAACGGCAATGGCGCCACTCGGCAGTCCATCCGCGCCCCTAACCCACCTCTCAAAGACAGTGTCTTCGATATGTTCCGTCTAGATGGCAAGACGGCTATAATAACAGGGGGCTCGGGTGGAATCGGGTATGAAGTTGCACGCGCACTGGCCGAAGCAGGAGCAAACGTGAGTCCACTCTTTCCCAACCCATGCGTCATCCAGCGCCTGCCCATTATCTGTGATGTCGTTTGTATCTCACAAGTGCAACCCTAGATCGCTATATGGTACGCCTCATCTAAGAAAGCGAGCGCACTCGCCCAGACAATCGCCTCAGACTTCAACGTCAAGACCAAAGCATACCAAGTCGCCGTGGAGGACTATGCCGCAGTAGAAAAGGCAGTCGCAGATGTGGTCCAGGACTTCGGCCGATTGGATATCATGATAGCGAATGCAGGGATCCCCACAAAAGCAGGTGGTCTCGACGACAAGGTCGAGGACTGGAACAAAGTCCGGGCTATTGACTTCGACGGCGCATACTACTGTGCACGCGCAGCTGGTTTGGTATTCAGGAAGCAGGGCTGTAAGTTTCTTTCGATGCGATGTCGCAGTTGTGGGTCTTGATGCTAACGAAAGAATCATATAGTCGGAAACTGTATTTTCACAGCTTCTATGTCTGGCCATGCCGCCAACGTTCCGCAAGAACAAACTTGCTACAACGCCTGCAAAGCCGGCGTGATCCATCTCACGAAGTCACTAGCTGTGGAGTGGGCTAAGTGGGGAGGACGCGTAAATTGTGTGAGCCCTGGGTATATCGATACTGCTATCTCAGGAGACTGTCCGTTCGAAATGAAGGAAGAGTGGTTTAGTTTGACGCCGTTGAAGCGCGATGCTGACCCGAGAGAATTGAAGGCCGCGTACTTGTACCTGGCAAGTGATGCCAGTACGTACACTACTGGAGCGGATCTTGTAGTTGATGGAGGATACACTTGCAGATAGATACCATATCGTGGATAGATACAAGTTTTGATGAAACGACATGCTCTGGCGTTGGGAGTGCGTATGTTAGAACAGGTTTATATGTCGTTATATAACCATATCAAGTTCGACGAAGGGTTAATCCCGTCTTCCTATTCATGAGTACATTTGTGGCTAAATGAGACCAGATCCTTACATCTGCACATCGAATTATTAAGGTTGGAGGATTCCGGAAACGGTCCCCTAGTATCCGAATTAAGGCATCTTCACAATGGCCAGACCACGTTCGTTCGTGATCTGATCCAATACACAATAATTCGTGGTATCATGTGTCCAAGTAAAGTGCTCTAGTACATCTGCTACAACCTGAAGCGCGGAACAACTGCATGGTGACGTCGTTGTCTTCATGAGCCGCGCACGAGTACCGACTAGTCTATTAAGTGGTGGTTCGGGCCGATCAAAGTAGGGGTGACAGTCGCCCGCTTAGCGCGAAAGCGGCCGACAGCGCACCTCGATTCCCAGAAAATTGGCGCAGAACCTGGGGAGGCCCGCACACGCGCATGCGAATCGCAAGTTCTGGGGTCCCCGCGCGTCGAACGACATGTGGAGTTACTCGGAACGCGCGTGATTAGCGCGATGGCGAGTAATGTAAGCGTTCCTGTGATGAAGTATTAAAAGCAGTCGTCCGTCAACCCTTGAGAGGAGGCAGCCGAGTTTCTTCAGCGACCTATTTATCCTTTTTAAAGTTTCCTTTCATCGTAGTAGTGGGCAATATGAAGGACGAGCAGATCGTCGGTCGTGCACTTGCGGAGGTACTGCCGCAGACAAACAGATACTGGTTCCAAACACCACATCTGTTGAGGTTGAATTTGATTCTGCTCATTCCGCTCTTATCTTCTTCGGTAGCAGGCTATGACGGTAGGTCTTTTTGTTGAACACAGCAAAAGACATAGCTGATCGGATACAGGCTCTTTGATGAACGGACTCCAGTCCCTAAAGCAATGGCAGAACTATTTCGGCAATCCCGCAGGAGCTTTGCTTGGACTTATCAACGCCGCCCAATCAATCGGATCGGTCGTCGTTCTTCCCTTCGTCGGAATATTGTCAGATCGATATGGCAGACGAGTCGTGCTTCTGAGCGGTCTTGTCGGAGTCATCGTAGCCACCATCATCCAAGCAACATCAACCACGTTAGCACAATTCGTCGTGTCACGTTTTATAGTCGGCGCAGCAGGCATGTTCGTCGTACAACCGTCGCCGATGCTGATTGCTGAGCTCGCATATCCCACGCACCGCGGCAAGTACACGTCTGCTTTCTGGACAATGTATTACCTTGGGGCGATTCTCGCCGCGTGGACGACATTTGGCACAGAGACGCGACCTGATAACTGGAGCTGGAGGATCCCTACGATCCTCCAAGCCGGATATCCCCTACTACAACTGGCCTTCTTCTGGGCCCTACCGGAATCTCCTAGGTAAGCTGCGAAGACTTTTATAATCTGAATTTGCTAATATGTCTTAGGTGGCTCGTAGCTCAGGAACGTACAGAGGAAGCCCACGCTATTCTGACAAAGTACCACGCAGGCGGGGATGAGGACAGTCCACTTGTAAACCGCGAGATCAGCGAGATCGTTCAGGCGATCCGAAACGAAAGGGCTGCATCGACTGTCAATTGGGGCACATTGGTCGCAACCCCCGGAAACCGCAAGCGACTGTTCATCGCGGTGTGCCTGGGTGCTTTCGCTCAATGGAACGGTATCGGTAAGTTTTGACGATTGATGGCCATCTGGAACGCTGCCTGACATGCTTTATAGGTGTTGTTAGCTACTACCTCACCCTCGTTCTTGACTCCATCGGCATCACCGATTCTTTCGACCAAACGCTTATCAACGGGCTTCTTCAAATCTTCAACTTCGGTGCAGCCCTTGGTGCAGCCTTCCTCGTCGATCGCCTCGGTCGTCGAACACTGTTCATCTGGAGCGGTATCGGCATGTTGATCTCATACATCATCTGGACAGCGTGTTCAGCCGTCAATAATGAAGACAACAATAAAGCGGCCGGCTATGTCGTCGTCGTGTGTCTCTTCGCCTTCTATTTCCACTACGATATCGCCTACACGCCGCTCCTCATGTCGTACCCTACAGAGATCTTTCCATATACACTCCGCTCCAAGGGAATCACTTGCGAGCTGCTTTCGATTTATTGCTCACTGGTGATTGCTGCTTTCGTCAACCCAATTGGTATGGACAATCTTGGTTGGAAGTATTATATCGTTTTCTGCTGCTTCCTCGCCGTTTTCTTGGCCGTCACATTCATCTCCTTCCCCGAAACAAAAGGTCGTAGCTTGGAAGAAATCGCCGAGATCTTTGATGGACCGAGTGCTGTAATTGATGTACAGGAGACGGAAAAGGAACAAGTCTTCGCAGACAAGGAGCATAAAGAGATGGTGGCATAAGATAGTGCTCTTGATTGCAGGAGCAGTATAAACGCTGGTTTGTGATTAAATAGTGTTTCTTGTAAATATTATTAAAGTCGAATTAAACAACACTGTACCAACATGAGTGTTGCTGTCATTACTGTTGAAGTTGGGTCGTGCAAAACCAAGTTTGCAGTCTAAGTTCCATCCATCATCGTATCGCATATCCTTGGATAACACAGGATAGTAAGATCCCTGGCATAGCATGGAAGCTTCCCTCCACGCATTGATCGAGCTAGGCGGTTCGACAGCTATTGCCACTTTGCAAAGAGTGTTCTTCGAGCTAACGAAGCAGGCTTGTGCCTTACTATTGGGGGTATGCCTCGAGTCCATTGGATCGGTCGAACTGACACTCAAATATGAAACCGTCGCGAACAATCTCCCAACAAAGATCATAAGATTAGCTGGCTCATAGACTCACATAGTGACATCCATGCCGCACAGGACATACTGTTAGACTACGACACAACCGAGGAAATTGAGCTTTCAGTCCCACGGAAACTGAGCCGCACCAGTATCCCCAGGATGACTCATCGGCGGCTGCGGCATGTCGCTCATACCAGTGAAGAAGTTGTTCCAAAGCCCATCCTGCATCAGCACGTCCACGTCAGCGGGGTTTGCGTTCGGCCACATCATAGCATAGACGCTATTAATTTGTGTTTGTGGAGATTCTTGTGTGGACTCTAACGGAGGGTAATTCGCGATGGTAGTACTGTCAGGAGTGGATCCGGCAGCCTGGTCGTGAATTTGGGGTTGTAGGAATGGTCCGCAAAGGCGTTGAATGACATTGTAGCATTCCTGCGCGCTAGTGTTCAGAGCTGAAATGAGCTGCATGGTATGTAGTGTCTGGCTGACTTGGTTGCGCCAACTAGCGGACGAGGGCGCATTCGGTTCGTTACGAAGACAAACGCAAGGAATGAGCGAAGCCTGGAAAAGAAAATATAACGCATACCACGCAGACAACCTCGTTGGTGGTGTAGAGGCCCAGAATTCGCTGATGGTGGTTATGCTTGACTCGGCGTCTCTAAGGCAGCGATTATATGCCTCTTGTACAGCGGGAGGGACAACGTTGCCGGTGTTGTTGTCCGGCGCCCTCGCTTGAAGCACACGGCGCATAACGTACGGTCTGTACATTATAATTCTGAAATTATACAGACGCCACCACATGATTGCATGCCCAGTAGCAAACTTGGGCGGCATCGGTGAGCTCTGACGGTACCACGATGGTACGGAAGATACCCATTTTCCTATCAACGTATCATCCAGTCGGATGAGCTCGGTGGCAGATGGAAACGGCATGGATATAACGCGAGTGTAGATGTCGTTAGTCAACATATGGAACCTGGACTGCATAATGACAGCGCTAAATGTCGTAACATGTTCCGCTTCTGAGGGAAGAGAACGAGACAAGTTGGTTAGCGCTCTGTCGTTCACATTGAGCGGCAGCGACACCTCGACGTTGCGATTCGGCCACGCTAGAGGCCGGCCAAAGGTGATGGCTGCGCCAATGTTAAAGACGAAGATACACCACCACACGCGACGACGGATCTCCATATTCAGAGGCGAAATATCCCAGTCATGGAATTCTTTGTGCAAACCAAGTCCCATGGCCATGTGGAGTGCAAGGCCGAGATAGTTGTAGCCACTGTTGGGTTTGTTGCGCTTCTGGAGATAATTAGACATGAGCGTTAGTGTCTGTACAAGAGTAATGTTGCCCATCTCCAAGCTCTCGATAGACATGTTGGATTTGGCAGCCATGAACAAACGTCGATCGGTGTCAGTAGGAGTTGTGGCGGCAGTAAAATGGCCGATGGCTGCTATCATAAATGCCAAGGCATGCCAACTTCGTCCCGAAGGACGAGGTATGACCTGGGAGTACTGGGCTCTGAAGGTGTGCTCTTCAACGAGCGGGTAGGAATTGTGATACAGGCCAAAATAGGCGTTAATCGCAGCGTCCAAATCCACAGACCCCATATCAAGCACATCCCACAACGGTGTGTCCAGCCAGTGTTCCGAAGGGGTTGCTGCAGTGGCCGCAGGAGGCGGTTGGTGAACGGACTTTTTGTATGAGGCATGCGCATCGGGAAGAAGCAACCGCAACATAGCTGCCCCGGAGGCTACACCTAGATAGCCTGCTTCGTGGTCATCCACCGTCAACGAAGCCATGCCATCGGCGGCACCTTCGTCTTCGCCCTGTGATGCGTGTGTGGCTGCACTTGTCTCCTGTAGTCCGTTGTCCAGTGTCTGCTCAGACCAGCTATAATCGGCCAGGCCGGACGGCGGGCCTTCGAAGGCTAAGGGCGCTTCATCGTTCGGCGTCGTGTCGTCTCCGCCCGCATCTTGTCCTGCTACGATCGCGGTCTCATCGTCTGCTCTTCTTTCACCATCGAGCTGCTGCAACTGGCGTAGGCTTGCTTCAGCGCGGTGTGCGCGTGCTTCGGCGCGAGCGGCTTGGACTTGGGCGCGTCGTAGCTGTTCCTCGACCTGGGTAAGGTATTTGCGCGTCAGAGGCGTTCTACTATGTCGTTCGTAGAGACAATGGCGTCGGTTCTTCTTGCATGGTCCGCATTCAGGCAGTGTTTTATCGCAGCGTGCTTTGCGTCGTCGGCACTCGTTGCAAGCTTGGTCGCGGTCGGCGTCACGGATGTCGCTGTCCATGTGCGGGAAGGCTCAACGCATGTCGTCGAGAGTATGCCATTAGTGCAGTGGGATGACCGCTCAGAAGTTCTGGAGTCGTCGCGGGGTCTAGCTAACCTTCTGCAGAAGGGCCGAATCCAAAATTGGATCCATTTAGCCCAGGATTCTTCAGCATATGCACCACTGGAAGGTCTTGCGCTTGATTTCCTATAATAAAATGATAGAAACACATTGGACGTTTTCGAATTATTCACATATTCTTTGACTAGCCAGGACTGCTCGTGACCGAGGCTGTGTTGGTTTCAAGTTGAGCCGAGGTGCGGAGCAAGGTTGTTCCATCTGAATTCTGCATCTCTGAGGTAAGAAACCCGTCTATCCTATTTGACCTACATTATACCTTGTCGCCTGTCTAATCGTGCCAACTCCAGCACCCCAATGCGTCCACTAATTCAATCGCCCAAGGAATCTCTCTAGGATTCTGTTGACTCCTTGCGGATCCTCCAATAACAACCAGTGACTTGCGTCCAACGCCTCGATCGTCAAATCACTAAAGCTCGCACGCATATCCTCCTCGTAGTATCTCGGCAACACCGTAATATCCTGCAAACTCGGGATGAACAGCGCTGGTAGCTCGTACCTGAACCCTCCATTCCTCGCAATCTCCAGCTCGTCCTCAAAGTTCATACGGCGTGTACGGTACCAATTCCAACCACCTCTAACACCGTTCCTAGAGATAGCGTCGACGTAAATGTCTAGCTCGGAGCCCTTTAGTAACCCTGATTCAGGGACAACATCCGGGAGTACATCGTACAGGATGCCGGTTTTCTCTGAGAGGGCGTAGCGCCCGTCTGCCGTTGAGCCGCCAATGAGTGCATTGAGCAGTGTGCGGATATCCTCCTTCGTAGTAAAGTTTCTGTCGAACGAGACATCTCGCCATTGCAGCTGGTATCCATAGGTCTCATACGATCCATCATTGACCAAGTCCTCCAGATCCACCCACTCAGTGTTCGGTCCAAAGTATGTCTGCACGTAAGGATATGACAGTGCAAACATTGCTTTTGTCTTTTCTGGGTACCACATCGGGAACTTGTACGCAACGCCAGTACCCCAGTCGTGTCCGCCGACGATAACCTGGGCGCCGGAGCCGAGAACTTCGTCGACCAGGGCAGCAATGTCGGCGGTCATTTCTTTGAAGGTGTAGCGTGAGATGGGACAGGGTGCATCAGTCCTGACGGCACCGAGCATGTCGGGTGCAATTACGCGGTAACCCAAAGACGCAAGGAATGGGATCTGATGGTGCCAGCCGTAGGAGAAATCTGGAAGTCCATGAAACAGAAGGATATTGCCTTTTGAGGTTGTATTGTTCGCAGGATAGGCGTGCAGGTAGTGGTAGGTTTGGTCGCGAACTTTGATGTAATGAGATGTTGTCCCGTTCACTACACCAGGAACGCTATCCGTTAGACCTGTGGAAACTAGGGAGAAGAACGATGAAGCGAGCGTGATAAGTTTCATCTTGGCTGAATATGTCGACTTCCAGCACGGTAGAGCTAGCGTATTTGCTTGCAATGCTCATTGTCTACGTGGAGATTTCACCTCTTTTATCTTCTTGTCAATGGTATACTCTGAGACGACTATGAATTGACGTACTCGTGGAAGTCCACTGGCTGACCTGATCCAACTTGCTGGTTTATCAGCCATGAATATGTGATCATAGCGTAAGTACGAGCGGAAGTCCGCCCCTGCTCGCAAAATTTCCAAAGGGATTCATCTGTGGGGCCTGTTGGGGGCGGAAATGGGGTATTTAGCCTAGATTCACCAATCAAAAACATGGTTGGGGTTCTTCATGCGTCTGATTATCAAGAACACTTTGCTAAGCAGTGCGGTGATAGTGTTGGGGATTTTGCTAATCCAATTCATGCCAATTCGGTTGCAACCTCGACATGCGGCAGACTTGAGCTTTCTAGAGCTATTGTCAAAGCTGACCGAAGACTACAAAGGGCCCTGTTTAGAATCATTCTTTATGTTTCATTCCGAATAAGGGACTTATCTCTACCTCAACTTTGCGGAAAGGATGCAATACTGAACTCACCATCAAACGGCCAGTCGATTCAAAAACTCCAATCATGGGAAGGGAAGGAGTAAATGCGTAGTCAGACGAAAACGGTCATTCGGGACAATTCCATTTAAACAACTTAATGCAGGGCTGCGTTCCCAGAATTAGGACTTGCTGTGTTGTGTTTGGCCCTGACGCAGTTTCAGAGAATGAAAACGAGCCCGGTCTAAGAGATGAAGGGACAAGCGACCACGTTATGAATGAGCGCGCATGACCCGCGTTAACAACTTACAATCCAAGTTCTTTCTTTCGACAAGCAAACTCAGTATACAAACGTCAAAGCCAAACCCTGAGTTCATTAGGTGCGTAAATGCGGATTAGACGTACCAATCATGTCTTCCAATCCAAGAGCTGCTCGTTAAGAGTCTTAGTTAGCAGGAATACAAACACCACCGTTCTTGCAAATTGATCTGGTCTGCGCCCTTCAGACCCTTATAACTACTGCACGCTAGTCGTGGTTGTCCTCTTTTCGCTGACACGACATGCGTCTCCACTCGCTGTTCCGGCGCCAACTATCTCTCACTAGCCTTCATCCGAACCCATCGAACGATCAAATCGCTTTCAAGATGAGTCAATTGCACTCACTAGAATTTCTCATGATCAATGACGCCTTACAGAAGCGAGCAATACGAGCAGCTTACAAACCTGGCCCACTTGGGACTCGCTTAATGGTCTCCAAAGTAGCTAGCGCCAAGCGCTGACGTTGACTCAAACCTCAGGTTTTCATGAGTGATACTGCGCCTCGGCAGCCGGTCAAGAGTTTTCTCATGAACATACTGCGCCTCAATAATCGGTCAGTAATCTCTAGACTGTTGTGCACCAGGGCGTGTATGAAACTCCGTATGTGGCTTGCAAGATACACTCTGGTTGCACCATGGGTTTGAGTCAACCGGAGAAGGCGCCGGGTGAGGGTAGAATATCCGCAAGCGCGGTGAGTAACTGGGGAATCGGGCCTTTTTTTGGTCCAAAGGGCGCGCGCTGTAATGTAGGAAATGTGGCTTTGGCTGTGGAATGGTAGACAAGGGGACAGTCGGTGAGTCGAGGCGAGGCTCATCGGAGGTTGGCTTGCTGTATAAGATGGTGACAATCGCCATCCGCTACCGGATACTAAAATCTCATCTCAACACTAAGATACGTCAAAGACTTTCGACAAAGAACGCATTTTGGGACTACTACATCTATTCCTGTCATCAGATCAACAATTGGGACTACAACTATCTATCGTTCCAGGTCAACATTCAGCGCGATACATCACCCACGAATCACCCAGTAAACACCTGAAGAGATCATGACAATGTCAAAGTCAGATCATCAAACAAGCCCGACCGACAAGAACGCTCATACAACCATGGTCGAGCACGACGCACAATCAACCCAGTCGACGTCAACAATGGCATCAATGAAATCGCTGCTCAAGTCGGTGTGGCAGTCAAAGCGGGCCTCGTCCTCAACACATACCACTGAATCACCCGCTGAGAAGAGTCAAAGGAAGTTGAGGGAGGCGGAAGCTAAGGCCATGTGGGCAATGAGTCGGTAGCGGAGCGTTTGCACTAAGACGTGCTAGAACGATATTGGGTGAGTCGATGGGGTTTTGGGATACACAATTATGATTTGAAACTATATTTTGAGGCTTGGGGGGATTTGGAGCTGTGTGACTGGCGCTTTTTCCATGTAGGAAGATATCATTTGAAGGGAACGTTTGCAGTTTACCGTATCACCGTAAATTCAAACGCTCTTTCATCGGTCTGTGTTGCTGATAGGCTGTATTTTCGATTGCTCTCAAGTCATGATGCTGGATCTTGGTCTGATTTTCAGCTTGCTGATTGTTGGACATTGGAGCGCTCGTTTGAAGTTATCTGTTTATTTGATATTCATCAACTTTTTCAACCAGCACTCAAGCTCAACACCGACACATAGTGATTTTCAACAACTACTCACGGTCTCATCGCATACCACTGTTGTAGAGAAATGTCGGATCTGGAACAAGATATCGAGACTATTCTCCGGTAAGTGCGCATCATACTGTTCTATTGTCATAGTCCTTCTAAACTAGTATGGTATTGACTAATTCATAGTGGGGTTGAGGAATCTGATGTTGAGCATGCAGCGAAAATCGACGGAGTGACGGAGGACATTGATGAGGATCACACACTCTGCGATCGAGAGGATACTGAGTTTAGCGGAGATGGTATCTCTCACCTCACTCCTAGAGGTGAGAATAATCCGCCTAGCCTCACTCAATGACCACTTCACAAGCTAATTCACGCAGCAGAACAATCCCCAAGCCTACCTTCGATCCGTCTCAGTGAATCCCCTCTTTTCGAACCTATGGACGATACCGCTGGCACTGAAGGTTCACCGATACTTCATGCTGCTCACGTGCTCCAAATCGAAGCCGACAGCTCCGCCCCTCCTCCACGTGCAGCCACTCTCGACGGCCTCAAGCGCGCCCGTGCCATGAAAGCCGAGATTAGCAAGGGACTTAACATCTTGGGGCCCAAGACTATGCGCACGCGTCGCCACACTGTGGAGGAAGACCCCGAGAATCAAGCAATCAAGAGAATGCGACAGGTTTACCACATGAGTTGGGAGGCAATTGTTGCGCAACTCAACAATGAACGCTTAGAGCGCGGTGAGCCTCAGACGTGGACATCTGCAGCGGTTTACTCCCGCTTTGTGCGGAATGGGCCGCGGATTGCGGCCGCGCAGGGAGAGATTGGTTTCCATCCTAGAGACTGTAAGTGATGCCATGAATGACTACGATTGCCAACGAAAAACTTAATGCTAATGAAAAGATATGTATCTCCGTAACCCGGCTTCGCACCCGGCTGCTCAACTCCCCGGAGTGGCCAGCAACCCCCCAAGCTACCAGTACGGCGCCGGTGGAGGTCGCAAGCGAGTGCGCGATGACGAGAATGCTGCTAGGGATCTCGCTGATAATTTACGCCATGAGTGCGCTGAAACGCTGAGCCAGCAGGCCAAGATGCTTGAACATAGCGATATGACCGAGCTGATGATGGAAGCAGTAGCAACTGTGGAACAACAGTTCTGGCGTGAGGTGGCGAATACTCTGGAGAGGAAGACAGGAAAACTCTTCGACCAGAAGGTATTGGAGAGCCGATATCACTCTGTCAAGTGGTAAATCTTAATCGTTGGATTTTCATGGCTGCACTACTAACCAGTTTGTAGACTGCGGACTATGGCATTGATGATGGTCTTCAAAATTTTTTATGATATTGCCAATTCTAGGTGGAAATGTTTGATGGTCACTTTGGATTATGATATTGGCGTCTGGTTTGACGGTCGTTGGCATAAGTTTTAGGAGACAATGGTGCGTGCAAGCGCGGCCCATGGGCGCTCATTAATTTCTGCGATTGTCCTCTGTATTTTGGTTTAGCAAGAGATACTTCAGCATCATCCTATGGTTGAAATGCTGAAACTAGATTCTGAAGGCTGCTTCTGTAGTTGGAACAAGCCGATCGCATCAGATCATCTTCCCCTGCTTTCTGCTAACCATCATCAGACTTCCATGTCCAACAACTCTAAGATTGCTTGAAAGGTGTCTTCCGGGCTCTCCAGACTCCAAAAATGTCCTCCTTCCACAAACCTCACACCCGTCTGCTTAGCCGCGCTTAACCATACTCTGACGTCCTCAGCATCGTAGAACTCCCATGGCTGACTCCGACTCTCCCTCCCTTCCAAAATGAGCACTGGACACTTCCACTTTTTGATGAGCTCTCTTCTTTTTATCCATTCCTGGCGGAACGTGCTGCTGTTGAAATAGCGCGGCACCGCCTTCGTGACGTCCTCATAAGAGAATTCTTGGACGACGCGAGCCATGATATGGTCTGGTGGGAAGGACCCTGCGACGAACGTATATGTCCAAATAACGAACCTTTTCGGATCATTCATGACCCCGGTCCATGGTGCATTTTGAAAAATTGGTCCCTGTGGCGAAAGCGTGGGATTGAAGTGCCACAAGTGCTGTTCACCTCGGCCGTATCTAAGCACCTTCTCTGGGTGCTTCGCAACAATGAAGTCTGCCTGCACAGTTCCCCGATCGTGCGTCACAAGGTTGAACCGATCCAGTCCAATCTGATTGAGCAGGACGTATAGCTGCTCTGCGACATCTTCATGCAGATACGTTCCCGCTGCTTTCTCGGACTGGCCGTACCCTTTGAGATCTACCGAGACGCAGTAGTATGATTTCGATAGCTTTACCATCTGATAGTGCCATTGAAACCAAGAGTCAGGGATGCCATGCAGGAACACAATGGCTTCGGCCGAGGGAGAGCCTGCGGTCACGTAATGCCACTTGATGATCTCATAGTCGCCAGGTGCTGTAGTAACGTGGTGCGTGAATGTCACTCCTTCGATAGTCTCGACATCTCCATCCTTATCCAGCAAGCGCGGTTTGATGTTCGAGAAGTTTTTGACGCGTTCTTCGACAAGAGCATCATTAGGAATAGCGTTGGTGATTGCTTTGTGAGCACGTTCGGAAAGCGGAGTGTATTGAAGAGATGATGGGGCTGCCATTTTGCGTAATCTTGTATTAGATACAGGAGCACAGAGGGATGAAGTATGAAGTGGCCTCAGCCTAAGCGGACTGTTGAGCTTATGAGGCGTTGAACTTTTAAGGCACAGTTTAAGTGTAAGCGATAAGGCAACCGTAATACAACGCTAAGTTCGATCGACCCGCCTAATCGTGAGCCTATAACTAGAGCTGATTTCGGCTTCATTCATCGACGTCTGTCAGATGGCTTGATGTCGTTTTAAACTTTCCGTACGCATCCGTTGTCGGTTCTGTCTGCCTGTGTCAGCCCCGCGCACCATGGGTACGGCCATCGATCTGGACACATGCTTACCGAACTGTCCAAACGTCAATTAATAATTACTAGCTATTATTGGTGATGTGTTTCGAACGCTTTTGCAACCTTCGTGTTACCTGATGAGAATTTTATAGCTTTGCCGTTACTCTGCGCTCCTAGATTAGAGGGATACGCTACGCTCTGCAAGTGTACCTTTTAGAATTGTACAGTTGGCTTGATTAAGAGTTAGTTAATAGCATGTGGTTAAACAGACATGCCGAGTCACTAGCTTTCCCATGATCACTAAAATTTGCTGAACCACAAGATCTGAGTACTTTGAGAACATCGGAGTACGACGCATCTTTCGGCTTGCCGAGACGGAACGCACCTGGCGGCACGACTCACACAGCCGCGGAGCAAGCGCCGGGGTTGGACACTATGTAAGCTCTACCCCGCAAACACATGTTCTCTCAACAATGCAATAATGCGATGCAACCCAAGGAAGGCGCATTTGCCACAGCAAGCCCAACAAGTAGATTTGAAACCTGCATATGTAGGCCATGGCTTCGTCTTCGAAGCTATTGCGAGCGCACCATCGCTACAGATACACGATGTTGAGTTCGAAAGATGACGGTGCTGTGCACGTTGCAGATGATTTTGAAGAGCAAACGATGCGGAAAGTTGACGGCAGCAATGGTGATAATAGATTAGCACGGCCCTGGATGAAGGAGGCTGTTCATGACTTGAAGTTAGAAAGGCATCGAAATGTGTAAGCTCTCCCTTTCGTAGCGCTGCAGAAGTCGGGTTGACACATGGAGCCATACAGCTACACTACTGCTTTGCTCTTCAATATATGCAGCTTTATCCTCCCGGCATTATACTCGACTCTTTCCAAGTTATGGGTTGCTAGCTTTGACTCTTCTATGGTTGTCACAACCGACTCTTACACCTACATTGGCGTCGTTGCCGAAGTCCTCAACGAAGGCCTACCTCGCGCTGCATATCTAATCATAGGCGACAATACTTCTCGGTGCTTTCGCGAACGTCTGCAACTGACGCATACGCTAATTCTCTTCCAATCAATCCTCGGCCTTATAATGAGCATCGCTTTTTTAGGCGGTGCGTCGACTTTCGCAAAGGGCTTCGTCCCGGTCGAGGTTCGCTCTGCAAGTTTGACATACGTTAGAATATCTGCATTTTCAGCTTTCAGCTCTGCGGTGGAGTACACAACCAGTACATCTACAAGGGCACTTGATAGGCCGGATGTACCGCTTATCATCAGCTCGACGAAGTTCGCCATCAACATTATCCTCGACTTGATCATCATCTCAAAGTTCCATGTGGGCGGTGTAACACCTACGGTCAATATGCAAGCTGCCATACAACTCGCTTGCAGCCTGACCTCCGCCTTTGCTGGCCTCGGATACTTCATCTATGCGACTAGCCTCAAAAAGAATTCCGCGGCTAGTCGAGACACATCCGATGTGTCATTGAAGCCATCATTTGCATCACTTCGAACGCTGTTGAAGCCTGGCTTCATCTTTTTCTGGGAATCAGCGATCCGAAACGCACTCTACCTCTGGCTTGTTCATGGCATAGTATCCATGGGCAGCAACTACGCCACGGCTTGGGGTGTCTTCTCTACCATTCGCTGGGGCCTCGTCATGGTGCCTGTGCAAGCGCTCGAAGCCACAACACTGACATTCACCGGTCATTCCTGGGGCCAGTTCCGCAAATCCTTATCCACCGACAACACCACAAACCAAGCCAGCCTGCGCCAGCTCTGGGCCATCGTCCGTTGGGCGTTCTATTCAGTCGTAATCGCGCTCGCTGTCGAGGTGCCGCTTTGCTTGCTTATGTCCTTTCTCGGTGCTCGCCCGTTTGCACATTACCTCTCCGGCTCAGATGAAGTCGCTCGTATTACCTCGCATATGTGGCGCACGATCGATTGGTGCTATATATTCTATGGGATGTCAACCCAGCTTGCAGCCGTGCTAATGGCTACGCGTCCGGAGTGGTATCTATATCAGTCGTTGGCGTCGAACATTCTGTATGTGCTACCCTGGGCTATTGTCTGCCAGACGGCGAAGTTGAACCCGGGGGATGCGTGGACATATCATAGTCTGGTGTTTGGGGGAAGCCTGGTGTTCTCATTCTTCGACGTGATGATTTTCGATGGGGTTTGGGCCTGGAGGTTAACGAGGAGGAAGGTTCGAGGAGATGCGTAGGTGGCTGCGGTAAATGAGTTGTCTTCTGGGCTGTACCAGGACAAGGTTGGAACGACTTGACAAAAACATTGGTCGGTTTACCACATACATACCACACTGTCGCATGTGCTTAGTGCTGTGACAAGATGCCGCATCTCAAGCCGCTAATCAAAGACGTACCCACGTAGGGCCACCTTTTTCTGATTGGAGCTCAAAATTAACGAGTCGGACACCGAATGTCCCTCAGATGAGAAATATCCTTTGTTCATGGAGAGTTTTTCTTTTTTGTTTCGTTTAGTTGTTGCAACATTGCATTTCTTGCGCAGTTCACGTTCTGTTAGTGTGTGAACGATATAGTGCTCCGCGGGTCCCGCTTCGGTATGATTGGAGGAGCCGACACCGAAGGATCAAATAGGGCTACCCAAGTCAGGCGACTAAAATTGCTGCCTTGCACATCGCTGCCTTGCAGATCAAATTACCGCCTAACCTTGGTGCGACACTACATATACACAAATAGCCTACCTTATGACTGGGAATACTCAGAAAAATCAATAAGCCACCTCGATTTCAACACTCACTTCGTTCATCAGATCAGACTAGTCTTAAACATGGTGCAACGTAGGACATCGAATGCGGACGGCGCCTATCTCATACCATCAAAACTAAAGGAAGACCTCGACAAGTACATCGAGGATCTATTTAAAGACGACAAAGGAACAGCCGTTCAGCAAGCTATTGACAACGTAGATGCGATTCTCAAAGACAGATCAGTCGATTCACTACTCTACGCAGACGTTTCGACCCCAATCAGCTATCTACGTTATCGCCAGTCCCTTGTGCGCCATCGGCGTTTTTACAAAGTAGAAGCTGGCTTTAATTCAGAATTCTATTGGTCTTACCGACAAAATGGAAGGTTCTACAATACCCGTACCAATCTCGGAACCACCCATGAGGAAAAGCTAGCTGCGTTCGCTATCGGGGACTGGAACAGAATGTTTGGCTTGCGATACCCGGCGGAGTTGATCATAAACATTGCAGAGATGATTGAGGATGCTACAGATCTCTTAAGCTTCTGGGCTGCATGCCGCCTCTTCAAGAATCTCATCGACGACAGTACCTCTTTCAGAAACAGGCTGATCAACATAGAACATGGTTCATGTGATGAGTTCTTGCTGAGAATACACATGGATTGCTTTCGTGAGCGCGCAATTGTGGAGTCGCAGCGCATTGGAAAAGGCTTTGCACCGGCTGAGCTCCTGTGCAGTTTTTGCTTGACCAGACATCCCGCCTCTGATTTCGCCACGAAAGAGCGCGCAAAAGACGGTCTTGAGCGTGTATGCGAATTCTTGACAGCAGGGATGTATATTTGTCCACATCGCACTCTAACATCCCATGAGAACTTCATGTTGCGACGCCATATGGTCATCCGGATGGCGGTCAAGCAAACCCAATCTGAAAAGGTCCCTTTGTGCTTAGATTCAAACTGCGGTCGCTACGAATTGGAGTTAAGACGTCCTTCTATTACCCCCTTTTATTCGATGAGAACTAAAGTTTTCGTGGTTCGCACAACCGAACTCAACATTTGCGACACTGAGCAAGACGTTGAAATTTCCGGGAGGTTGGTCGGCTCTACGTTAAGATCCAACAACATAGAGCAAGCTCAATCGAAAGACACCCCAAAACCTTGGGTGGAGAGAGCCATGATTTGGGTAACACTAAACGTGAAGGAGGCCCTCATTCGAGCTGATGTATATATTTGTGGGCACCTTCGATCTAGTAGCCCGTGCGTGTATGACATCCTTCTGAAAAGAGCCAACCTCATGCTGCACAATCCAGATGTCAAAGACAATCCAACCTGCCTGCAAACAATTGTCGATTCCTGCGAGGATGATGACTGTAGGACCGAGTTTTGGCTATGTTACGAGCGTATTCCGAATGCAGTTTCCGTTGGGAGAGATTTCCGGATACAATTGATCATACGACGCAAATGCCACAAGGCGAGGATAGTGACGGGCCAGGACTGGTTTGAGTAGCAGCCAAAGCCCTCAATAGAGATCACAGGCAAGAGATCTGTGCCCAACTACAGCGCTGATGAAGAGGACATATCGCGAGTGATATTTTAGTGTTAGATATAGAGTGTGTAACAACTAGGATACCAGTCGGGCATTTTATGTGTTTTTGCGGTAGCTGGGTCTAACAATCTTTCAGTATCTTGCCTAGGAGGATGATTAACTTGCATCTCACGTGTTAGCACTTCGATCAATACAGATTAAACAAAGCTTAGTGGTAGTCTTTCGATGTCTGTTTCCCTACGCCATCTAGTTTAGAATACAACAGTTTATCCTCACACTCTATGCACATGATCTTGGATACTTCTAGCCATATCGTTACTGGTCCATGGCATCATATTACATGTAAACAATGTGAAGGTGTAGATCGATATCAACATAGTTGCGTTCCATATCGCGAGTCACTGCTTAGATGCGTTACAAGAATACAGCTTCAATTGCGACAGTTGTGCGGTTACCTAGGGTCGGGACACAATCGAGAGAAGAACGGCAGAAGATTACGGTCGGAGCGACACATATATGTCAGTTATTGTAACTCAATGGTACCCTAGAGTTTTACTATTAGCCGTTAACTAGGGCGGATTAAAACTTATTAGAGGATAGCAAGGAGCGTGGAAATAGATTTATAGAACAACGGATATGTCGTGACCGGTACCTGGCTCACCAGTTGATTGCAAGACTCCACCTTCGGAGCACAAAGTCTTTTCCGGTCACGAGAAACGATAGCCAGTTAGACAGCGCAAAATCCTCGCGGGTCAAAGCCTCATTGGATTAGTCTATGCCAAAAAGTAACGCGACTAGAAATGACCGTGTCCTAAAGGTACTATACGATAGATCCATGCATCAAAACATTTCCAGATGGCGCTGCTAGATTTTTCAGGGATGGAAGCACGCTAATCCCGAGTGAAATAGCCTCACGTGGCCCCCCGGAAGCGAGCCGATAGCCCGGAAAGGGTAACTCTTCACGTTCGCGCATCTTTTGAATCGGGCCTTTAGATAATTTTTCCAGTATGCACCCCTTGTAAGCACTACGAATTTTGCTCTTGACATGTTGGGACCGTACTTGCACATCATTTGTGGCTCGTGGGCCCACAAAGTACTACGTGTTCCTTGGAAGCTATTGCATCATACGTGCTTAAATCTCTCACCATGGGGATAATGGCGGCACCGCGGGGATATGCAGGCCCGTTCTGGTGAGAAAGGGGTCCTGGGGATTGCCTCGGGAGCTAAAGCAGCGATTGCTACTTTATTTGGCACTGCCTAGCTATGATGGGCTGGCGTTGACACATCTCAATAAAGGCCTCGTAAATAACTTCCGTTGTGGTGATCGCTTGCGTCACTACGAAACGCGAGCTGCTAAACGTGCGCCGCAAAAAGTCATGGCATGGAAACACGTGTGGGCATCGTCAATCCAGATCCTTCTGAAGCATTGGCAATCGTCTCCTCGCACGGTCATATCTTCGGCTTCAAAAGCAACCCCCTCCCACCACTCAACCACTGCACATATCCCTCAATCGTCACGCCACCATGTCCTCTGACAGAAGTAACCAAGATCCATGGCCTAGTCCACCACACGAGATGCAAGACTTCGCTCATGATACGCCATCCATAAGTCCTCCGCACAGTGCCGAGAGGCGGCGGGTTCGCATCAGCAGCAGGGCCGCTGAAATTCCGGGAGCTGCCACCAGCTACAGCCGCATCGACGACGTCGAGGCCCAAGATTCAGGGAGCCTTGAGCCCGTTGACACCACTACCGCTGAAGTCAACGACCTTTGGCAAGCTCACACACAGGGCGGCACCCTAGATTCCGACTACACATCAGCAGGCACAGCGACTCAGAGCGATGATACGGACGGCTACGCCTATTCCGGCAACACCCAGGGCGGTGTCTTTTATCAACTTCTTCAAGCCTACAAGACACCGATGTCAGCGGCCAACTTTTCTTCCACCGAGAGTATATCACCTCCTCGGATGCCTGAATCCGTGAGCCATCCTGGATCTTCGGGTGCCGCGACTCCACGAAAGAAGTGGTACAATCAAGAGAAACAGAACAAGTCACAAGAGACGCTCGCCACCTTGATCGGAGCGGCCGCAGAACTAGCCAACCCCAAGACTGACAGTCCATTACACCATCGCCATCATAAACGGAACAGCAGCAATCCTCTCTTTTCCAAGATATGGAAAGCCAAAGAAGATCAGGATGCCAAGATCAAGGTCCACGTTGCTAGCATTCTCAAGCGCCAACAGTACATCATCAAAATGTGCCGTGCGTTAATGGTCGTGGGTGCACCTACTCACCGTCTCGAGGAGTATCTAGCAACGACAGCGAAGGTACTAGAAGTCAACAGTCAGTTTTTGTACATTCCTGGCTGTATGATCATCTCATTTGATGACACTCGTAAGCTTGTCTAGTCCCTCATTATGCGAACGTCCTAGCTAACCAAACTTTCAGTCACCCACACCGCCGAAGTGAAGATCGTCCGTACAGCGCAAGGTGTCAACCTGGGTAAACTCAAAGACTGCCATGAAATCTACAAAGAGGTTCTGCACGATGTGATCAGTCTAGACGATGCACTGACGGCCTTGGACGAGCTCATTAACAGGCCCGATCAGCATCCAGTATGGCTGAATGTCATTATGTATGGCCTTGCGAGTGTAGCAGTATCAGGCTTCTTCAAGGCACGATGGATAGACATGGGCCCGATATTCATCATGGGAACTGTATTAGGGTTCCTGCAGCTGGTGGTAGCGCCATTATCCAAGACATACAGCACGGTTTTTGAAATCAGTGCAGCGATCTTGATGACCTGCGTCTCCCGGGCGCTTGGAAGCATACGTGGCGGGAGCCTATTCTGCTTCTCTGCTTTGACGCAAAGCGCGATCGCCATGATCCTTCCTGGATGGGTATGTACCTGATATACTAGCCGTACGTTATGGAGCTACCGCTAACTATCTGTAGCTCGTACTTAGCTCTGCCCTTGAGCTTCAGTCACGCGCTATAGTCCCAGGTTCTATCCGGTTGATCTTCGCGATTATCTACTCACTCTTCCTCGGCTACGGTATTACCGTGGGTACAGCCCTTTATGGTGCAATGGATCCCAATGCCACCAACGCAACGACCTGCCAGAAACCGCTAAACTCGTATTGGAACTTCCTGTTGGTCCCACTCTACGTATTCTTTGCCTGCCATACCGTCCAAGCCAAATATAAACAAATGCCGGTTATGATAGCCATCGCATTCTCAGGCTATATCGTCAATTTTTACGCCAACATGAAATTCAGTTCTAGCGCGCCTATTGCATACACCTTCGGTGCGTTTGCCGTCGGAGTATTAGCAAATCTGTACAGCCGATTACGACACGGTGTGGCTGCTGCTGTTCTTCTACCCGCTGTTTACGTTCAAGTTCCAGGTTCGCTCGCTGCGAGTGGTGCTATTACAACTGCTCTACAAACCGCTTCTTCCCTCATCCGAGGTGGGGAGTCCGATCCCGTAAGTTACTACCTCAAGCACGGTATCAGCTCACAGTGACTCGCTAACAACGACCAGAATAATTCAAACTCCCTCAACGCCATCAGTTTCAACGTCGCCGCCCAGATGATTCAGATCGCCATCGGCATCACTGTTGGCCTGTTCATGTCCGCACTTCTCGTCTACCCACTAGGCAAAAAGCGAAGTGGTCTGTGGACACTCTGATCCGACGACTTCGTCCACCACAAAAAGTTTTCCTGCATTTCAGCGAGCATCCAAAATCAGCATTCAAACCGAACATTCGAAGCGAGCATTTCAACCAGCATTTACGCAACCAAAACCAACAGGTATACGCATCCCCTTCTTAAGTAGAGCTAATTTGTTCGTGGTGAAAGACACCGCAGAACGTGTATGAGTAGTGGCATTAAATTGCAACACGGGAGACTAGCTGCCGAGGCTTCACGATGCGAGACGATGGTGACTGGTGATGGCGAGTGAAGCATCGACAAGACATCGACACCGAGCCATAGCAATCAGCACCTGGAGACAACATCTCGACACGACTCGATCCGGAAACTACCGCCACTGATACAGCCTACAGATGAACTGTTCCCACACGAGCGCCAAGCCACTGCCAACGCCACAACCGGACGGAGCCCGACAACTATGTGAAAGCTGCTTTTCAGTCTGTGGTGACGTATCTTTGAAACCCGCGTGACGCTACTACGTGTATCCGCCCCGGACCCTCGCACCACTGACCTCCGCGACAACCACCAAATGCACCTTTCCGATGCAGCATTCATATTTGTGCTCGCTCTGGGACTGCCACTTTTATCTGTCACCTGCTAATGCGGTAGTTTTTACATTAATCTTTAGCAGGACAATTTGCTTGTGTAGAGTTATGGCTTCGAAGAGAGTGGATCGGATTTAAATCTAAGTAGCATGTGGCAGGATCAATGCGTAGTTTTAGCTAATGTTTAATTAATTATTTAATCATGGCTAAAACTTTTACTTCCTAATCTATACGTGTCTGGATACAGGACGCTGTCCCGCTAAAGGCGAATTTTCGCACCTTATGAGTGCTTTGACGTCTGACTCCAGCGGCCGAATGTGTCAAGGTCAGACTCCACAGAAATTTTCTTCTTGAATAGTAGTCTAGTGAAGTGGATAGATCGCTCGTATGTCAAGATATAGTTGGATCGGCAAGCTCCAATTCTTTCAGGCCAAGACCAATTGTCGGTGCCGAATATTTGCGATGCCTATCGCGCCGATTGAAAGATTGTCTTAATCCTTGCCAGTGACAGACCACCGTGGTTCGACTTATAGCCGTCGAGTGATCCGTGACCCTCGTAAGATAGAACATTTAGAACACATCGAAGCCAGCAAATCAGGTGCTAGCGGACGTCGACTATAGCATACAAGCTTGTCTCGCTACGAAGCTCACTGAGCTCCAATCAAGCTTCACACGCCCACTCTAGTTCCATCCATTCCGTAGTAGTATCGAGCTCCTCCGAACAATCTTAATCCCATCTCTTCCCATCAGCCCATCGTCCCAGCCCTTACAATCTTTCCCTCAACCTTCTTCAACAACTCTTCTTTCTCCTCCACCGCCCTGACCCTCTCTCCCTCCAAACTCTCCAACTCCCTCTCCAGCTCCTTCATCCTCGCCACCTGCTCCGCCTCACTCTTGTCCAACCCGGGCAAACTTGCAATCAGCACTTCGATCTGCTGTTCCTTGAGCACCATGTCCCTGCTCAGCTCGGCAATGTCCTTTTGAAACTCTTCTTGGGTTGGGAGAGGGGGAGGTGCGGGAGGTGGGTTTTGCGGGTTGGCTTGGGCGAGGTTCTGCGCTTCGAATTCTTGCATTGAGGTTAAGGTAGGTTGGCCTGGGATGGAGGCGGGCGGGGCGCGGTGGCGGATGTAGGCGAAGGAGGCTTGCATTTGGTTGAGGAGCTGTGAGTTGGGCGTGTTACTTGGTGTATACAAAGTGTGTAATAAGTATGCTCACCATGTCTAGCTCATCTTGAATCTGAGTGAGTATGTCGCTCATGGTGATGTTAGGCTCGTGAATGTTCAGAATCTCGTTGGGTATGAAGGGCAGTCGTTGGTTACACTGATGCGTTAACAGATTAGAGAGCTGGTGTAATATGCTTCAAACGTGAATACACCAGTCTTTCGATTTTTCGATTGGCGACGTGAGTGTCTGCGGGGAGGTGAATGCAGAAACAAGGGTCGCACTTGCCGCGGTCCATAGGGCTGACTAGCGCGTTTCGTATGCTTGGCGCGATCCAAAAGTTACGCGACAGGACCTCCCACATAACTCCCGGAACTGTCTCTCACGCTACTATTTGGTTCTTGTCACTCCTTTGTCTTGTAATGATGACTTCGTTCTACTGCCAGTCACCGAGCGAACCGTAATGCGTTGTCTTCTCCGCCCAACATGGCTCACACGACGAATCCCCCTTTCGCATCTCCTCCGAGCGACTCCGCACGGCGCCGTTCACCACACCTCTACCACGAACGTAGCCCCCACCGAGGTCCCTAAGCTTCTCGTAAAACCAGGATCGGTGAACCATAACTCCCTAGCTTCGTATCTTGAATATGCGACGCGCAGGAACCTTAGCCCGGACCGGACCGTCTTCATCGGCACCCACTACGAATACACGGTAGCAGAAGCATTGTTGCGCTTTGGCTTCTCGCTGATTCGCACGGGGCAGAAAAATGATGCTGGCATTGATCTGATCGGTCACTGGATGCTGTCATCTTTTCGCGAGCCAATGCCTGTCATTGTACAGTGCAAGTCAAGGATGAAAACGTGTTCGCCTAACGAGGTCCGAGAGATGGAAGGTGCCTTCCGCAGTGTACCATTTAAATGGCGCAAAAAAGATGTGCTGGGCTTGCTCATCACCACCCAGAAAGCCACCGAAGGCTTGCGAAAACAGATGTACTTGAGCAGACGGCCTATGGCTTTTATGCAGATCAGCAAGACTGGCATCATCACGCAGTTTCTCTGGAATCGAGCGGCTGCGGACAAAGGCTTGGAGGGTGTGGGAGTGACGCCAAGGTATACAGTGCTCCCACCAGGGACTAGCGAACCGGACATAGGTACAGAGTTCGAGCACCGTCCCCGAGGCGCGTCGGGGCGATTCATAAAAGACCCGTATTTCAAATCAAGGAAGAAGGGCGAATGTCGCACACTTGTCACAGACATCCAGCTTACGTGGTTGGGGACGCCCATTTTTCCTGATAAGACCGAACCAGCGTCGACTACAGCGAGACGCACGTCTGCCATTGCAACAGCCTATAAAAGCGCACAGGAGGAAGCGGAACCAGCAAGGCGAATGAGAGGACGGCCGTTGGGTTCAAAGAATAAAAAACAAAGACAATCAGTCGGTTCCAAAGACGGGAAGGAAGCGTCATTGACTATGGCAAAACCAGAACGAAGAGGAAGAACAAGCAAGCCATTAGGAAAGTTAAAAGATGCTATTAATCGAGATCGAAGTGTTAAGATTTTGGCCAAACCCGTAGTCCCAGCACGAAGACGAGGACGGCCACCAGGGTCAACCAAAAAAGTGTCGACATCAAGATCAGTTGACAATGATTCAAGCAAAGACGCACTAGTCGAGCTTGCAGCGCCAAGGAAGAGAGGACGACCACCTGGAAGAAAGAAGGAGAAGGTAGTATCTAACGGTTGATGTGGCTAGGCCTTTCGTGATCAGAAGGCTAAAGCATACGACTACGTTCGAAGTATCTTCCCTAACTTAGTCTGGGAGCAAACACGACATGCTTCCCGATTCCATTGTGCTCGGCTGCTGTGTTCAAGCACACCTCCCAATCCTCCAACTGGAAAACTTTGGTGTCGACAAAGTCCTGTCCCCGCGGAAACAGGCCCCTTTCCAGCATCTTGACGAATTGTATCATATCATCTCTTTCATACATGAGCTTGCCCCTGAAACAGATGTTCTTCGATACAACAATCCAAGGGATCATGAGCTCGTGGTTCATTCCCATCATACTGACCCTTCCACCCTTGCGAATAGCATGGACAGCGCTCCTTAGATGACTGGTGCTCGACGCTTGTGTTGGTGTAAAATCGATCACCGCATCGATGGTTCCAAATGCCTTGAGGCTCTCCGCGTCGACCATCTCATCGCCCGTTATCTTCACCGTCTCGATGCCAGCGTCAGGCGATCCCTTCAGCACATGCTTCTTCAACCGCGCCAGCTCAGCTTCGTTCCGGCCCATCGCTATCACCCTCGCGCCCATTGCTACCGCAACCAAAACGGCCGCGCCACCATACCCACCTGTCGCAGGGCTCACCACTACTGTTTCTCCTGGCTCCAGGCCAATATCTCTTAGTCCGCCATATGACACCAATAAGTAATCCATATACATCAAATCAATCACCTTGTAGCCAAGCTCACCGCACAACCTCTTTTCGTCCAACGGTATACAGTTTTCCAGCGGCATATGGGCATACTCAGCGAATGTCCCATCGCGCCACACATCTCTCGCCAACTTCTGGCTTCCAGGCTTGCTACTGTCGTGAATTGCAAGCAGGAACGCGGTATCTGGGTCATCACGAGCGCGCACCACGCAATCGATGAAGACTAGCTGACCAGGCTGCAAGGCTATGGCGTCAGGGCCCAGCGCGGCGATGCGGCCGATTGCTAGAGTGGAACGACTCAGTAACTATCACGAGAACCTAGGCTATGGGTCTTACCTGACATGCCTGTCACAAGCGGTACAGGCAGAGAATAGTGGCGTTGCCCATTGTACACTTCGCGATGGTAGGAGATAACGCCAGAGGCTAGGACTTCGATTACAGCGCTGCCTGGAGTAGGCTTAGGCGTGGACCGTGTCTGAACACTGAGAGGAGCAGATGTGCTTTCAAGCACCAGAGCGCGGTGGTGGAGGGGAAGTGTGGAAGCCATTTCTAGGAAAGAATTGATAACGTTTATAAGTGTTGTCAAAAGGGAGGCAGCGAAGACGTAGCTAGGTCAAGTACGCGTTATATCCAGCAAACTTATACTGCGACACCAACAACCGCACTATGCATGGAATCAATTTCGATCTAGCTGTCTCGTATTCCTCGTGCTTTTCCGGTATCTTGACGTACACTAGAAGGGGAAATAGCCATGCCCTAGGCGGCGTTAAGCGGACTTAGCTCCTTCCATCTCCTACGCTCCCCCAGGCGATGTCGGATTTGGCCTGCGGAGACCGACTCTTCGCAGCCCTGACACACGAGATAGGTAAAGCAGTAGAGGGGTCAGAGGCGGAAAAGCTACACTGGGCAGTGATTTCGGAAAAGTGACGGGGTTAGGGCGGAGATACGTTAGGGGTTGGGAAGCTGAGATGTGTCACTGGAGGGAGTTTTGGATGGGTAAAAGGTGGTCATTTCATTCGAAACGGTTTACGATTTGAGATAAGGTGTGGTTTAGAAATATGGGTTCAATCTAATGTAAATGTATTGGGTTGTCAATTGGGTTCGTGGCTACGTAAAGGGAGTGATCGATGGACCAGAGAATACACGTGTAGTAGTCATACGAGAAAGGAATTATATTATTACAGTAACAATGTAGAGTTTTACAAGATAATAAAGCGACAAACCATGTGCTGTGTGGAAAGAGTGAACTGTACCCGTTGTAGATGATAACTTGATATGTACGGAAATGGGAGGGTTTTCTTGCGGGCCACACTAGCTATGAAATGGATATATACAGAGACCAGTAGGAAAATCCATAGGCCACCGTGCTTCTATACTGGAATGGCTGCTCTGGCAATCGGTCAACGCCGTCAAGCTTGTAGGGTAGCCAAGGGGTAGCATCGAGCATTCTGCCTGCAAACTGATCCTTTATCAGGAACATCATGTATGTCAGCATCTTTTGCTTGGTAGGGCTGGATAGTTAATACAAAAACAGATACCAAGACGCGTGTTGTTCTCTGCACAGATCAGAATGTCTTGTTGCAGGCCATTCATCACCTCCAAGACTGCCTAGCTTTATTTATTACCAAAAAGAGAGACAACAATGACGTGTAAGGCGGACGTCGCGATGGTTTTCAGGACCAGGTTTGCTAGTCAACCTAGCAGGTCTGTTAATGGGTGTAGATTGAACACAATAAATAATAATGAATAATTACTCAGCGACGTACAAGCATTGGAGTATTCAGTAAGCCCAACGTCCACCAATACAGCACCCTAGCTACGTAGCTGTTGATCGTAACAACGGCAATTGGCTACTAAAAGCGATCCTACAAATACTCCTGGACTCCATCATTCAACTAGAGCACGTTAATATCTTTTATCCACCTTTTCGAGGGCTTTTTGACCCGCGATTCTACCTCTCGCATTGTACCGCGCAGAAAGAGCGTTGATTGTCTGTCAGACGCGCTACATTAGCGCGTTAAGATCCAGCAGTTGGGGACGACCACCCCATTCTTCTTTCTACCGCTGTTCTACAACAACAGTGGTATGTCGGAATCCTACAGTGCCTGCTTAAAGAACTGTCCTTTCAATAATTCGCGCTTACCTCGGGTGAAGCAGCACCTATGAGTTCTCCGCGGGGAAGTCAAAAAGCGCACGCGCTCCAGGGTGGAATGTCGCCGAATGTTTGTACAATCCCTGGGTCTATTGGAAGGCCAACATTCCAGTGTGTCAGCACTGAAGCATTACAAAAGGATACCATCAGCCAGGTTTCTAATGAGGGGGGCATCGTCTGTTATGGTCAAGATGAAGCGGAATATTGGACTGTTTGCTTTAGTCTCTTTGGCAGTTAATCATCATGTGGCAGTTGCCAAGCGCTACTCGTTCGCGGTATTTAACCAAAGGGACTCCGTCGAAGATATTATCTTTGACATGAATCGGATCGCACTTGCATCTACAACACACCGTTCCACTACGAACAGTTTATCGCGGGCTCCTGGCTCAATTATACAAGTACCAACAACATCGAAAAGGGTTATTACGTCGACTAAGAGCATAACGACCAGCTCGAGCTCTGGGTCTGTTTTCGGTATTAAGAGTACGCCGAAATGGTCGTCTCAATCAAGCCTCAAATTGCCTACAATCCCAAGAGGAAGCGCAATATCAAAAACTTCTATCCCAGCACGCCCGGATAGCAAAGTGAGGGCAAGCTCTAGATCCTCAGTTTTGTCTCGATCAACTATGAAGGGTATCACCGCCTCAAAATCTCAACTACTGTCACCCCGTCAGGCTGGCACTTCATTGGTCTTTCCAGGTTTCGCTGAGAAAGCGGCGACCTTCACACTTCCAGGTAGCCCTTTAAGGGGAGTGTCTTCTCCTAGCATAAGAAGAATCGCACAGCAAAGCACTACATCCTCAGCTCCTCTTCAGTCTCGCATGGCCACTGCATTATCTTCAGGAGACGAGGGGGTCCTCACGGAGAGAGAAATTTTGAATGCAATCCCCAATGCTCTGGTCTCACGAACCTCATTAGGTTACCAGTTGCTTCCCAGCAATCTCCCCATTACCTGGCTCTTGGACCCAAACACTGCTTTTGTGGACGATCCCGGGACGCTCCAGAACATTTTGTTTGCCAATAAGAACTTAAAGCCCGGGAACTTTCCGAGCAACTCTCCTTTAGCTGCTGCAGGTTCAGCACCAGGCTCCGATACAAGGATGGCCTACCTCGGTGGCAATCCTTTCATTACGAACGATGGCGGCACCTACTATCCCTGGAAACCTGTGAGCGATCCGGGTATGCGAGCATTTGACACAAATCTTGTCAGTTGGCTCCTTGGGCTACCTATAGGCACACGTGGAGAAGCTATTGGATCAAACGTTAGCATCGTACTTTCTGGGCTTAAGGACAACGCAGAAACCTACACACAAACTGCACTCTCTCAACTGTTTCCTAATGCGCGAATCAACAATGGTAGAGCCGGGAACAATATCTGCGATTTCGTAGGGAGTAGCAACCCCTGCCTTACAAATGCTAACCTCCTGATCGTTGGCGACAATCGTAATCCAGGAGATGATACCGTTGCTAATGCTGTGGTCAAAGCGTATAGAAATGGCTTGCCGCTGTTGGTCATGACAGAGGATGGCAATTGGACCCCCGATTCCTGGAAAATCTCTGAACAGCTCGGTTTAACGCTTAAACAGAACTACTTTGAGGGACAAAAAGTGATAGACAACTCTCCTAGAACCTATCAAGCACCCAGTTCAATCATTCGTGACAACTTCCGCACATACGTACTACAGGTACTGTCTTCCCTCACCGACAATCCGCTACGGCCTTCAGATTATTCCGTATGTATAGCTTCGGACGGCTTGTTGACACGAACTATACGTATGGGAGAATGCGTAGAAACTCCTCCAAGTGGAGTAAGCTCGCATGCACTTCCATATTTCACTGCGATACAGAGACTGCAAGCAAGTATTAACACCATTACTTCCTATGGGCTCGATATATTCAAGACATCTAATGGACTAAATACGCAAACCATACGCCTATTAACGCTTCTTGCAAACAAGATCCGAGTGGGTCCACGTATGGCTTCGGACACCGCTGTTGCCATCAAGTATCCCATCAACACCAGGACCGATGGTGTTGCTGTGACTAGGGCTTTGTTTGCTGATTGGATTGTGCCCATGAGCACAGTATCGACCCCGCGAGCCTCTGATCTGGGCTCTTTGTGGTGTCCTGATGGTGTAGGCTATGCAGCAGGCAATTGCACAGCTCCCAACTTCCCTAATATTGGATCGTACCAACTAGTATTGAATTCAACGCTTTCCGACGAATGGACCTCCACAGGATTTACGCAGGCGCCTGGGAGAGCAGCCACAGTCACGCTAATCAATAATCCTGGCATTCCAATAGCTATACGTACGTTTGCGACCCGGAACGCCAATGGTCGAACAGCAGAGTATAGCGCAGCTGGCAAGTCGCTCTACAACCGTCCTCAGTTTCCAGTTAGTAGTTGGATCACACTAAAGCCTGGAGTGCCTGTCATTATCAATTCGCCCTACGGCGGTCCGCTGTACATAAGTCTTGACGGGAGCAGCCTCACCACCCCCCGGCAGGCCTCTTTCACCTTTTCAAATGTGAGCAAGCACCTCGCAGTGCTCAACGCCAGCAATGATAATGCCTTAAAGCAATTGGCTCTAGATTTGGCGAAATCACCCGCATACTGGGTCGATATCGTGGGGTCTGGCTTCGAACTCCACGTCCCTGCTGGGAAGCTCATACAGTCTCTTGCACCAGGGGGTCTGGATATAGGCGTTGGGCGCAGGCTCTACTACAATAGTACTACAACAGGACTTGGACAGCTGATGATAGACTATAAGAGCAGTTGGGCCGAGAGGGAGTATCGCATGGCAGGGCTCAAAATTGATGGAGAGCCAATGAGCACATCACTACCCATTGAGGTCCAGCGGCTCTGCCAGTTCGTCAAGTGGGATTGCTTAAATGAAACCATACATCGCATAACTGAAACGCAACACTTGACATACGATACCTACGCTGCTTGTGGGCAATTCTGCTCAGGGAATCCTATCACCTCTAGCGGGGCACCAGCGCCCGTCGGCTGGGCCGAAGGTCACGAACTTGGGCATAACCTACAGCGTCAAGCGCTGAACATCTACTGGCCCGATACCCGCCAAGGGAAGCAGCTTGGCGCTGTGAACAATTGGGCAAATTACTCCATGCGAAGTACCGAGGTGTCCAACAATATCTTCCCATACTTTAATCAATGGACATACTTTCGTCTCACACTCCCCAATCGCTTCGGTACTGGAATTGACGATGGCCTACTTCGGCGTCACGATATCCAAGATATGACAATAATGTTCAGTGCACATCAATCCGCATATTCGAAGCTGCAGCAAAATGGCCAGCTCGTGGTTCTAGACCACACTTGCAAAGTGCTCGGCACTTTTCCTTTAGGCACTCGCCCCGACGTTATGCTTGCAGATGCGGTCTGGAGCAACGACGGCTATTCTGTAAATAACGGCGAACGCATGAGCTTCTATTTTGCGCTCCCTCAAATCCTCCAGGGTAAAGCGCTCGCGAATGGTGCAGCCCTTGCTGACGGAAGGAACATATACACGCTTTTATATGCAGCTGCTCGCCTCTTCTCCACCTACGCTGTTGATGCGAGGACCTGGCAGGTCAAAGCAGCATCTTTGGGTTTCAGTCGTTTCAACTACACCAACGATGCTGTTTACGGTACGGGCCACACAGTCAATGATATGATCGGCAACGACTTTCTTCTTGTGATACTATCATTACTGACACGCTTTGACTTCCGTTCATACTTTGCCGCCCACGGCATCTTTTATACGGCGCTCGCAGACACACAAGTAACAACGAACGCGCCGAATGGTGGTTATGCTAAGCTGGGTTCACCCCATGTGGTATTGGGAGACCAGTATCCGAAGACGAACCTGAGTGTTACTACTGTGGGCGGACCTGGGGCATATATCAGTCGCAACGTTGGTATAGACTTAGGGAACGCGGCGACGGTCTGGCCGGGAGCTGATAACAATGGCGATGGGAAGCCGGAGGACTTGGTGAATTGGCATCCGAAAAATTGTCCGGGTGTGACTGTCAGTGCTTGATTTCTCTGCGTGCCTGTTCTGTTATCTATTTGGTTTTGATTTTTCACCGCAGGGCCTCACTTGCAGTTTTCGAGATTAAGGTTTCTGGTGTTATAGTTGTACAGGCGAGGCTCCAATCCGTTAAGGACCACATTGCGCGAGGCCCTCTCAACAACATCTGAGGAAGCTTTGTACAAGACTAGGAACGGCCGAAAAAAGTTTAATATTAAAAGTAATAACGGTGATCCTGTTGAGGCGTTGATCCATTGTTCTTGTCCTAAGCCATGAACGTTACATCTATTCTGCATGGATTTCATAGGTTTACTGCTACATTTGTCCTCGCTCTAACCTTCGTGGTGTACGTTGGAAGATAAGCGTCGGCTTCATCTGCGGATTGCAAGATAAATTGAAGACAGCAGAGGTCAATGCTGATAGATGCATTCAAACTGATCACTAATCGCATATTTAAAACGCGGAGGTATCGCGGATCTGCACGTAACCTTACCGTATCCTTATTTACCTTCGATCCTTGGACCTTTGTCCCGGAGTTTCATGTTTCGTCAGGTGCTCAATTTCGCGGCGGACGTGCAAGTTAGCTAGTTGATAGAACTAAGTTAGACAAGATCATCCCTTACCTGGCTGTGTCGCGCTCGATGTACTGTCCCACGTCTAGGCTTGCATACCAAAGCTCCCTGTGGTTATGCTTGCCAATTCCAATGGTCGAATGTCATTGCACAAGGAAATTTCCAAGCCAACGAACGAGATAGACCGGATTAAGTTAGCCTAGTAGTGCTTGACCAACATGCGAGATATGAGTGGAACATTCTGATGTAGCGCGAATGCGCTAATGCCCTATATGTAAACCCCTCAACATAGATTTGGTTTCGGTTTGGAGAGCTAGTATAAACGTATGGGTGCACCGTGTATCTGAAACTAATGTTCATGCATAGCTATGGGAAGAGTGCGGCAATTACTATAGACCCTATATGTCATTCAATTGACAGCTGGGATACTCTTAAAGCCAAATTCCCTATCAAGACTGTTCCAACTTCTTGACCAGAATCAGCCACGTCCGACGTTGAATCCTTCGAAAAAAAACTAATTTTCAGCAGCGACGGGTGTTGCGTTGAGGACGAGGCTGACTCTCATCCCTGCTCACCAGTATCGTACGGTAGATGGGGGCTGAAAATCGTTTATACGGCTGAGGTCGTAGGATTCATTCTGTCCAGCGCTCACCGACTGCAGAACAGGTCTTGCTCCGTAACGCACACATACATGGATAGTTATGCTCCTTAAGATCACAACTTTATCCATCCCCGTAAAAGCACAATGCAATTTTTCGTTACCCGAACGCTATTTGACCGACCTCATTGAGGTCGGTGCGCTAATTTTTGGGTTCAATGCATGCGTTTCGCATCCTCTTCGCTAGCCATACCTCGTTAGGAAACCATCTCGTTGACATTGACCAACGCGAATGACAAGGCTTAAAGGTCTTTCACGACTACACTTAGCCTCGCGAAGCTGAAGTCTATTACGAGGATCTTTCTATACACGTAAAACTAGCATGCATGCATTGTAGGTTTTATTTGACATTTGCATTTGCTTGGGGTACATCAGAATGTTTCTTTACGAATCTCGAATTATTTTTGGGCCCCAAAGAGTGGGGCGGTGGCTGCCCACCAAAAGAGATCACCAGCGCAAGGCGACCCTCGGGGCGTAAATGGGGCGGTTATGCGAAGTCCATCAAAAGGCGTTTGGCGCCCATCTTGCGCGACGAGCACCGTCTCCTATTTTCCTCCCTACGTGGAGTAGTCCCTCATTATAGAAACATGGCCAATGATGTCTATACTGGGTTCTGGATCGATTGGGGTGAGTATTCATTCAATGAAAAGTTGACTGAACGTTACTAACTATAGATAGAATCGGGGAGAGCCAAAGGCGCAACATTGACTTTACCGCAACAGCAAGGCTTTATTTTGGTGTCATTCCTCACTTTGTTCGTTCAATTCTCTGGTGCTTGCTTCTGGCGCGTCGTTTGCTTCATTCTACACCAAGGTCGCTCGACGACAACCCCACGCGATGGCCTATTTCACCAACAGCAAACTATCCTCCGAAATGCGATAACAGCACCAAATGCACTGTGGAATCTAGGTCGCTCTACGTTAGCATGGAGAGGCAAGATCGAGTCGCCGTTCCGCCACACCATTGTTCTCATCTTGATCACTATCATACACATGTCCTTTTTCGGCGTCGCCGGTCTCTTCTCGTCCCAGATTGCATCCACAGGTGCGGGGTCGGCACTTGTAAGAGCTGGAGTTTGCGGATATCCGAAAGAGATTTCGAACCTCCGCGCTCAAGAGGCTTATAACCTTGCAGACGACCAGCTTGTTATCTTTAACTCGGAGGTTCTGCTAGGACGCTTAACACTCACGAAAAGTGCGGCATACGCCCGATCGTGCTATAACAACCATCTTGAGGGCGGAGCAAGTGATTGCAACATTTTTGTTAAGACTTATCTCGAGGGCGTTGGTGCTTCAGTGGTAGAAAATGCGACATGCCCTTTTGGAGGAAATTCATGCGCCACGAGAAATGCTGTTAAATACGACTCAGGACACATTTCATCCAGCAAAGACCTTGGGATTAACTTTCCAGAAGCCGAAGATGTGTCAATAAGACGAGTAACGAGCTGCGCACCAATCGACAGCGAAAAATATGCTACAAATTGGAGAAAAAACCTTCCCGAAGCATTTGGTAAAAAGACTACCACCAGTGTGCGATTTTGGGAATTTGGGAATGGTACTGTAGGCTGTCGGGCAACAGTCCCACAAAATCATACTGCAGATACAACCTTCTGTGTCAGTCAGTACCAGAAAGATTATTGGCAGGATCCTTATACTGTTCTGTAGGTTTAGTAGACTGCGATATTCTAGGCTGATATGTAGCTGACCCTTCACACAGTGCAGTCACAGCCTACGTTGACAACAAAACTGCCAGCGATTTTGTCCCCATCCCGGACTTTCAGAGAGACGATGCCGACGTAACTCTGGTATCTATATTTAGCAAAGCCAAATACACAGGCGTCGTAAACGACCCTCTATTCAATGCTCACAATAATTCGTGGACAGTAGGCAGCAATGCCAAAAACTTTTCGACACCTACAAATGATCTCGCGGTCCTTGGCTGCACCGAACAATACCAATTTTGCAACACCGCAAACTCGAAGTGCACCAAATTGACTGGTCTCTACGCCACACTAAGCGCGATCGAGAATGGCGACCTGCAACTCTCGCCGCAACAAGCTGCCACTTTCCGCATCGTATGGAAAGCGGCATGGTCGATGGTGCTGCAGTGGGCCACAACTATTTTGGATAACTCGCTATTACTCGCGCAGGATTTCATCTTTACAATGAAATCAACCACTTCTTCTCCACTCCCAGACAATCAATGGGTACAAGAAGCGCATAATCTCCATAATATATCCCTCGCAGTACTACAACGCCGCATTAATGAGTTTTCATCGCCGGAAAATTTCGATATACGTCCCGACCTCAACTCTCTCGATCAAATCAACACACCGACGGAGCCGTACGAGCTGAATATATGCCAGCACCAGAAGATACGTTCTACCGCGCATGTGAGCGTAAGTGTGCTTGGAATGTGTATCATTCTGGGTGTAGGCGCAATACTGATACTGCTCGACTGGACGCTTATACAACAAGTACGTATCTTATTGCAAACTCTTGAACCATCTGACCCGGACAGATCTTTTGGTTTCGCTCTATTACGCACCACAGGCAAGCGAAGAAGGCAGATTGGCAGGCGACGGGTACCTTGCAACTGCATCGGCAAGCTTTGGAAGCGAGAGGGGTGGGACCGTGGAACATGAGTGATTATTTATTCCCTGTGTTGGTAGACAGGGGGAGAGCATTCCTCGGTCTGGCCGTAAGACCGGAGTTTCCCGTGCGTGCTAATTCGCAAGACGAGGGCTTAGGTTACAATTCGAGGACGGAGTACAACGGTGGAAAGTATTCGGCATTGACCGATGAGATCAACATGGAGCCGCTGAACGACCATAAAGGAAGGGCGCATTAAGTTCGTGTGATAGCAGAATTCCCAATAAAATTTGTTCGTTCATTCCTTCTTCAAGTCCGGAGGTGGCACAGAGTATCTCGGAAAATCTTCTTCGCCTTTCATATGCTCGATTTTGGTGTCGATTCGATGCATGCAGCTCCACTCATCCAGGTATAACTCCTGCACCAGGTTGACGCTGCCGAAATATTTTTCGCCAACGCCAGTACCGGGCAAGTCAGGGTTTAGCTTAAAAGCTTTACTACTGCCATAGGAAGAACTGTGGTTTTCGAAACGTTCTAGGCTTCCTATCGCCCACATCATCTGTTCGTTTCCAATGTAATATCCCTTGAGTCGTTTCCGACGGATTTCTTTCCTCATCTCTACCTCTGCAGCGGCTCGAGGCATGGGGTAATCATCTGCCGTCAGACGTTCACCTTTCGCGATTCGTTCTTTGTTTGCTTGTATGGTGGTTTCGCTCTCCACTATCCATCTTAATCTGAGAAACCGTAAAAGAGCTTGTTCGCGGAAAAAGAGGGTAAGCGTGTCCCGCCAGCTGAACTGGATTTGTCGCGACGCGATATCGATAGTGAGATCGGTGAGTTCCGTGTCGTTTACGATGTTACCGATCCGAATCGTGTAATTCGGCATTTCCGGCTTCCACTCCCTAACATTGCTCTCCCACCTTTCTATGATCCTGTTGTATTCTTTCTTCTTCCCGCCAGCGATTTCGCTCTTTTTGCGATTGTCATGGAAGCAGACCAGCGCTTTTTCCCTTTCCCCGTTCTCCAGTTTTATGCCAGGTACAAATCGCGCGAACGAGGTCGGGACCTCCGGGCGCTTGCTTTTGCCACCAAGATTGTACTTCTCCAAATGAAAGTCAATAGCTATGTTTCGAATGACCGATTCGGCGAAGACCTGTTCGGTGTAGGCTCTGAAAGGCGAAGATACCTGCCGGCATACCGTCCAGAGGTGGGTGAGATCGATGTTATAGCTTAGGATGCGGATCCAGAGCTCCGGAGGCAGTGAAGGGCACTGCGGAGGGCGCGATTCTGCCATGTCAATCGTTTGTCAAAAATGTTCAAACGTAGGGTTGGTCTTCAACGGACCATCAGCGTCCATTAGGTCGCGATACGTGCATAGGTCCCAACATTCAAGCGGAGCGATGACGAAAGCTTCGAGTCAAGGTCGTCTTACGTAATCATACCCACGACTCGATCATCCCATTTCACCTTTTAACTCCGATCCTTTGCCGTGTCACTCTTGAGTATCTATGCATTGTTTTCAAGTGCAAAATTATTTTCATTGTTCACTCAAGGCTGGGAGAGAGCGTTCATAGCAAGCCAGGAATGCATTTGACAGGCCTCGAGCTAAAGGAAACCCTGTCGCTCCAATCTATCTCTAATTCATTAAAAGGCATGTCTGGCCTAAAGGCCGTAAATTCGGAGGAAGAGTCGATTTTCTCTCTTGGAATATCAATTTACATAGTACATTACAAGTAAATACCGCCAATACTCAATTCGTGCGTGCTACCACATGCAGGTGAAGCCGTTTCGCACATAGCTTCATCAGTCTATGCGAAAAGCTTCCTATTGCAACGAAAACCCTAGCAGGCGCATTCCATCTAGTATGCTATGTCTGCTACCGATCGAGATGATACGCGCTAGTTCTCATGCTGTTCATTTGGTTTGCTCAATCTCGCAAAACATTACCGGTAGACCGTTTCGGCTGCCTAAAGGGTCATGGCGGGGTTTTCGATATCTTATGCGCCGCTGCCACAGGTCACCCGTGACTGGAGGCAGCAACCAGAACATTTTACAAATACATGATATCCCTACAAGGCCGCTGGTGACGCCTACTTCACTTGACGGTCATCCATTCTAGATCACCGGCATGGCGTTCACCAGAGATAGACGACACACCTTAAATGTCGTCACTGTTGTCTGCTTGCCTTTGAGGCTGCCGTACAACCTGCTCATACGTCCCTCGCGAAGAAAAAGAGCAGCCAGACGCGCCGCCAAGGCCGACCTAGCTGGCAGAACTCCTCCGGTAGCTGGAAAACGGGGACGCGGGCTCAGTATATCTTTAGTTGAGCCTACGGAACGAATGACACATGCGCAAACTGGCTCGTTGTTTTTTCGGCTGCCTGCTGAATTGAGAAATAACATTTACGAAGAATACATCGGCCACGAACATGTTCACGTAATGTGGAAAGATCGCCGTATACGCGCATCCAACCGGCAGTGGCAAGAGGTTGGGAATTGGCCTCTCGACGTGCTTCCTTTCTTGCAGACATGCCGTCAAGTGTAAGGCGTCTGGTGACATCTTGAACAAGTCCTGATGCGTTGCATAGGTACACTGAAGCGATGCCGCTGTTATATTCTATCCGAGCATTCTGTTTCCCGTCGCCAATGGATTTTGTCTCATTCGCTACATCCGTCCTTCCTCAACGCTTCACTTTACTCACTAACATCGTTATGAGTATGGGGAGCGGAGGTGACTGCTGTCATCTCCCTCCTGCAGTGTCCGGACGATTCGACTATTGTAAATTACCAACCTCGGCTTGCATCCTAAATCAACTGCCGCAAATTGAGCCCAGGAGACGCGAAACCTACTGGAGTATGTCATGTAGACTCATGTCAACTCTTCCAAACTTGGCGTATCTTAAGCTAGTGATTGAGCCCACACCTTGGGAACACAATCTGCGTAAATATGATCCATTTTTTGGAGGTCTAAACGAACTTCTGCGACAAAACATGGATGTGGAAATTCAATTGAGAGGTAACTATAAGAAGATATACCAATGGCGGAGCGAGGAAGGAGAAGTTGTATGGACGGAGCCGCATGGGGAAGTTGTTTCGCAGAGGAAAAGCGATGGAAAGCAAAGATGGTGGGATGAATGGTCTGTCATCCAGAGCGAATTAGAAAATGGGATGCTATCCACTACATGAACACGACATGGTGTCGTGGTACCTGTACCAAATTTCAAAAATCACATGGAGCAAAAGAATATGATGCTTTGATACATTCGGATGCAGCGTAACGTGTGACCACACAAGTGACGTGTCGCGGTCGCACAACGCTAACAAGTGGCTTGATTGTACCCGCTTCGGCTGGCAAATATCATCTATCCCTCCTACCAGTTCTCTCTGTCCGCTTTCTCGCCCTCGTGCCTCTCCGCCCTCCAGGGTGTACGGGCTCCAACAACGCAATGGTACCTCAGACAAGAAGTAAGACCTCCGCTCAGCCTGGCCTACATCAGTCAGAACGACAGACTCAACAGCCGGAACACCTTCAAGATCAACAGATCGAAGGACAAGCGCAATATGCAAGCAAGCGCCCAAAATACAGTGTCAGGAGGGGTCGGAAAGCCCTCGCCCGACAGAACAGACGGATTTGCGAGGACCTGGTATTTTATCTTAATGACACAGACCTAGTCACAGATCGCTATCGTGATTTTCCAAATCACCTCCTCGAGGCAAGGCCTCCTACCTGCACTGCTAGTTGGGTCGAGGTCATTTACGACGCCTGGATCCAAGCTTGGCCGAGACTGGAACCTACCATTGATAGTGGAGAAGAGCAGGTGCACTACCGGAAAGCTTTCTTCCCACGCATCTTGTCCGAAATCGACCGGCTTCGAGGTATGCCAGATGGGGTTCTACTCAGTCTGGACCTAGTTGTGCAACTGAAGATAGATCTTTTTCAGATGGATGCAACTTATATCCCTGGCACATTTTGGGGCGAGATATATGAAACTTTTGTCACGTGCACGAGACAAATTCATCACCAGATAGATGATAGAATCGAATCCATCCTGCGTTCTACATACGCTCCTTCTACCAACACCGATACTCCCAACAAGCGCCGGTCCCGGCTCTGGCTAGATGCTTCGGTTTATTGCTACCGCATACACACATATCGTCCAAGATACTTCAAAAACGGGGCATGGACTTATGACCTTCAAAGCAGTGACACAGAAACATCGTGGGCTCTGCACTTGTTTCAAACACATGCTTACGCGGATTTGAAAATCAACGTCTACCGCGCTATCGGCTCGAAGCTACCTCGAGAACTTGTGGACTTGGTGTTCGAGCACGCATGCGCGGCCAAGAACATTCCCGCGAAGCCAGCAATCTTCACTCGAACAATGAGGGACAAGATGAAAGCGACTTCTTATGGTCCGGAAAAGGAAATCGAAGCGGCTCGTCACTATGAGGGCGCTTCATCTGCAAACTGATTCTGGAAAACTGCGGTGGAAAAGGGGAAGGAGTACACCAAAGCAGCCAGCAGATCCGGTCGAAACGCTTAACTGTCGCTTACAGAGGGCTCTTTTCATTCGATCGTTATTACCATGCTAAGGAGTATGTTTATGCAAGAGCATCTGGTATTTTCACTCGCTCGAATAGGCTTCATTACATGTATTCTAGAGTTATACAGCATTTAAAATACAAAAAGTTTTCCTTGTCGACTTTGTGTAGCGTTCTAGGTTGGTTTTCGCGATTTTTGCCGGGCGGCATACTTATCCACTCATCCCAGATCATCATCACTAAGAGATACGTACGAGAAGTCAACATTAGTCTTCATCCAAAGAGCCATTGGTAAACTAGAACCGACATAAGAGGGGCACAGGACTGAAAGAACATTTTCGAAGAGAGGGTGGCAATCAGGTAGGTACTCTAGTGACTGCTCATTATCAAAGTGAGTGGAATATCGGCCATATCAACTGCAAGGTCTGCTTATAAATCGGATTCTGGCATTCTTATAGGTCAAGTCGACCTGCTCCATCACTGTATCGCCGTAACAGATTGCAGTGTCTGACGTATCTGGATGTTTGCGAGCAGCACGGTCTGAATACTGTTTGGAAATCAGCCCCTCATTTTGCAAAACATGAGCTTGTTAGACAGTCATTAAGCGGTCCCTAACAAGCTGAGGGGATAATCCCATCCACGCCTCTGTATGTGGCCTTGCAAGCGACTAGTGTTAGAGCCAACGCTAGGAATGCAGCAGATGGGTAGACATATCACACAATATGGAAGTAATGGGCTGTAAAATGCACACCCGCCAAGCTTGGTACGTTTTCACGGCTTCTGAGAGCATTTGCGCTCCATTGCCTTTGAGGTAGCAACCGAACTGTCGCACTGATAAGGACAAAGGTGAGTTAATAGCACCGCTTTCGTAACATACCCAACATCCTATTCCACTATTTAATGTTGTTATCTAGACTAGCCACTAATATTACCCTTATCCTTCCCACACAAGTTAGTAACGCGACAACGTGCGTAGGAGCCGGAAACCCGGTCACTCTCGGGGATCAACCCCACGCCATGCTCAACGAGGGGCCTCCCTCCAACTCGCAGCAGCGATCCCATCGGCGCCTCTTCTTCGCCAACAGAAACGGTAAGAGTGGCAAATGCAACATCATCTCGGTTGGGCAGGGAGCTCCTGGATCCACCGCCAGCAGAGCCTCGATGCAATCCTTTACCTCCGCGACAAGCCATCCTCGAGCTACTGCAGGGAGAGTCCGTCCGTCAATGACGAACGCAAGGCCAGCCACGCAGCGACCTACTTGCTTCCACCTTCAGACGATCTGTGATGGATGCTCATGGGTGCGCTACTGCAGGTACTTGTTGTGGGAATCTTGCGGCCAGAGCATGTCTCACCACGGCGAGCTTAGAGCAGGTGGCCCCGTGGACGGTCATGAGCTTCCACATCGAGACACAGATACAATGATGGCTTTGTTTCTCGTAACTGCAACAGGCATGGTGAGCCCCGGATTACGCAATCCGAGCGCCCCCGTTTAGTCTACGCATATCGGCCTGCAGACAAGACTACCGCTGTGAGACTAGCTCGCTCAGGGTGTAGCCGAGGTGCTGTTCGATGCAAACTAATGGCGCAGGTACTGCGGAAGCTATGAGCATGACAGTGACATCTCATTAGAGATAGTGGGGAATACTTGCAGGGCAAGGGCCTGGGTGCCCGAGCCCATGATCCTCCAGGGAACTCTGCTCTAGCTTCACATGGGAGTTCGCCGCGGAGCGATTGGAGCGTATTCTTCGTCTTCCACGTTTCGTGCATGCACGCAAGCAGCGGGTCGGTAACACCGCGACACGTCTCTTTCACCAATGCGAGACTATTGTATGCAAGGCTAGCCCACCACCATGATGGCCTTGCCGCTCTGCAGCGATCATGAAGGCCCACTGTAAACTTCTTCCACAGGCTACTTGTCTACTCGGACGATCTCGCCACCACCGTTCATCCTTTGGACCCTCCCTAGATCTCTCCAATCTCCAGTCTTACAAAATTTGGCTCGATCCATCTTCGTCTACCCACCACCTCCTCTTGGCACCAGGCCTCGTCGAGGCACGTGCATACGCAGGTCATGTATGCACGCACGACCCCACAAGTAGCATCGAGCTCAACCCAACCCAAGTCCGACGAGGAAGAGCCTCGCGAACGGTCCACACTTGGCCCATCCCAGCACCATTTGCTCGTCAACCTGAAACGACGTTGTCTTGCAGTGCAAGCTCGCGCTCTAGCATCTACCTGAAACAAGAGTCCCCTCCTCTACAATGTAGATATTCATAGCTACAACTTACAAGACCTTCTTCCTTCGCCACCAGATGCATACTGTTTGGGGCGCAACCACTGCGCCCGAAACAACACAATCGATCACTTTCCGAGCCGATCCAGAAACGCTGCGCTGCACCAGCCAGTCGCACGAATGCCTCCTTGCAGAACGCCTAGGTCTCAACAAACGCTGCAATTCGACCCAGCGTATACTGTTCTTTCGTGGGTCAGAATCACGGCCCTTGTACGCGCGAGCGAGCAAGCAAGCAAGCAATCAGCAGCACTCACTGGCTGACGGGACGAGTATCCACATACCCTCAAGTGACGACATGTGTTTGGTGGCTTCGGATGACTTGACGGGTAAATCCGTGCCGGAGGATCGAACCGGTCGGGGATCCCACAACACCACACGACAGGCAGGTCCGAAGTGCGGACGTCCAGAGACCTATGCCCTCCGGTAGAAAGCAAATTAACCCTGATAATGGCAGAAGATATTAACGGCGTACCGCTGTGCAGATACGATTGAGCGTCCAGGTTGTTCCCGTCCTCACGTGACCCAACGTCCCGTCCCGCGCTGGCAATGCATTCTGTAAGGCCACGAAACAGGTCACAGTATGTCCTGCATAGGTTTGCATCCATGGCGGGCGCCACACTGCTACCATGTGTAATCAGGTGCCTCGCTGTTTGCTCGCTGTTAGCCCAGCCGAAACAGCGACTCCCTCGATGCACTCTTGCACCTTCCAAAAGCCTCACATGTCGAACCCTAAACGCTCACGCCAGCAGAATGACACTCGACGAGCCCACGACGATTCGCTGTCGCGAGCCCACAACACCGACAACCAGGCAAACGGAGTGGGGGGAACCACACTGTCTGTACGCTTGGTTATCGAGTCGGAACCATGCATCCGTCCCATACGCTTGCTCATCAACTCGGATCTAGACGCTTGCGCGCCCGCACGGTGGAATTCCACCGCGTGGAGAAGACGCTGCTCGACGCCTAACACCTTCACACGTAGCTGTCAGAAAGCGTGGCGTTGACCGTGGACAGCTGCCTCGTGGACGCAGCCGGGATCGGGGCGAGCAGTTCTCGCCGCCGACGATATCACGCCGCTTGTGACGTACCGAGCTGCAGGTCTCAGCTGGCCGAGTGAGGCGTTGATCGCGATGGCGAGCTGGAGTTGTGGGGATTGTTGAACGGCGGTCGCGTGGGGGAGACAGAAACATGACGGGAGCTGTTGAGCGCCGTTGCGAGTGGCAGAGGGCCTTGCGCATTTTCTGACGCCGCGTCGAGGTGCATCGCGACCCCAGGCGCCCAAACGTGACGATGCATAGGCAGCAGCAGCAGGCAGGCAGGCCAGGCAGGCGGAGGGCCTTTTTTTTTCCCTCCCCACGCGGCACGCTGTTGTTGAAGCTTGAATGCACTTCTCCACACGGCCGTGCGAACAGTGCATGATGCAGAGTGTCGCGTTCCGCAGTGCGCACAGTGCCGGACGGCATCCCACGCGTGCCGAAGCTTTATCGTGGAGTCGCGACGAGGAGTCGCCCCGGGATGACCTGACTTGAGCACGACGCGGGTCGTAGAATTGCGGCTCGCGAGGAAAAAGAAAAACAGCAAGCCAAGGGCGTCACTAGACAGAGCCGCAGGAGGATTTGGTGGCATACAACAGCTGTACTGTAGCGTAGTGGCTGCATGGCCAACCGCGTGGCCGCGGGTGGATTTGCGATCGAGGATGGCGAGACTCGATGATCGCTCGAAGGATCAATCCTTCGCCTCAACATGGCCTCGCACGGGTCCCTCGAAGATGGCTGGAGGGGCTTCCTTCCCGCAGTCTTGTTGCGATGTCACTTTTGTCACGGAACAGGGCTGCGATGCAGACTGCAGACGTGGAGAGGGGCTCGCGCGAGAGTGGCCCTGGGCTGGCTGTCTACACAAGAAACCCAATACCGCGACGGCTGGCTCGGGCTTCGCCTACCCGCCTGCGCTACTTTAGCAAAAGCTTTGCTTGGCGCGCAACGGGAGCAAGGAAGCATGCAAACGGCGCAGGCTACAGGCACGTTGTCCAAGGGTTGGAGCCAGAGGCGTCTGGCGAGGGTGGTGCGTGCGCGCGGCTCAAGCTGCCTTCTAGGACGGGTAAGACGCAGAGCCAGCAGTGAATGCTACGCTGTGGCTGATGCACGCGCTGGCCCGTCCCATCTGATAGGCACGCCGGGCCCTCGACAGCGGCGTGAAGGATGCCAAATAACGACTCGAAACCTCGCTGCTCGCTCTCGAGATGAGCGCACCATGCCGGCGTGACTGCGCCCAGTCGCCCGGCATGCCGGCCGTCAGTTGTGATGGTGTAGTGTTGCACCGCGTCACTGAGCCCAGAGACATGGCTTGAACCTTGGTTCTTGACAAACGTCCCCTGATTCACGCCCCAGCGACTGCCTCCCCCGCAATCCGCCATCCAATCCGGGCCCCATCTTGCTGCCCGCCCCCAGGCCCATCGCCATCCTTCGCCGCAAGCGCGCGAATCAATGCAGTGCCGTCAGGTGGCCCGGCCCGAGGTAAGACAACGCCCGCGCCGCTCAATCGCCTCTCCAGGCCTACCGCGACCGGCCTGCGAAACGCGGGCGAGAAACACGCATCCACCTGGTGACAATCCACTTCCTTTCGTGCTACAACCAAAAATTGCCCTTGGAGGGCGACCTGAGGCCCGGGGCTGCTCGTTCGTGTCACCGAGAGGGGGGGAGCCGAGTGGGGAGCGCCTTGCTGGCTACAGCGTGTGAGAATTCTGACATGAGCATCTACGCGTGTGAGTGCGTGGCACGCTGAGGCGCTGGCTGTTGGGACAGACGCGGGACCCAGTGGCCGTCGACTGATAGCAGGTAATCATCACCCCACGGCATACACGTTCATGTACGCGTCCTGCCAGGCAGACGATCCGTCTCGCCTTGCGGCCGTTAGACGGGCCATATCGAGCCCAGGTCGAAGGAATTGCCCTGCATCGTCGCGAGGCCAGGATGCTTTATCCAGAGCAGAAGACTGTCTCTGTCTGCATCTCTCGCGCGATCGCCCGTTGCGCTCGGCGCATCCATCCCGGCGCCTTTGCCCCGATGCACTCACCATTGCGTAAACACACATACTCGAGACTGTACATCGCAGGCAAAAAATAAACACCTCATCAATCGCATGCGTAGAGTGACGCTCTCGCAGCATGGCTCCCAGCCCGCTCGCCAAGCATCGCTACACAGCATCCCGCCCCCATCTGCACCCGTCCACACAAATCACTTACCAACCAACCTCACTGTTTACCCAAACCATGCAATCTACCAGACAGATAGGCGCAGACTCGCATGTCCATCCCAAAGCATCCAGACTCGCATGCAGTACATCCTTCAACCGCTCCCGCATCTCAACCCAACGCATGCCCCGAGGACGCGGCCAATCAGGGGGCGCGTCTGCGACGGCAGGATCAGAGCCGCAGCGTTGCAGCGACAGGGAGCATCCCTGGAGGTAATACCATTTACGACGGCGGCCGCAGGGGAGCATGGAGCGCGAGTTTGGGGTTAGCCTGGTCAAGGGTGGCCGTGCCGCGGTGCGGTCAGTCCGGGGACGGCGCCCGCGTGCTCCCAGGTGAACAACATGGTGTGCGAGTGACGGCGGGGTGGGAGTGCAGGCTGGATAGACGGCGTGCCGACGGCAGGCGGGCGGCCTGGCAGAGGCAGCGGCAGAGATAGTGAGATGAGAACGAGGGCCTCATGCGCCGTCATGTCAGTCTCTGTGCGACGACACACAGACAGGGCGGGCGAGCGAGCGGTGGAGACGGTGCTACCAGGGCGAGGGCGGTAATCAGTCGCGTTTTATGACTGAGCAGCGCGGCGGCACGCTCCGGGTGCGAACTGCAGTTCCACGGCGGTTGCCTGCTTGAATCGACTATCGAAACTCAACTCAACTCACCTCACCTCAACTCAAGCCGCCTCCCCTCAACGCCCCTTATCTCATCGCGCCTGAGGCACCGCGCAGCGCCTCGCCGCATTCCCCCGGCCGGCCGGCAGCCCGCCCGCCTCAGTCCCTATCCTACCTATCCACTCTACTCTACACAAGACCCGCCCGCCTGCCTACTTCCCCTTCCCCTTCCCCATGAAGAAAGAGATACCCCTCGCACCCACCCTCGCCCGCACCCTTGGGGTCCAAAACAGTCCCAATCCTTCGCATGCACCCTCCCCACACAGCAACGATCGCCCGCCCTCTCTCGAAACACCATCTATTCTCGAACACCACGCAAGCACCGCGGAACGGAGCGCGCTGCGCGCCTCGTAGATCGGGCGTGCGGATCCCCAGCTGAAGATTCGCCAGCCAGCCAGCTGTCTGTGTGCGGTGCGTTGAGACGGAGCCGGCAGCAGACTGGATTAGGTCGACGGTTGGCTGCGTCCGTGGGTGGGTGGATGGGTGGGTGCAGAGGCTGAAGGGCGATCGCTCGTGTTGCGCCGTGCAGGCTGAGGCGAGCGCGAAAACGGCGTACCTAGCTACGCTGCTGATCCCGTATTCCCGCCATAAATAATAATCAGTGTACCGACCTCCCTTGCCCATCGCATTGTTGCGTTGCAATGCGAGGCTTCGTGTTCGTGATGCTCTATCAATCAATGTATGTATGCATGTGTGTGTGTGTGTGTGTGTGTGTGTGTGTGTTCGCATTTGGCTTGCTGTGCAGGCAGGCGGTCAGTCAGGGAGCGAGCGAGCGACGGGCACAGTGCAATGCCATGTATCTAACACGATGCGATGCGAAAGACGGACGGACGGACAATGCGTAGTAAAGATAGCACCAATAAAGATTAATCTAGCAACTACAAGGTGTCGAAGCGAATGTAGGAAGAGCCCACCGAGTCTTCTCAACGCCCACGGGGAGAAGAAGCCCGTCTCGTGAAAGACCAGAAACAAAACGCCCAGAGATGCAAACCAAGAAAGCAGAAGCCCGACCCGAATGATGTGCGTTGGAGCGTAAATCATGACCCAAGACGATCCCCCCCTCCGCTGGCCACCGAGCCAGAGGGTATAACAAAAACCAAAAGAGAAAGAAGAAAAACATGACCACCCTTTTAGCTGCCTGAGAAACCGTATATACAAGGCACCAGCGTGCCATCATCGCCTTTCTTGGAAGGACGAGCAAAACTGCAGAGGAGCATGACCAGGCGCCGACAAGCCCTGCGCCCTAATTTGAAATATCGTACACGCGACGCGTGGTGGACGAGCCGGGGACTGTGCGAACACGAGCCCCGCAGGTGGCTCGCCGCTGGAGTGCAGCCTGTGACGCATCTCGCCGCGAGCGCGAACAGAGAGCATGATGGAATGATGGACCACTGATTGAACGAAAGCGAGCGAGCGTAAACATGACAACCAGACATGCTGCGCGGGATCCCCCGAGTAGCTCGAGGCTCCGGGTGCGCGCTAAGCCGAAAGCGAAATGGTGTGGTGGCTCAGTCCTACTACCGTCAGCAATCGGGTTTTTATGACGGACGGACGCCAGAGAGGACCCTCCCCGCGTCCGCAGCAGTGGGACTCACCAAAATGTCATTTTTTTACGTTCCCGAAATCCTGTTTCCGGCTTCAGAAGGCCTGTGTGCGGGGGACGATGATGTCTTCCCAGATAGGCTGAGGCGCCTTAGGGTATGCGAACGACTTGACGTTGTCCATGAAGGATCCGCTGACCATGGGCTTTCCCATCATCTGACCGGCGTGGGGCTGCATGTTGCTCCACTCCTCTTGCACATGTCCCGGGGAGTTGAAGTCCTCTGACGTCTCGCTGATGGACAGCGAGGGGACTGCCTTGCTGTGTGGTGGCATGCCCATGGGAAGCTGGGGCGGCGACACAGACAGAGCTGGGTGCGACCAGTTGTTCATTGTGACTGGCGAGTTGCAGAGTCCCATGGGGGTGATGCTCTCGGGCTCCGGAGTCGCCCACATGTCGTTGGAAAGCATGCCAGGAATGTCATGCTCGAAGCCTAGGCCAACAGCCATAGAGCCATCGTCAGACCAGCTTGGGTTGCTCATGTACTGGTCGAAAGGATCGGCAATGGCAATGGGGTCATGGTAGGCAAACGGTTCCGGGGTGGAAGGCGTCATGGCGCGGCTAGAAGCGATGTAGTTGCTCTGCTCCATGGAGCGAGAGAAGCTTCCCATGTTGGGCTCGGGGCTGCTCGAGTATGAATAGTCGTCGATGATCTGGGGAGTGTAGGAGGTGGGAAGAGGAGTAAGCATGTTGAAGTTGTTGAAGTTGGCCGGGTACTGGCTGAGCTTTGCGGCAGTGTGGAAGTCCATCTGGGAAACTGTGCGCATGATCTGGGGTCGTCCTGAGGAAGGAATGCTGCGAGGCGAAGTGCCCATGGTGGGGATGGAGCTGGAGGTAGGGAACCTCTTGGGAGAGACGAGGTGCTTTGTGGGTTTCCTGTAGCTGTTGTCTGAGGTGCGGCGGGTTGATCGGGGCTCGCACTGGAGACCCTTTGCGGTGCAGCGAGAGCAAGATGGGACGGCCTTGTCACACTTTGTCTTTGCCTTTGCGCAGATTGTGCAGGCAATTGCTCGTCGTTGTGACATCCTGGCGTAGGGGTTGTGAGGCTTGGGGAAGGGCGAGGTCTGGACAGAGGGGTTGGGAGAGGACAGCTGGGTTGCCTCTTGCTTGGTGGGTTGGTTCATTGTGAAGTATGTGTGAAGGTACTGAGGTGGTGTTTGAGTAAAGGGAGGATTGGCACCAAAGTTGTACTGGGTGAAGATGTGCAGAGGGGGGAGATGGAGGGATATAAAATAGTAACGGGAGTGTTTTGGAAGAAGGCTCTAGCGTGGAGGGCGTGTGCGCTCGTGGTGGCTGAACCGAGAACTGGAGACCTGACGTGGGATATGGTGCTCGATGATAGATTGCTTCGGGAACCTCGCATGAGGGGCCATCAACGGCTGCCCAGTGCAGGATCCAGGTGTGTGCAGGCCAATGAGGGACGAGGCAGGGTTACTTTTCCAGCGTGCGGGCTACCTCCTTCCAAGATAGTTCGGCGACGTGCTATGGGTCTGGCAATCCTGCCAGCGGGCAGGCCATGCACGTCGAGCCGGGCCCCCTGCTCGAGGGTTGCTGGGATCCGCAGAGCAGACGCAGCAGTGCCTTGCCTGTTTCAGCACAAGGGCAGCCTGCAGGGGCGTGTCCTGCAGGCTGACGGCCGGCATCGCACGGCCCCCGTCGATTGATCTGACCATCGCAATGACGACGAGAGCGACTGCAGAGCGAGCTGTGGCTTGAGCGTGCGGACAAGGTGACGGGGTGCGTCTCCTGGGAGCGGCGGGCGGAGGATTAGTCGGCGCCAGGGACTGCTGAGAAGCTGGTACGCAGTACACGTCGGCGGGCATGCGAGCACCTACACTGCACCCGCCGTGCTGCTCCCGCCAGCGACCTGTGGGACGGCATTGCAAAGGTGACAGGCGGATCGACGGGGGGGTGCTAGCGGCGGGCCACGGCACATCGTGGGGATGTCACGCTCGTCGACCAGACGCAATCTGCGTGGGCGCTGGCGGGGAGGCTGCATGGATGGTGGCGCGCCAGAGAGCAGCTGTTTTTGGCGGGCCGGGGTGGGGGGCAGCCGCAGCCTCGTCAAGTGCGCAGTGCACAGTGGACTGGGCCTCGACATGCGAAGGCCGCCGTTGCGGACTTGAGCTGGCTTGTGGCCTGTGGCCCGCCCTCGACGCCAGAGCATCGTGCGGCTCTTCGTTGCGGACTTGCACAGTGCTAATTAGCATAGAGCGAGGCGCAAGCATACTCGTCGGGCCAAAACAGGCAATCCGATAGCCGCATAAACACGCGCTCTGCCCAATCACCGCCCTCTGTTGCTCGCGCTAGACACCAAACGAACCTCTTTAGGAAAAAGGCCTGCCCGATGAGGAAGTTTTAGCTTCTTAAGCGTCTGCTTTCGCTCCTGAAACACACCCGACGGGGAGCGTAAGGGCCTCTTGCTTCAGTGTACCCCAAATGGCATTGCCGACTGCTTCTAGAAACCCGTGACTACGCTCGACACTCTCGCCGGACGTCACTGTTCAAGAGCCTGCACTGTGTGTAGACTCCGTCGACGCTAGAACTGGAACTTGCGAAGGGTGCGCCAGTACGCTGATGGGAGCGCATGCACTGACGTCTCCTAGAATGGTTCTCCTTGCTGGAATGGCTCCACACTGCTCAGGCTGTCTATGCTGAGATGAAGAGAATGTCACCCTTCTTGGTCGCTGAGAAAAAGTGCAGTGCAAGTCAGGAGAGTGATGACCGACTTCTCGACGCTTTCGGTGCCACCGAGTCTCCTGGCTCATGCTTGGGGTCATCATGAACCACCATCGTTCTCGTTTAGGGGCATCGAGGCCATGATTCTGTCCGGCGTACACGGTCCAGCGTACACTGCAGTGTACGCACCACCAAAAAACTTCCCTATCCAATCTCAACACCTTCATCCTGCGGCTGGCCTTGCATCGCTGGCCCGTGATACAGAGCATGGCGGAAATAAACATGCAAACACCTCACGCTCCTATCATCTCATCCAGCGCTGCACATGGTGTGCTGTCCAGCATCTTCGGCTATGCGGATGGTAGGGAACGTGCGAACCATTTGTGTGACCGTGCGAACGGACTTGAGTATGCAGCGTCGACAGTACTATTTGGGACCTCACCGATTAGGCTGGCTATCCAAACAGGCTGGTGGTTTCCTGGGGGCCACTGAAATCTTCTCGCCTCTCTTGGAGCTTCCAAGATGGCCCTCGCGTGGTGCGAGACCTAAGGCTGGGGAAGCGGCTTGTAGTCAAGCTTCCAAATGCTCGTCAATGCTCGTCAAAGAAGCCTCTAGGACCGTGCCTCGGGGATCCCGTAGTCGAGAGAGCCCACTTCTAGATCGATCGTGGATATCAAACTTAGCATCAGGATGCGACGGCTAGGGCTCATGATGGAAGCCACTTGGACCAGGTCGTACCGTACCTGCAGGGCTAAGCTTTTTTCTTAAGCGGCAGGATCGCGTTTCAGGTGGACTTGCCACACTGCACTGTGGTTTGGAAATGTCCGGAGTCGAGGTATGGTGGGGTTGGGGCTGAGTCGCGCCATGGCGGCCATGGCTTGCTGCAGGTACACATTAGCAAGCTAGTATCTGCAAAGCGCTCGACTTCATCTCCGTCGTACATCTCGAGTTGAGAATCGTGGAGTGATGACAGGGGGGATCACGAGAAACCAGCATAGCCTCTGTGCGTCGTGCGATTATTCATAGACTACATGTTTTGCTTCGGTAATGAGATCTGTAACATGTCGATCGCAGACGGATACGCTAATAGCATACTCCCAATTAGTCTCATGATCTGTGGAGTGTCGATCTTCGGCATAGTGGTGTGTATCTTTTTTGGGGTGGGTGCCATGGTAGAGCTGAGGTGCGCTTTCGCGAGCATCGCCACCACTGCTCGGGCTCGGAATATCCAGGTGCCCGTTAGCGCCAGCACCAATTTCCTATTGTCGCTGGTTCGTCGCGTGCGCTCACGGCATCATCACAAATAACACACCGCGGCCAGACTGAGCAATACTTCATACGTATAATCCCGACTGTGGAGCGGAAGTCATGGGTGTGAGCGAAGAGTACATCTTTGATTTGTCGCTGTATCTTGCGCAACGCGAGGTGCCGTCGGGTGCAACTCTACCAGACCTGCTCATCCTGAACCAACCAATCAGCGATTTTGCAGTGTTTACAAAACTCTGGACCCGGTCAAGGTACCGAGTGTGTGCAGACGGGGGTGCGAACCGCCTCTACGATATGTTCAGCGGCGAGCTCGAGGCTCGTAGAGCGGATTATGTGGGTGGCTTCTCGTTTCGAAACCGCATGAATGCTGACAACAACCAGATACCGGATTCGATTCATGGGGATCTCGACTCTTTGCGCGATGATGTGCGCTCCTACTATGTCGGTCGCGGGGTTGAAGTGTCTCAGGATACATCTCAATATTGCACAGATTTTAGCAAAGCTATGCAGAAAATCTTAGCGATCCGCTCGACCGCTTCCTCGCGCGAGATTTTCGTGCTTGGGACTTTGGCCGGAAGAGTTGATCAAGGCCTTGGGTTGTTGCACGAGATGACCCGTGAGGAGAACAAGGATCCCCACTTGCGGTTATGGTTGTATTCTGAAACAAATGTATCCTTCATTTTGAGAAACTCCCACAACATCATCAAGAATGCGCTGTCAAGTCGATACTTTACTGAAAATGTGGGCATTCTACCCGTCTACGGTCCTGCAACTATCAGTACGTCTGGTCTAGAGTGGGACGTTAAAACTTGGAAGACGCAAATGGGACACCAAGTCAGCACCAGCAATCATGTGAAAGCAGACGAGATACACATTTACACGGACACGTCTGTTCTGTTTACCATCGAACGAGCCAGTGTGGGTACGGATAGTACTGCAACACCCGCGCAATAACCTCCGAGTCTAAAAATTGCTCACTTCTTTAAACAATGGAAGCACTGCGCCACGTATGTTCATGCATCTATTTTCCGATGCTCTTTGATGCTATAATAACGGCTGCTAACCAAACGACAAGGGCACCACGTTTCGTTTCACGAGCAAGGCACACTCGAAGACGTGCCGCTTTTCACGCGCAAATCCGCGCGCATATAACGCATAACAATCGCCTAATTTAAAGTTTCGAACGGCAGGTCACAAGGCTGGCCCTTGGTAACATCGACACCCCGGCTATCAGAGTCGTGGGGTTTTCATTATGCGGATCACGCCTGTGTTACAGATATCCAGGCCGCGGAACACAGCCACCGCTTCTATGAACAACAAGCCATTTCATTTCAAAGTGACATTCTCTTGCAACGACGGCAAAGGTTCATAAAACTATATGACGCTTCGATGTAACGTTGAAAATATTTGAATTGGCTAGATCACTTGTCGTTTAGCAACTTCATTTCCCCTCTCATGATATGCTCTCTCCACCAGCCCGTGCGCACAGGGTGATTTTGCGCTACTACTAGCTGCGTACCCACCACGTTATGACATCGACTTCTATACTTCGTGCCAACTAATTTATAGCGACGTGCCGATGTCTAGGCTCTCTCAGATCGGTGTTTGTCGCGTCACGTGGGGATCAAGGAAAAGCGGCAATGTGTTTGACAACATGGTCAGATACTTGGAGACATGAAGCGCTAGACAACTAATGTGTGTCGTCATTGAACCTTCCATTTCCAATGTCATGTTTGTTCTGCGGTACAGCCTAAAACTCAACAAACCACAGTCTGTCATTACACCATCAAGTCTACTATCCCGGGCCTCTGTTCTTGCTCCAGTGCTAGTTCCCTAGCGCTCCCGCTGTTGTACCATAAGGGATATGATAGCAATTGCGATGCTCCTATTGCCGGCTGAAGTGCTCGTTGAGGGGTTAGCACCAGAGCTCTTCAAGACCCCCAGGTGAGCGTGCGCTGCTTTGCGAGGTGCCAAATCTGAAATTCATGTAGCTGAAAAGTTTTTCAATACTTCCTATAATTTTACAGCCACGTTTTCCTGTGCGGCGACCTTACAGGCCACAGGTTCTGCATTCTGCCAGTGATTGTAGCGAGCTACAAGGACGAATGGATCATGACAACAGTGGGACATCCCAAGAAACGCAGACAGAGCCGCCTGAACGGTTGGCATCAGTGCATACGGTAATGCAAGAATCCGAGCCAGGTTTACCTATACAAGCTGGGCGATCGTCGTCAAGTCTACGGGCGGAGCAAGCTGTATTCCTGCTTAATGAAGAGGAGGCTCTGGCCCAGAAGCAGTGCATCAGCTCTACAGATAACCTGCAAAGAGCTTCTTATGATCAGAGTGATCGCTCCTCTTCTGACCAACGGATCACGCAATCAGAAACTCCGGAACTACATGATGCCCTCCTTTCACAGAACAAATGCAAATCGAATTATTCTGCTTCCGTTGATGTCAGCAGTTGCAATAACGAACAACTACCGGTTAGCGAAATAGCAGGCCGATCGCATTCGAGTTTCCCATATTCGTCAGGTAGCCCTTTACGTCGAAGACCACAATCGAGAGTACATGGACAACCAACTCTTAGACGCATGCCTGGAATCAACTTCGATCTAAAACGACTTGGCAGCACGTTGACAGTGCACGACTTGGGCGCGGATTACACACGATATTATGATCCGTTCGCAGAAAGTGAGAGAAAACAATGTTGCAGTAGAGCTTCACACACGTCTAGCCACCTCTCACTCTCTTATTTACCCGCCACCGTCACCGCTACCGGGTTGGCCGATACCCTCCTGGCACCTTGCGCCTCCACAACAAATCGAGTGGAGGATGTGGACAGCGGAGAGAACTTGTTTCTGATCGACGATCGCCTAGGTGCTCCATTTGAAGAGAAGGACGGTTTAGCATGGCCACTCTGGGGAGACCAGGAAGAAGAAGATGATGCGCTGCATCTACCTCACCCAGATGATGACAAGCTGTTCAAAATAGATTGGAAGGAACGCTTTTCCAGGCAAAATACCATACCTACAGTGGGCATCATCCTCATGCTCGTCGGCCTGTTGATCATCTTCATTGGTCTTCCCATCTTAACATACACCGGTGTGATAGATTTCGTATCAGGGTACGAGACACCTCAAGACGAGCTACTATCCTTTTATCCGCATGAAAAAGATTGGGCTTGGGTCAATGACAGAAAGTATCCGCTCTTACATAATATGCGAGCCGGCCTGGTTGACCCTGATACTCCTGAACATGCGATGCAGAAGATCGGGGAATTCGGCGATGAGTATGAACTCGTGTTCAGCGATGAATTCAACGACGCCAATCGCACTTTCTACGAAGGAGATGATCCGTACTTCTTTGCTCCAGACATTTGGTATAGTGCGACGCAAGATCTTGAGTGGTATGACCCTGATGCGGTTACGACGTGGGACGGCGTCCTAGAATTGCGAATGGATAGGTTCAGAAATCATGGGCTTGAGTTTCGCTCCGGTATGCTGAACAGCTGGAATCATCTCTGCTTTAAAGGGGGCATCTTCGAAGTCTCGATATCGCTACCTGGTCCGGCCGGTGTCCACGGCCTCTGGCCCGGTGTATGGACGTTGGGTAATCTGGGGCGGCCAGGCTATACGTCGACCACAGATGGGACATGGCCATACACCTACCAAGCTTGCGATGTGGGTATAACACCCAATCAATCTAGCCAAGACGGCATCTCATGGCTCCCTGGCCAAAGACTGCCATCTTGCACATGTCCAGGCGAAGACCATCCTTCACCGGGCACCGGTCGCGGCGCGCCCGAAATCGACATCGCAGAAGTGAGCGTAAGCTACGATCAAGGCAGACTGCCCGTTGCTACTCAAAGCTACCAAGTTGCGCCCTTCGACACATGGTACTACCCTGACTACGAGTTCACTGCTTTTCCCGACCATCGCTTGAGCTACACCAATACCTACACAGGCGGTCCTTTCCAACAAGCCATCTCCGCAACCACCAATCTAAATCGCGAATGGTATGATGGAAAAGCGTACCAGCGCTATTCCTTCGAGTACGTTCCTGGCGATCGAGAAGACTCGCATATTACCTGGAAGGTAGGAGGACAAACTATGTTCACATTGGACAGCCGTGCTATCGGCCCTAATGGCAACATTCAAGCACGCCAGATCTCACAAGAGCCGATGTCTCTCATCCTCAACCTCGGGATCAGCAACTCATGGACATGGATCAACTGGCAAGAGCTAGTTTTCCCGACGGTGCTCCGGGTGGATTATGTACGCTGGTACCAGAAGAAGGGCGAGAGACTAGTTACATGTGACCCGCCGGGATTTGAGACCACCAAGTACATCAAAGAGCATATCATTGCATATACGAATCCAAACTTAACGGTAAGTGCTAGAGCTTTAGTGGGTTAAATCGTAGAATGAGCGCTGATACAAGACAGAGTTGGGATCAAACAGAGTATGGTTGGCCGAAGCATAAATTGAACAGTAAGTGTTAGAGCGTCTACGATACCAAGGGACATTCTCGATTCGCTGTGATGGTTCGGACCGCAGCGTCTCCGATCGCAAACAACGTTACGATTCCACGCCCATGTACAAAGTCGCATCTACAAACGTTTCCATGTTAGCTCTGTCCCATAACACCAGTGCTTCCTTTGTGCATAGCATAGCTTGCATTATTTTTAGTATTTAATGTTGCTCTCTAATCCCACCTATTTGAGAGATATCTCCCGAGCGCACCTCCACTACACCTACGAGGACAATGGACCTATCGCGAACACCCCCAAATGCAGCCTCCAAACCCAATTTTCCAGGCCATCTTCACCCTGATCGCCCATTTCCACCCCTTTCACGTAGACATCCACACCTCTCCTACCCCAGCATCAGCACCCCTTCTCACGACGCGGTGCGACCTTCTCTCTCATCTCCGCAACACGGTCTGTCGGTCTCACCTGGGTTTCTCACCTACACGACGTCGTGCACCCATCGCATCCCTGCGTATACCAACCCGTATGCAGCCTCGCTCGTCTATTGCTATTTTCGGCGCCCAGTAGCCGAGTGGGGCGGAGCTGCGCACCCGCTGGCCTATCCGAGCATGATGTCAGCAGCGTATATGCATCCTCAGCCCCCACTTTCCCTCATCGCGGTGTTAGATTCGGTAATCATTTGAAATCCGAGCTAATTGGGCGAGGAATCGCATTACCTAGATTGGGAAGATAAAAGGAGTTCCAGGTATAGGGTCTCTGGGGTTTGTGAAGGTGAGCATGGGTGATTTCGCGATTGCGGGATTACGGGTTTTGGATCGTGATATCGATCACGCTCTGCACGAATGAACTTAACCATTTTTGAATACGGCAGACAGCCCGTCTGTCATTGAGTGTCAGATGTTTCTCACGTATCAGGAGATGCACCTAGAAGAATGACTGTCCACGTCCGCTCTATTGATTATATTGAGAACGTCACACAAATTCCGACTACTACATCCGCTTTTTTCTAGGCTAATTATTCCCAAAGTTCTATTTGAGGGCACTAATATGCGCCCAGGGTCTCTATCTTTAACGGCTTGATTTGCGAATGATGCGACTGAATTACCGCCATACATGCTAAAAGTCAACCGCAGCATTGCTTGGAGATCAAAAGCTGATATTCGAATCACGTCGTTTGAGAAAGTAGTTCACTATCACAACGGTTGTGTTTTTGTTGATCTTTTATGGCTGTGGGTAAATCCAATACGGTTCCGACATCGAGTCTTGGACATAAAAAGTATACTATAAGCAAGCACAATATTTATATAATAAATCAACCACTTCTCGTCCGCAGCCTCGTTCTAGCAGCACTCGCGCTCTTTAATCTGGGGTTCTCAGGTTACATACAGCACATAAAATCTCAAAACCGTATTCCGGGATTTGTGTGCAGGCATCGATGACCAATAAACATCGTGTCGTCTTCATGGACGCATTTTTCAAGAACTGCCATCATCGTCTCATATTAAGGCCTTCACTTCTATTTCCATTTTAGGTGCCGGCTTCAGAGATCTCGATCGTCCAATGAGACGCCCGAATGCAACCATCCGGTCCCGATCCGGCAATGCAGCTCTTTATCCGGCCATATAACAGCACCCGAAATGCTCGCTTCTCCATATTCGATTTTGATTTATGTATATTAGGCCACGCAAATATGGTACGCATACCTGTGGCTTCTGGGTTCGAGAAGAATGCAAAGACTGGTTGGCATGCCGGTTCTTGCTGGGAGACACTCGGTGGGCTAAGCGGAGGCTGAATTCATTGATGAAAATAGAGCATACATACTGACTGCCGTCCACGCATCGTGCTTGATCGGACTTTGCACCGTCGAACACTTTCGCCTTTCTATCGCCAGCCTATTCTTCGTCTCTCGATAACCCGTATCCACGATGCGCTTCGCACTCGTTTTATTCGCGAGCGTAGTCGCTGCCTCGCCCTTCCCATGGGCAGAAAACGAAGCAGTCTCGTCTGCCGCAGCGACACCTACGGCGCAAGCTACGAGGACGAACCATCATAACCAACATAAGGAGCCGACGCCGACGTTCAAGTTGGAGTGCAATTGCCAGAAACCGGTCATTCCGGCTGGACAGATGAATGCCAAGGAGGTAAGTTTGAGATACAATGGCTGTAAGGCAGAAAGATCCGCGAAGAGGGGATGATCTCAAGAAGGCTTGAAGTTAGCGAACTGACGCCTTGGTGTAGTTGTGCGAATACAACTATTTCTTGAACGTGGCTTGCTTTCATCAAGCGCAGGGTGGCTGCGCATCGCCGACGCTCGCCGTAAGTCTTAAACATACTTTTTCCACGTGCCGACATATATACGACTGAGTCATTGACGACCGTAGTGTTAAAGGCAAGCAAACAGGAGGGGACAGGGCGATCCATTTCTTTCTTCAAACGAGAACTGCTGTACATGTCTTCTTCACGGTTGGCCGAAGGGAAAAGACAAAATTACTTCGATGCGAATCAATCGACATGGATCTATCCTCAATGATGCACTCACCGTATCAAATCTTTACCTTATGACTGTCAAGTTTCCACCTCCCGTACCCGAGAAGCCGGGAATGCGAACATAAACACAAACGCATAGGGGATATTGTCGTAACTTACTTACCATCACTATAAACGTTCCGGGTGAAGATGATCCGAGAAAACACTGCATCTATGTGTACCGCATTTGTGGCTATGTCGATCTTGGTTTTCTTGGGACGTTTGTCTATATGTCATGTCTGAAACGTGCTTGCTGGATGCCAAGTGTATATTTCAAACGTCGCAGGCCACAACATCCGCGGTCCGAGAAACATCATTTGTAAACGAAATCTGAAGTCCGGACCTCCGGAAATAAGTGCTCAAACATAATTTCAATGTAAGATAGGAAAGGTACTACACAGTAAACGATTTTGATGGAAGTGGAATCGCGCTTCGGAGAGATGGGGTTGAGTGGTGAAATGATGATTGGGTATCAAATAGGCTGTTCTACTGCAGATTTAGTCCGTACCGCGTCTTCCTGTCGGTTATGTACAATTTCTAGAGTACGATGATGTCAAATGTGTCTACAAATTTGGCATCGCGTTATCTGAGGCCCACTGTTTGATCTTGTCGAAGTTTCTGCAGACGTGCTTCGATTCGTAGTCAGGCGATGGCTCTTGCTTGCCAGGCGTGGTGCGGTAGGTAAAGACGCTAACATCTGAAGCACACATCAACTTGGTGCGTAGAATCTCGATGCAATGATCTGAGACGAGGTTAGTTAAGTCTGCATAAGAAGACTAAATCTAGCATGCTTACCCAAATACGCTCTGACTTCTTCAGGTTTGCTGCTCTCGTCCGACTGTAGCTTTGTGTAGTGTTCCGGGTAAGTCGACATCCTCAGAAGGTTGAGGCACTGCAGCTGGTGAAAGACTTCCAGACCAACCCGATATCCAGTCTCGCCTGTTTTAGGGTCGGAAACTTTAAGGGAATCCATAGGCTTGTTGAGCTTGGAGAAATCCTCCATAGCAACCATCTGGTCCGGAACTGATGCAATATTAGTTATGCACTAGGTACAGGCTTCAATATTCACATACCGTATGCGATATCTAGCCACGCATTGTTGACCTCCTGAGATACTCCCACGTACTTGGATGAGTTGACAGGACTGGGCAACCTGAAATCGACTTCCTTGTATTCCACGACGTTCATAGCTGGCGCTGTAGTCGGTTAGTTCAAGGTGATTGACAACAAATATCAATCCACCTACAAAAGACGCCGAATTCATCCATCAATCTCGCTGCGGAATAGGTGGATTGCGATTTTTGGGAATAAACCGCGCAAACCAGAGTTAAAGCGGACATAGTGAAGACGAAGAGGTTCGCCAACAGAAGATAGGTCATCCCTTTCCTCCTTGCGGTTTCCTTGATGTGGTCCTTGTTGAGGAACGATGTTGTCTCGCCATCTTGAGAACTGAAGTCGTCGTATTCAACTTCGTTCTGTGCTTGCTTCTCCATCCTGGTGCTGTTAGGCTGCATGGTGCGATTTGAAAGATTATTAGAGTATTAGGTGGAGTAGAAACGAATTTTGCTAGATTCGGCCAGCGAAATGCGAAGGAAACAAGAAGAATGCGTTCAACGCTGGAGATTGAAAATGCAGGATGAGGAAGTCAGGCAGAAAGGTCGGAGCATAGAAAAGACCCGGAGTTGAAGACGTAAACCTCAGACGGTAACGCGGGGCACGTAACCTAGATGTGAACGCGGCATAGCTCCGACTGGTGTAGATCGCCATTGAGCTGCGTCAAGGTGAGCCTCGTGAGGCAAGTTGACCCAGGCTAAGCTTTGCAAGGAAGGCCGACCCGTAAACAAGCATTTTCGCGTTAGTGCCACCGGAAGCGCGAACGGATGTGGTTGGTTGGTGAAGTGAACGGGTTTGAAGATGCACGCTAAACGATGTCTTGCGTCTCATCGTTCCGCACCACTGTTTGATCTTGGCAATCGTGCACACGGGGCTCTAACGTCGATTCTGACACTCGATAAGCGGCAAGACTTCTCCACAACAGCGTCTCTTCCGCCCATTTGCTACAGCGGCATTTTGCGCGCGCTGCTTTGACGAATGAACGGAGGGCACCGAGGACAAGCTTTGTTTCAGTATGTGAGTACTATGTACCGGGATTGAAGACTAAAGATGAGAAGTATTGGCAGCATATGGTTAGAGCGACGATTTAATAAAAGTTCTTTTGGGTCTTATTACCGAATAACGTGCCGATTGTACCGCCTGGTGACGAGGAGTGAACGTGCCCGGCCAATGATACATCCTACCAACGGACACCGGAAACATGATGCCCACACTCTCCAGCTCTGAGGCGCGGTCTGTCTCCCGGACCAGACGTGACAGCCTTGTCTTGCACGGAACCCGAACCGGAAGTAGATGCTGTCCTGGATGCGCGTTCGAATGCTGGTCTCAATGCACTCACGTCTCAGGAGCCCAGACCATGACAAGTGCTCAGCCTGACGGGAGGGATAGCTAGAATATAAACCCTTCTCTCAGCCGATCAGGCCATCTCGGTAGGCGTTGATCGTACTCAAATCAGCTCATTCACTCTCATCCCCTCATTTGCTTCATTCGGCTGGACCATCTTCTTTCTTTAGACAATCCTTTTTACACGCTTTACTTCATTCATCATGAGATTCGCTGCCATTGCCCTCCTTCTAGGAGCCACTAGTGCCTATGTTGTCACCAACGATAATGCTAGGAGCGACGCTGCTGTGGCTGCCCGCAACGTTGTGAGCGGAAGTGTTTCTGATATTGCTATTGACGCAAGGGATCCCCACCACAAGGTATGAAGCAAAGATACTGCTCATCCAACCCCTACTCATCGCAAACAGGGTCGAAAGAATAACCGCCGCGAAGTAGAGGAGGTCGAGGTTGAGGCACGGGACCCGCACCACAAGGTATGGAGTAAAGAATCATGCTTAATTAGTTCATACTCATGGCAAACAGGGCCGCAAAAACAATCGTCGTGAGGTAGAAGAGATCGAGGTCGAGGCACGGGACCCACACCACAAGGTATGGAGCAAAGACTCATGCTCAATCAATTCAAACTCATATCAAACAGGGCCGAAAGAACAACCGTCGCGAAGTAGAGGAGGTTGAGGTTGAGGCACGGGACCCGCATCACAAGGTATGGAGCAAAATCAATCCTCAATTAACTCATACTCATACCGTACAGGGACGCAAGGGTAACAACAAGCGTGAGCCCCACCGTAAGTTACCTATAGTGTTTACAAAGTAGCACATTTGCTAATAATCGTAGACAAGGGGAGAAAGAACAACAAGCGCACGCCAGAGCCTGAGGCAGAGGTTGAGGCTCGTGAGCCCCACCGTTAGTTACCTTTAGCCTCCATGGAGTAGAACGTTTGCTGAAAGTCTATAGACAAAGGGCGAAAGAACAACAAGCGAGAGCCGGAGCCTGAGGTAGATGTTGAGGCTCGTGAGCCGCACCGTGAGTTACTTGTGATCTCTATAGACTAGAACATTGGCTGACAGTCTATAGACAAAGGAAGGAAGAACAACAAGCGCACTCCCGAGGTTGAGGTTGAGGCTCGTGAACCCCACCGTGAGTTACCTATAGACTTTGTGGAGTAGAACATTCGCTAAAGGTTTTATAGACAAAGGACGGAAGAACAACAAGCGCACGCCTGAGGTTGAGGTTGAGGCTCGTGAGCCCCATCGTAAGTCACTTCGGTATCCATTGAACAGAACATCGGCTGACATATTGCAGACAAGGGGCGCAAAGGAAACTAAAGAAGCATCTTTGCTTCGACACTGGGGTCAAGTTGTAGAGTCTGCAACTTGATTCCAGGCAAATTGTGCACCAGGTGGATGTAATGAGTTTTAACCTTTCTTTTTGGTATTTATTGTGGTGTCCTGTAGCTAAAGTTAGTCAAGTATGTAGCATATGGGAGCTTGTGAATGAACTGGGTCTGATTTGAGCAAATCAAAGAAACCTTGATGTTTGTGACTGTTCAAGCTTCATTGACGCGTCACCGCCGGAGAAGCTTGGACCTGTGGGCAGGTCTGAAACGACACGTAGCGCAAGTCTCCAACATCGAAGACAATAATGTTGCCGCCTAGTGGTAGGTTTGGAGCAACTCGTTCGTATGATTACCAAGCTTGATGAATAACAAAGGGGAAGAGATTGATGTTCTCGCGCTGGTGACTAGTCACCGAAGTACAGCACCAAAATTTTTGGGTTTAGCAAGTAACTAAAGACCCCATATAGATATGATAGAGTCCATGTACAGCGAATCTACAAATCATTAGTCTAGGAGCGTTAATGTAGGTGGTCAGAAGTTGATAGTCTTGGCGATGGTCTCTGGCATCTTTCCTATTTTTGTAATTCGCTTTCCTGAAGCTATGCCTCCTTCAGCTAGCGCCATTTCGCTCGCATGGGAATCAACTTGATCTTGCTTGCCCTTGAATCAAACGCCCCATCGCATCGCAACGAAATTAATTCTTAAAACATCGGATATCCGTCATGAGTGATACTCCAAAGGAAAACGTGGCATCTCCGCAGCATTGCCACCACAAACAGGGGCCAAGGCAGCGATCACGATGAATCAGTCGCAAAGATCAGGCACCAATTTACGTATACGAGAGGTGTCAACTTCCTCGGAGTACCATAAAATGCTTTTCCAAATCGCTTCCGCTAGACAATCTGACAGTGCCATTTTGCTCAATTGTTTCAATTAAAATTTCTCTCTACACTTCAAGCATAGAACTTTGGGCACATTTGGTCTCTAAATCTCCTTATCCTAGTAACAAAACAGTACCCAGACTTCTCGAATTAGCGTTCATCCTTGCAAAATGTCGGATTTCGTACACGTCGAATCACCTACCGAGGAAGAATATCCCACCGGAAGATCCATTGGCAAGAGAACCACCTCCCCGAAAGATGATCTAGCTAGGCTATCACTAGAGCGCATCGATATAAAGGCGAATCCTAAAGACTCAGAGTCGACTATAACCTTTCTAGAAACACATCGCTTCGTCAGAGCAAGCGTTATCGACAAAATCTACGGATGCATGATCGGCTCAGCCCTCGGCGACGCAATCGGACTGTACACTGAATTCCTACCGAAACACGCCTGTGATGCAGTCTACGAATCGAGGAAATTCAGTCTGGTGAATCCAGTCACGGAGTACTATGCTGATACACATCGATGTAAGTGACCCGCAAGTATCTCATTCTCTCATCTCGCATTCTAAGAACATCCTTCCACCAAGCTTGACATCACTGACAAACAAAGTACGCTTCCAACCCCGCGCCTGGACAGATGATACCGACCAAGCCCTCCTCATCCTCCTTTCGTACCTCCACAACCCCACGTCCATCCCCACCATCCCCCAATCCTTCGCCCACCGCCTCCAGATCTGGATCTCTCATGGCCTCCGCGCACTCAACCGCCCACCATGCGGAATAGGCGCTCTAGTCGGCACAGTCGTCGGTTCGCCCTCGTACCTCGCCAACCCCGCTGCCGCAGCAATAGCAGCATGGGAGAAGTCCGCGCGAAACGCAGCTCCGAACGGTAGCTTGATGCGTACACATCCGATTGGCATCATCGGCATGACACTCAGCGAGGAAGAGACTTGGAAGCTTGCTGCTGAAGTGGGCATGACGACGCATGCGGATCCGCGGTGTACGGTGTCGGTATGCGTCGCCGTGTCTCTCATACGAGGCCTCTTGCGCGGCGAGATTCTCACCGAAGCACACGTCGATGCGGCGATCCGCCGTGCGTTCACATACGTCGTGTCCAAGCACTCTCTCCACTTCCCCGGGGAGCCTATCGGGCTGATCAAGCTCAACATCTCACATCGTCTGGATCAAGCCGAGTTCTCTTCCCATGTCAACGCCTCGTCCTTTGAGGACCTGGACCTCGATAACAGGAAGGCAATGGGATACGTATATAAATGTCTCGGCTCTGCGATTCTGTGCTTGAGACTATGCATGCGCGCGACGTGCGCGTCGCCAATTCCTTCGCAGACTCTCTTTGAAGACATAATGACAGATCTCATCATGCAGGGTGGAGACGCAGATACGAATGGGACGGTAGCTGGTGCGCTCATGGGTGCGTATCTGGGACATGGGTACTTGCCTGCACATTGGGCGACGGGACTTGCGCACAAGGAGTGGTTGGACGCGAAGATCCTAAGGCTGTGTAAGGTGCTGGGTGTAGTTGCAGGTGAAGTAGTGGATGAAGTGGACGAAGAGCCTGATGCGGGGAAGGGACTGATGAGCAAGGAGGAATTGGATGAGAGAGATCGTGCGATGTTGATAGGTGTCATGCAACGGAAGATGATTCGGGAGGAGAAGCAGCGGAGGGAGGGGAAAAGTAGAGGTTTTGCGTCGTGGTTTGTCAACTAAATGAAGCAAACTCGGTTGTTGTGGGGATAATGGCGTTGGAACTGGAGACACAGTGTTACCTGAAAGGATTGAGAATGATGGGCGTCTAATTATGCAAACATTTGTACTCATATTTATAAACTAAAGGCTAAAACGTTCGAAAGTGAGTTCGACACGGTGTTGATATTCAATTTCAAAGAGACGTAGCAATCTAGAAACAACACTGCCTTAGAAAGAAAATTCTGAGCAATTAACTGAAAATTTTCAAATAACAAAACGCACACGAAAACGGTTTCTTGAAAAGATTTGACGTTGATAACCAAATCGTGCAATGCAATGCAGCACCGAATAGGCTAAGTTCTACACATCGTACAGAAGATCAAGATTGTAATACAACTGTAGGCAAGCTATTGAAGTCATCCCGCTCTTTGCATTCACACAAACAGCCCGCCAGCCGGCTACAAATGCGACAGCACAGCATGCCAGACTCCACCCAATGCAACGTGTTCAAAATCGAAACGATTCAACCTTATCTCCTACATCTTACAAGATCTACGGTCAAGCAACTTATCCAGCATGCTCCACAATTTCGCTCACCAGCTTACCATCCTTGATGTACGTTCGAATCTGTTCTGGAACAGGGTTTTCAACGTAGTCATCTTCAGTTGGAAGGTTGATGTTGACGCTAGAAGATTTGCTAGAAAGGATCTCGGTGTTTGTGGATTCCTTGCCTAGGTATACAGTGGCGCCGTCGACTTGGTCGAGAAGCAGCGTTGGAAGAGTGCCGATGACCTGGAGCGCGAACTTAGGACATTTGATGACGTCGACAGAGCTAACCAGAGAGTCGATGACAATAGAGGTCTTCTCAGAGTTGTCGATGGAGATGGCGTTCGCTTTGCCGTTGATGCGTATGGTCGTGTTTTTGCATCGTGAGATTAGGATGGAGTGGTTTATCTCGGCGTTGATTTCAACCATCTCACTCGGGCTATCAAAGTGCTCCTGAACATCTGTTAGCACCCTTCACATGCTGGGTCCATTTGTATACTCACTATTATCCATTTGTTGCCGTCCAGCTCCTTCTTCGGTGGCTTCTTCGTCCGCATCGACTCGGGCTTCGGCTTCTTGCCAGGAGGCGCGGGACTCTTGCTTCTCAGGGACCCATTGCTGTCGCTGCGCGTCGGTACTGGCGCGGTGGCTCGTAGTGAAGGGTTCTTGTGGGTCATTTGGCTTGCGTCGACTTTCTTAAGGCCCTTGGTGACAGCCTCACCCTTGTTCAAATCGTCAAACACGGCGCCCATGTCCGGAGCGGCCTTCTTAGAAGGTGGCGGGGGCAGGCCACCTGGTGGAGGTGGGCCTGGCGGCGGCGGAGGACCCGGAGGTGGAGGAATGCCCCCAGCTGGAGGCGGTGGAGGCGGCGGAGGGATGTTTGAGGCCGCAGCAGTCGAGCCAGTCTTGATTTGCTGGGCAGCTTCCTTCGCGTCGATGCCATCCTTGTTCCACGCGACACCGGAAGTGTGGAACTTCTTCACGTACTCGGAGAGTGACTTGAATAGCTTGTAGTATGCGCGGACCCATTCGACGTTGGTCTTGTCCGGGCTATGTAGGTTAGCTACCAGCGACGCAATCGATCCTCCGCTGCTTACTTGTCCTTAAATTCGGTGAGGACCTTGTTACCCGCCATCTGAGCGCCACCGAAAAGCTCGTTGAGGTACTCATGCGGCTTAGGACTGCCCTCAACCGTCACCCAGCCCAGAGCCCATGCGCTGTCTGCCACCATGGTCAACGGCTGCTGCAGCGCGCGGTCTCGGTTGCCCTGGCGAATCTCGTCGACCTCTCCTATGGCGGCCTGCAGATCCTTCAAGATCTCTGTGTTTGTGGAGATATCTGGCTTCTTCGCCTTAGCCGCAATGAAGAGGAAGTCCCTCTGTGCCGTGAAGGCTTGCTGGACAGCTTTAGCCTGGCCGTCGATGACATTGCCCAGCTTGCTGCTCAGCTCCAGCCATGGCTTCAGGTCGGCGTTGATGATGCCATCGAAGGCTTCGACCGAGGGTGGTAAGGTTTCGGCAGCTTTGACTTGAGGTGCGGCGCTCGTTGCAGCGCCGGCTGCGGCAGACGGAGGCGCGGGGGCTCCGTTGGGGTCAGTTACATCGAACCCAACCGAGGTGGACGCTATGTCCTCGAGTCGACTGGTGGCAGCTTCGAGCCTGGTGAGCGCAATCGTTAGTCTGGCTCCTGGCAACGAGATGGGGCCTGAGCGGCCGAGGAGGTGCTTCTCCGCCATATGTGCATCTGGTTGAGAGGCGTGTTGAGCCTTCCTCAACTTACCTTTTTATAAGGGTCTGAAGGTTGTGCATGCCCGTCTGCGCCATGGTGCCGTGGTGCGGTTGCCCACTTCGCAACCAGAGAAGGGGGAGCTCGGACAGGGAATGGGGCGGGCAGCTGCAGGTATGATGCACACCGGCGCTTGCCTTCTAGAAGGGCTCGATGCCAGGAATAGGTGCGCGGTGCTGGGGACAGGCTCCTAGATAGGGCGTGATACAGAGTGTTTGGTTCTAGGTAACGGTCATGCAGCATCAGGAAGGGTACCTGGACCATGCGAATGTCGTGTTAGCGTCGCCAAGCCACAGCTTCCCCAGCGCCCGCCATTCAATCGCGCACCACTACGGCTCCGAGCTCGCCTACATGCACCACCACCATGGCGCAAGCGGCAGCAGACATGGACTTTTGCACGCTGGGCATGTTCATCATTGGTACTTGCAGCACTGTGTCGCCTCTGTGGCCACCGTTTAATATGTTTTAGATGAGATCGAGTTTGCACCACCGAAGCCGCCGGTTAGGAACATCCTCGGCGGCGCTGGTTCGTACTCAGCGCTGGGTGCGCGCATATTCTCTCCGCCCCCACGATCCAAAGCAGTGGGATGGATAGTGGATTGCGGTTCAGATTTCCCGACTGAGCTGAGAGAAACCATTGCCAGCTGGGACACTGGCGTTCTCATTCGCGAAACGCCTGATCGACTGACCACTCGTGGTTGGAACGGTTATGGCGAGAATGAACATAGGGGTATGCTTGACCGTGCCGTGGGTTGAGCGCCTGCTGATGTGGCAGCCTTTCGTTACACGACCTCGAAACTACGTCTCGACCACCTCGCATTAGCTAACACGCAGTTGCTCTGGTCCAAGTCTTTCCATCTCATCTGCTCCCCACTGCGATGCATTGACCTAGTCGAGAACATTCTTGCGCTGCGCAATCAGGCTGGACGCACGCAAGCGCCGCGTCCGCTCTTCGTCTGGGAGCCGGTGCCTGACCTCTGCGTCCCGGACGAGTTGCGTAACTGCTTACAAGCGCTTAAACGTGTTGACGTCGTTAGTCCCAATCATGCTGAACTTGGTGGCTTTTTCGGTAGAGATACCAATGGCAAGGGCCACGTGGATTACCGCTTAATCGAAGAACTGTGCGATCAGTGGCTGCAAAGTGGTATTGGTGAGGATGGGAAAGGTGGTGTCGTCGTAAGAGCTGGTAAAGATGGCTGCCTGGTCACTCGCCCAGGATTTCGGAAATGGTTGCCTGCATATCATCAGCTAGCGGAGAAGGCAATTGACCCTACTGGTGGAGGGAACGGGTTTCTTGGAGGATTAGCGGTGGGGTTAGTAAGAGGTGGTGGAACAACCCCCGGGCTGGGGAGCATCGAGGAAGCTGCCATATGGGGCTCTATTGCAGCGAGCTTTGCCATTGAACAGGTCGGCATGCCCGGATTATCGCACTCTCCACAAGGCGAGGAAACTTGGAATGGCGTTCGTGTCGAGGACAGGCTTTCAGAATTCAAGGAAAGGCTGGATAGATATGTACAGCCATAGTGTGCTCTAGCAAATGTCGCCGGTGCCCCTCCACTACCTCGCCGCTATCCTTTATCCGTCTATTTATTTCTCCTCCTTCACTCTCCGCTCATGTTCGACGATCTGTCTGCTCCAACTAGGTCGTGGTCAGCTCCGTGCTCAATACTCTGACGTAGGTAGCGTACTATCGGCTGGGGAAGAATCGGCCCTCCTGAGGCATCTTGTCGCGGTACTCTAGGTTTGCGCTGAGCATCCAGGTGGCTCCGACGATGCTGGCGAGCACGGCGCCCATGACGAAGGTGTTGGCTTTCCAGTTCGCGGGTTGGGCGTACCAACCACCGGCCGGCGACCAGACGTGTTTGGGGTACCTGGGCAGTAGCAGGTCAGAAATGCACCCCATGAGGCATTGGCGCAGTCTTCTTACGGGATCTTTCCTCCGCCACCCATTGTGAATCGTTGTGCTGTGGTAGTGTGCGGGTTGTGTTGTCGGAGCTCTGGCGTGAGGTTGCAAGCTAGTGCCGCGCCTTCCTCCTGACTAAGCGTCCCAGAAATTTTGGAAGTCACGATCAGCGGAGCTCCAGGAGACACACGACAGCCCAATTGCGTCTCGCCTTTCCCTCCTCTTTTAATCTTTCTCCTTCTCTTCTGTCGTGTCATTAATGAAGCGAATACGCATATCGTCATGTGCCACACCATCGCTGGCCCCCCGTGCGGCGCGCCGCCCGCTCTGTCCCTATGCTGCCGCCGTACAGAGGACCATCGCGCCTCATAATCACAGAATACAAGCGCGTTTCCAGACTACGGCTGCCGTCGAGGAATTTGGGGGCGAGCAGATCGAGATAGAAAAGCCCGCCTCAAATGCGAATAAGACGCCCAAAGCTCCTGCAGCTCCGCAAAGAAAGCCTCATGGCTCTGTAAAGCCCGAGAGCCTACCCTCACCACATCCCTATGCAGCATTACAATCAACAAAGCTCTCCGCCCTGCGAGCACGGCTGTCCTTGCCGCAACGATTTCCTCTCCAGACCCTCGCCCGTACGCTGGTACATCCTTCCGCCGACCCTGATCCCGCCTTCAACAATGCCTCCTTGTCCGTCCTGGGAGCCAACCTCCTTGGCTACTACACCACCGAACATCTTCTCTGCAACTACCCTCGACTACCCTCGAGTGTTGTTTTCGCCGCACAGAACGCATATGTTGGACCGAGAGCGCTGGCCGTCATAGCCAGCGAATGGGGCATCGAAGCCGCAGCGGAGCCAGGCGGTGAAGTAGACCCTGGACTGTTGCAGTTCAAGCGTTTGAAGCCTGGAGAGGGCATTCCGGCGGCATTGAGACGGCAGGCACCGTGGAAGTGGAACGTCACGACAACACACAGGATCGTTGCAACCGATGAGTTTGGTTCCGATCACCCGCCGCCGAACCCACACTCTTTGACCACTACGCCCGTGCCAATGGAAGAGGCTGCACAGTCTTTTGTACGTGCGCTAGTTGGATCGTTACACCTGCATCTAGGAACACCCCTGGTGAAGCGCTTCTTCAAGAGTCACTTCCTCAGCCGCCACCTCGATCTCTCTGCCATGTTCGATTTCCGCACACCAACCCGCGATCTCTCGCGTCTTTGCGCAAGGGAAGGCTTCGAAGCTCCCGTCGCTCGCCTGATTTCGGAAACTGGTCGACTGAGCAGACATCCCGTGTTCGTGGTTGGCGTCTACAGCGGAAAGGACAAGCTTGGAGAAGGAGCTGGAAGCTCACTGGACGAGGCAAGAGTTCGCGCAGCAGCAGCAGCCCTCAAGGCATGGTACCTCTACCGACCATTAGATGTCACCGTACCGAGCAGCATGGAGGGTGAACTGGATACGAGCAAGTGGAAGCCGAACATGGTCGATTGCGGTGAAGTCATTGTATAAGAAGCCGCTGTACAACCACACTTTGGAGTTATTCTGGTTCCGCTTTGGCATGCATGCATGGATGGAGGGCATTTCTCTTCGGTTGTGTATTCTTCAGACAAGAGATTGGAGACGAGAAAAGAGAAAACGGTAGAAGGACAAGGCAAAGGCATGAGGGCTACGTACGATTAGTGTCCGGGGCTGCTGAGTGGAAGAGGCGTAGGAACGCCGTTGTACATGTACCATATGTCACATCATAGGGATACCATCAAGGAATCGCGTGTAGAATATTAACATTGTTGATCATCACAGCCCTTGTGCCATGAAAACTCTTTTTTCGTCCTATTTATACACTCATCCCAACGTGACTTGGCCCCCAATGGTTTTTTTTACTAAATCGAGAGCAGCAGCAACCGATATCCCTCCCTCTATTTGTAGTGACAGGACATCAACTCCGAACCCACATTGGTGCACTAACTACATCTAATCAGCACATATCCCCATCGAAAAACTCCCTACATCATCCTCCACACACAAACACAACCCAAAATCTCCTCTACATGCCCTTTCCTATCCTAAAAACGCCTCTTTTCACCCTCAACCTCTCGCCCAAACACCGCACTCTCAATCCCCCCAAGCTATCTTATTTCTTCTTCCAAGCCACCCACGCAGCTCCCCAAACATCGCCAGACAACATTCTCACATTCTCCCATATAGACACCCTACAAGTAATCTATCCTTCTGAAAACGAACCACGCAGCCACAGCTTAAACTATACTACCTTACAATCATAGCAAAGTTACCTCGCTACACTGCGAACATATATACATATCGCAGGAACATATGGCCAATATGGGAGCAGTGAGCTATGTACATGGGCTTAAAAGTCTCTATTTCATATCTGCCTTGTGTATAATGCTTTGGCTGGGATAGAAGTGGGCGTTACACCCAACTAGAACGGGCGAATATATCGTGCGGTAGAGTCAGGTTTGTGGCATCCTCAGCGCAGCAGGCGAGATGGCGGAGATGATGCTTATGCGCTTACGACGGCAGACGCGCTCTGTGCTAGGAAATGCTTATGAGTATGTTGTACACGGGACGTAAGTCACCGAAGCCCAATATGTTGCATGTATATCTACTATCAGATTGTTGACGGTGGATAGATAGGAAGCGGGGGCACTGAGCGTTACTGTGAGCAAAAATGTATAGTCGAGGCAGGAAAGGAGAAGCGCAGGACACTTGTTCATGAGGGATAGGATGCCGACGGTTCGCGATAGGAGAATATTGCGGTAGGATGTATACGAGACGCTTCAGCCGGCTTGAAGGCCGCGCTTCACTTCTGTGCAGCACGCCCTATGGACATTGCGTTTCCGCGTCAGCGACTTTGCGACACTTTACAGGCACTACATTCATTATCAAAGATATGTATTCGGTTATCCAAGTCCTGCATGCCACAACACATGTAGCATCCAAACGCCTATGTACCAGCCTCTACACCAGTGGTACGCCGGTAAGCTATGAAAGGGGAAAGGTATATCAAGCGTGTGCTGGAATACAAAGTAAATACGATGCTCTCGCTGAAAGACTCTGCTATGCAATCGTAGCTTCATGCTGTCATGATCTAAGTGCAGCCCCGGAAATGCTTCGGAAAAGAAATCATGAAGGGGTATCAAATTCCAACCCAACTCAATGAAATGTGCTCGCATGGCTCAAAGGTCGTGATTCTAAACTCAAGTCTTTCACATTGAAAAGTTCTGTCCCGAAATCCTCCGCTGTCAGAGCGCATTTGCAGGTGCGGCGTTTCGTCCTTCGGAGTGAGATCATGCCGTGGTGTCGCGTATGTTTCGCCGTGCATCGCCAATACTCGTCAATTGTTAGACATCGCTCACCAGATCCCGGCTTGTTCGAAACGCCGTGGCTGCTGTTGCTGGAAATAACCATCGAAGACGCTTAGCTCCGGCTTCTGTCCTGTTCCGCTTGCGTATCCATGGCTTCCGGTCCCAGCCCCACTGATGCTGTTTCCGTTCACCAAACCCATTGTGGCCCCCACTTGTCCACTGTAGCCTCCTCCGTCCAAGCTCCTTCTGCGTACGCCAATCGTCTTTCCTGTTCCATAGTTATGTACAATCTTCGCTATCTTGACACGTTCTTGATATTTAGCCTTGATCATCCCTTCGATAATCTCAAGCCACTCGGCCTCGGCCTTCAGCTGGCGCACTTTGCGGCCTGACCCGATCACACCGTTCCGTTGCCCGGAAGTCGTCATCGCCTGCAAGCGGTTCCGCCATGAGGCGACACGATCTAAGTTGTTGTGGAAGGAAGCATCTTGTGAAGACCCTTCCCTATACTGAGCAAATCGGGACAGCGAATGTCCTTGAGCTACAGTTATCATCGACAGGAAAACACATCCCAGCGAGAACACGTCCGAGTAGCGCTTCCCTCGCGAAAGCAATGTCTCCGGAGCGGCGTATAGATATGCTTGATCCTGAAAGTATGTGTGGAGCTGGTCCAGTCGTTGAGGACCGGGGACGGTAGGGCTGTGCGTATCGCCACTTGCACCAATGCCGAAGGGAGCAAAGAAGACCCGAGATCCTTCGATGAGGATCTTCCTGGGTCTGATGCTACGATGACATATAGACTGCGAGTGAAGATAATCTAGCGCGTGCGACAGGTCGTACATCCAATCCACAAGTAGCTTGGATCGGCTCGGGTCTGATGACTGTACGCTGAGATAGTCATCCAAAGTATGCTGCAGCCGAGCGGTCACGATTCCGACGTGACTCGATTGGGAGTATGAGCAGAGTAGCTTGACTATGTTTTTGTGATCGTAAGTCTTGAATTTGTTTATCTGCTCCAATAGGGTCGACTTTTGGTTTGGTCGTGTGAGCACGAACCGCTTCCGGACGTATATCTGGTCGTCACCATTGTTCAACATTCGGACGCGGTCAACGCTCTTTTCAGAGCCTCTGGACGTTCGAATGAGGTTTACCTGTTGCAAAGGAACTGTTTCGCGAGATACAAAGTCCACATGTGCACCATTCAGGGGCAGTTCCTTGGCAGTTGCTCTCCATTGCTCGTCAACAACGCGCTGAGGGTCTGAGACGATACCTTGGAGACGATCCTCAGGGAACGGAAGGCTCTCATCCCTGAGGTCAAAGAATGCCGCCTGGCGCCACGATGCCACGTCATCGCAGACGACGAGTAGGATGGCAAGTTTTGGGTTTGATATCGTCCACTGCCAAACTTTTCGAACCATGGCCCTGTCTGCGAACTGCTTACTCGAGAGCTCATAAAACCACCCGGAGAGCGACTGCCCCTGTGCAGATAGCAAAGAGGTATTGATAAAGCCATTTACCAAGGGCGAGAATGGCACCAACGTTTGCCGGTAGGGGTTTGGTGATCCGGGGAAGCTTGAAATAGGTGAGCTTGGGTACTCTCCGGCTCTGAAGGTTTCTCCAGAGGAGGAAGGTGGCGGCGACATAGGGACAAAACCTGCAACAGGGTTTATTGGTCTCAAAGGTTGAGGCGCGATCGGAGTGGGTGTAGTTGCACGGCTCGCGTGCTGCGGAGTCCGGTTGGGACTGTCTTTGGGAGAATTGGTAGACTGGTTCGAATACGTTGAGCTCGATTGATCTGAATACGTCGAGCTTGGACTGTTCATGACATGGGACCATGGATTTTTCGTATTTGGATTGGTTGGGGTTGCGCTTCGGCTGGCACACGACGACACGGAGGAAGCCGTGGGGGACGATGGGCCGCGGGTGTACCAATTAGGCTCATCGTGTAGATTTACCATAGATATGGTATGTTGTAGTGAAGGTTTGGCATAATCAGACGCGGGAGTCCGCCAGGGGGAATTGGGGTTGTGCTGCATGGCTGCAAGACCCAGGAGCCGGTCTGTCAGGTGAGTAGCAACTGGTCAATGAGCGTCCAAGGCGATGGCGCAAAGGCGTGGGAGTGCAGATGCGGAGAGACGGAGGGAGACTATTGGTGGTCTGGGTCAGATGGAAACCCACGCTGTGCAAAAAGAAGAAAAAGACGCATATCAGCAAAAGAGGGGGAACGTGGGAGGCAGCAGTAAAGGTCGGTAGCACCCAGCAGTCCAGCGCAGATAGATGTATGTACTGGGCGCACTCTGGGGAGGGATGCGGTGTCTCCCGAATTCCTGGGGCAGGGCCAGGCTATGTCCAGAAAGCGCGCGAGAGCTTTCTGATGTGCTGGCAATTAGCTGGCTGCACTTCGGACCGCATTGGTAAACGTCTACAATATATGCCTTGAGATGGGGTGTTGGGCGAATGCGAAGGGCTAGCACCATGCATGCAACGTGTCGCTCTAAGAGTCGCCTCGCGCCCACGAAGTCCATCCTTCTGCATACGTTCGCAGCCCGCCGTAGTCAGATGTGGTCGTGTGGTGCCAGATCATCGCGGCGTCTGACGAGCGCGCCGTTCCGAGGAGCAGCCGCCGGGCCATGTGCCCGATGGAGAAGAGGAAGAAGACGATAAAGACGACGGTGCTGTTTACACTGGGGCATGCTGTGCGTCACACGCCCACCGACACCGCCGGCAAGGAACAACTTGGCACCGCAGCCCTGCCAGCGGCATTTGGCGATTGGGCTGGGATGGGAATTGCTCGGTAGGCGCCGGGGAATATTGGCTAGATCTTGGTGCAGGTCTGCGGCGAGACGCCGCCTCACAGCTGTCGCCAAGCTGTAAGTCTGGGGAGCGCCAGGGGCGGATGAGGGTGGACCTCGCAACGCAGTCAGGGAGTGTCTCTGAACGACGACGACGACGACGACGACGACGGCCGATCACGGGGTGTTCGCCGGCTGGCAAGGAGGTGCTAGACGCAATGTGCTGTGTCGAGGCTCTCAAGCATGGCTCAGGTGAAACGGGGATGAGTGACACTGCTCGGCAGGCGACCCCAGTCGCGGCTTCCTGATTGGACGCACAGGCGAAGGCCAAGCATCGTGAAGCGCCCCTTGCTTCGCTCGTGCTCCATCGCTCCAGACCTCAACACCAATTGTCTCAAGGGGCCTCTGTCGTCAATGCTCCCGCCGGTTGCACACCCAGGATGCGCCACAGCGTGGTTGGCGAAGAGCCTCCCGCTAGCGATTTAGGCTTCAACATGCTAAATCAAGCTTAATTTTAGCCTCATCGAGTGCCCACGCATGACCATGCTCCCGCCACCCGTCTCGTGTGCGTCGCACCCAGTCTCAACTCTGCAATGGATGCTCTCCGAGTCTGGGTTCCCTAGGGCCTCACGCCATTGTGAGTCTGTGAACGAACGTCTGCGACCAGGGTGGCGTCACCCTACCGTTGCTGGCTCGTCCACTTTTCTTAATCTCGGCGCCGCCATCGCAGCCCTCCCATGCTGAGCCGGTTTCTCGTGGGCCGTTCTTGACTCTTCGACCGCACTCTTTGTTTCCCTTCTCAGTTTCCCTTCTTGCCACCCTCTTTCTGCAACTGCTGCTGGCCAGCCCGGCGACGACGTTCCCTACGCATACCATCTTTAATCAGCAGGTCTATCTAATATTCTTTCTATCATCATGCTCTTCCACAATGCCCTCGTGGGCGGTCTGATGCTCGCCGGCTATGTATCTGCCAAGCCACCGACAATGAACGCCCTTTTCAAACGCAGCGAGGATATCGAGGACGTGCTACGACGCGATGCAGATATGATGGCTACCCTCACGAGACGACAAAACGCCAATGGCGCGCAGTCTGCACCGCAAATTTCAACAACACCGGCATCGGGGGACGCAGCAAAGGCTGATCTAGCAAAATGGGAGGAACAGACCAAGGCCGCCTGTGGGACTGCCCTCACAGCACTCAACGGTCAGGCATCGAACCCCAGTGGTGTTGCCGTGTGCTACAACCTGCCATTTCTCGACAACCAGACCGGTATCTTCCAAGCCGAACTTCGAATGTACAATGTGTCGGCACCTATCGATCCTTGGCTTGGTGTCACTGCTGGCGATGTTAATATGGCCTTGTCGTACTTGGGCGCTACGGTGCAGAACATGAATGGAACCTTTGCGAAGCGTGACTTTACCGACCTCTCGTACCCACCAATCAAAGAGAGGGCTGTTGAAGGCAGGCTTGTAGAACGACAGGCTGGTGCCCCAGCTGAGCTAAAGGTGCTCATGTATGTGGGCAAGATCAACAGCAACTTGATGGGCTCTGCTATGACACAGTGGGTAGCCATGCCGCAATCAAAGGAATCACGCTGACTTCTATTCAGATCCACCCTCCAACCCCTATTGATCCCTCAAATCGAGCTTTCTGCGAAGAACCCCTCCACTGGCCAGGACGTCAAAGCCACCCTCTCCTCTACCGAAGCATCTTTTGTAAACGGAGTCTTCGCCAAGCAAGTCGCCGCAAGCCCCACCGACGCCGCTGCCCTAGCTTCAGCCTCTGCAGCCGTGCAGAGCGCAGCACCTTTCGTCGTTCCGGGCCAGACTCTCGACCCCCGAGTCACCAAAGCCGGTCTCATCGTTACCCTCGTCTGGACCGTTGGCTTCATGGGCGTTGTCGGCCTCGGAACCTATGGCCGGATACAGTTCCGCGAACAGTACCGCCGCCGCGTGAAGAACGAAGTCGCAAGGAACATGCGCACAATCTAAGAAAATCATGATATCCCTTTCCTTATCTTTGCCCATGTCTGTTAGGATATGCTGCTGTTCAAACAATGCAAGTGTGTGAGCTTCTCCAGAATGCAAGCCATTCATTTATCCCCTTACAAATACTTTTGTACATAATTTCTCTTGGCACGTTGCTCACTCAGTGCGTGTCCCGGGCATCCTGGTGATGGACTTATTTTCGCAAAGGGAAGGAACACTGCAAGGTAGACTTAGAAAAGGCATAGCCGACAGTAACCATTGAAACACCCATTTGACACACCAATGACTATTCGTTCCCGCACTTCGTATCACGCATAATTCTCAGTCCCGTATGCCATTGAGAGCTTAGTCCAGACTAGCGGGTTGAATACGGCCTCTAATTCCGTCACTAACCGCCTAGTGCGCAACTCCTATTGGTGCGCTCGCTTTCCACTCCGGACGACACGCCCTTTGACGATCACAGACGCAGTCATACACCAACGTTGCGTACGGCATACTCGTGTACTTTGACTCATCGATTCACTGGATTATAAAGCCTGTCTCTGCCAGCTGTCCTAGCTTCAGATCATCATCCACACCTGATTGATTCTTTCTGAAGAGATTTGTTGAGTCATGACGTCCGATTCTATGGAGCTTTTGAAGACGAAGAACGGAGGGAAGTTTGGGAAGGAGTTGAGGAAGGAGTTTTTGTTTGAGGAGGGGTATTTGAATTTGAATCATGGTGAGTGAGGAGTTTGTTGATTTGGAATTCATTCTTTCTCATCTTGTTCACTCCGCCAATTGCGCGCAGACCCGCGTGGAACATAATTGCAGCATTGCATTGCGGTACTACATGAATATTCGATCTTCCTTCTTTACGATATCCACATCCCTTTTCAAAGACATCTTCAATTGGGGTGTCTACCTCTTTTCGTCCTCCAACCCTGCTCTATCAAGTCCAGGAACATTACAAGAACAACAACACTATCCCAACACACCTTCTCACTATCTAATTAACTTCTTTAGGCTCCTTCGGCACCTACCCCCGCACCATCCGCGACACCTTCCGCGGCTTCCAAGATGCCCACGAAGCCCGCCCAGATGACTTCATCCGCTACGAGTACCCGAAACTCAACGACGTAGCCCGTCAAGCATTGTCAAAAGTACTTTCTCTCTTCCCCTACACCTCTTCTCCATGCAAAGCCTTCTATTCCCCATCCCTTTCCCTTCCCTCCCTTATCCCCATACCATACTCCTAAAGAAGAACCAAACATCTAACCTAACAAAGTACCTCAACGTCCCCACCTCAGAACTAGTCTTCGTGCAAAACGCCACAACAGGCGTAAACACCGTCCTCCGCAGCCTAACCTTTGCCCCAAATGAATACATCCTCTACAGCGCGACCGTCTACGGCGCGTGCGAAAAAGCAGTTGCATACATCACGGAGACCACACCCGCCAAAGCTGCAAAGATAGAGTACACGTTCCCTGTCGAAGACGACTGGCTTGTTTCCGCGTTTGCGCAGAAGATCGAGGAGATTGAAAGCGCAGGCGGGAAGGTCAAGGTCGCGTTGTTTGACACCGTGGTTAGCATGCCTGGTGTGCGGCTGCCGTATGAGAGGATCACCGAGGTGTGCAGGGAGAAGGGGGTTTTGAGCTTGATTGACGGGGCGCATGGGATTGGGCATTTGGCTTTGGACCTGAAGGCGCTGGATGCGGATTTCTTCGTGAGCAATTGCCACAAGTGAGTTTCCCTTCCGTTCTTAAACTCTTTTCTTTCGCGAAAAAAGAGGGAGATGCTCGGATGATGGCTGACCACAGAGAAAGATGGCTTCACGTCCCCCGCGGCTGCGCCGTCTTCCACGTCCCTCTCCGGAATCAGCATCTCATCCGCTCTACGCTGCCTACGTCGCATGGCTTTAAACCCCGCCCTGCTCCCCCCTTCTCTGCAGTGAAGAACCCGCTACCACCTTCCAACGCCCCTAAATCCGACTTTGAACTCAACTTTGAGTTCATCGGTACCATCGACGCGTCAGCCTACCTCTGCATTCCTGCGGCGCTGAAGTGGCGCGAGTCCATCGGTGGCGAGGAGGCCATCTTGTCTTATTGCCAGACGCTTGCAAAGGAAGGCACCAAGCGGATGGCGGATCTTCTAGGGACAAAAATACTGGACAACAAGTCGGAGACGCTGACTAAGTGCTGCATGGTGAACGTAGAGTTACCGCTTGATACGAAGAAGATGTACGAGATAGGGAAGGAGGCGGGGCTTGAGGAAGCTGCTATAGGCATTGCTATGCGAGATTGGATGAGTAGGGTGTGGATCGATGACTACAAGACGTTCATGCAGTCTATGTTCTACGATGGGCGATGGTGGATAAGGATGAGTGGGCAAGTGTATCTTGAGATGGCTGATTTTGAGCGGGCTGCGAAGATTGTGGCGGAGGTTTGCAAAAAGGCGGAGAAGGGCGAATGGGCAGTGAAAGCGAAGGCTAGGCTGTAGAGAGGTCATAGCAGCACGTTTGGTGACTGAAGAAAGAGTAGAATCGCCAACATTCGGAATAAGATCGTATGTTAGGAGAGAGTACCCCATTTACGGCACTATAGTCCCCAAGGTTGACAAGACGCCGGAGGGATCCTGAAGAAGCATGAACCCAATGGAAATCTGTCGAATCGTATTGCTCCAAGGAAAGCGCCCAATCCAGCTTATAGATCCCATTCTATAAGCCGTTCGAGAACACATATATGTCGTGTGCCGCGAGAGCTTGACATACTGGACGCGATATGCCATTCCCTGCTTACCAGCCTGGCGGGATAGTAAGGTTGGCATCATCGCACTTGAAGTCATCTCCGCAGCTGCCACACTATGCACCTAACATCAGCCCATACTAATCGAGTTCTAGAAAGCACTTACGTCCCACTTCCGGCATATATACGACGTGCAGACCTTGGGACAGCTAGAGATGTCGTTTCCAATTGCGTACTACAGTAATCAGTGCCTAAATCGACCTAGTGCAGAGATATGATGTACTTTGAGGCACACATCGCGGTGCTCGCGACACTCGTTGCAGTCAGCGGGCAAGTTGCGGGTCAAGATGCCAGAGAGAGCGGTATCGAAGTCGGCCTCGTGGACTGTTGGCGCAGTGAGGCCAACGCCCACGAAGGCGATGAGGGTAAGGAAGATTGTGAGCATCATGGTGTTGTCTAAGATGGACGGTCGGAGGTGCAAGCGTGAGCAAGGTAGTCCAAGGTGTCCAAGATAGAATAGATAGTGGAGGGCGAGGAAGGATTCAAACCCCGGGGAGACCGGTAGAGCGAGTGGAAAGTGTGGAGAGAATTATGAGTACCATAAGACAGCGGATTTAGCGCGACATTTGTTTGGTTGATAAAGAAGGTGCGATAGGTGAAGTGTGTTCGTTGTTTGACGAACGGGAAGGTGCAGACGAATGGAGCACCACACTATGGGTCGCACTGCCGTTTGACAAGAGCAATGGAAATCGACATCGAAGTGTGTATGGATTAGAGGTTAAAGACACTGAAGCTCACGTCTCCATCGAGGACCTTGACGCCCTCAAGAGACGGTTGGCCGCGGTCGGACAATCCAGGTTCTAGCACCGTATAATGTTATTGGGAGGATGCAGCCACACTACTAGGACCGATAGTGACTGTGAAAAGACACGGGTTACATCGGATTTGGTCCAGCATTGCACCTGCCCTTCACGCAAATTAGGAGGACCGGGCACTATACACAAACATGTGTGCAAACCAGTCGCGACAAAGCCGTCGTGGATCTGCGTTTGCGCAACCGCTACACCGATAACCCGACCTCGACACATGGACAACGTAGCACCGGAGAGCCTGAGGTATATCCTGGTCTATTATCACCCCGTGGACAAGGCTTTGCCATGATCAAACGGGTTCACAAGACTACTTTTTTAACGCTCATTTAGTCGAACAGGGCTGATTCAGGTCACTTAGAAGACATGTTTCTTCGACTTTTTTTTATTTTGATTGTAGCTAAACTACATTAAGCCGCAGGTCATGTATCCAACCATCATGAACGGCATGCGCAAAACATCTCCGACATCGTCCCGCGTCATCCGTCAAAACACCGTGGAAAAGGCCTTGGACAACGACGGATTGGACACAGCATAGAGGTGTAAGGGGGTATGCCGAGCGTAGGACGGGTAGACAACTGCACCCCATTATCTGTGCTTTCTATTACTTAGACTAAAGGCTCGAGCAGTCGAAAACCGTTAGTTGAAAACCTAACAGTTGTCCCTAGATGGTGCCATGACTGGGGCATCTCAATTTCTTCGCGATCCACGTCTCGACGCCCGAGTGGGCTAGGAATAGCTCATTTAGGGTGCAAGTCTTGAAGTTTTTGAAAATAGTGTTGACAAGTCGTATAAAGAATAATAGTCATAGTACTTCGTTCGCCCAAGATGCCGTCTCGGGCTTGGCAGCAGCATGTGCTTTCGCGCAGGAAATCTGTGGATTTGGTGGATGGTTCTCCGGTATTGGAGCATTTGTCCTTCGCACATATGAACCATCATGGCGGCTTTCGCGATTGGGTCCCTCTTAGAAGCAGTGCCAACGTCCAGAGTGAAATTTACCCACGTCTTGAACCTTAATAGAATTTTATTCATATTGTTAGAAAGAGTAAAACCGAAGGAGGCTCCATTGTATCGTTTTTACCTATTGGCCGACTGTTGGTTTAGAAACCTCATCTTGAATCCGTCTAGCCTGTTTGCGTGAATGAACGGTGGATAGTGTAGTTTATCATCATGGCCAATCTTCAATAGTCTCTCTTTCACCGCTTCCGTGTCCTTTTGGGTGGTGGCTGTGCTTTGCCCTTGCCTCGGTTTGTTCTGCGGGTACTAGGTGCAGTGTCTTCCTCGGATTCGGAGCTGGACTCATCCTCGTCTTCATCCTCCTCCTCATCTTCTGCAGAATCAGAAACTGCAGATTGAGCCTTACTGTTCTTTGCAGATTGACTCTTGCCTGCCTTCCCATTTTTCACAGCTCCCTTGTTTGCGCGCGTGTTCTTGCCTCTCTTTGGTGTGGGAGTCGCCTCAGCTGCGCTTTCAGCCTGCTGTGCCCGGATGCCGTCAGGCATGTCTTTCAACATGCCCATGTCTGGCACGTACAGCAGCTTTTCGCCGTCCGTGGCTACCGTGGGCGGAGAGGAAGATGTTTCAGACTCGGGGCCGTGGAAGCGTCGCTGCCAGATCATCTCGCCAAACTCGTCTTCTGGTAGCTCGAAGTCGGGGATTGTGGCTGCCTCTTCAGGGTCGAGTGGGTTGGGGTCTTCGCTGAAGGCATACGCATCTTCACGCTCGTCCAAAGCCCGTAGATCGTATAGGGAACCTACTTTGCTCCAAATGCCGGAAATGCGCGTGTGCGGAGCGTCGTCTGTAGCAAAGCCGTGTGATCGCATGTCGGCGTGGATTGAGATCATGCGAAAGTGCTTGTGCATGCCTGAAGAGGTCGATCAGCACGGATGTTCTTGTCGAGGTGGGATAGAATTACCAGTCGGCTTCCACTTCATCATGCTTTTGAACAGCTGTGTCTCCTGCTCATCGGCCCACGCATCGTTGAGCAGCTCCTGCTCCGCCGTCGGGCCCGTATCCTGCGGCGTCTTGGGCTGCACATCTGCGAGGGGGGTCGATGCGGCGCTGGCTTTGGCTTTTTTGCGCGGTGGCATCTTGTAGCGATGTGGTGGAAGGATGGCGCGTGGATTCGTTAAAGAGACAAAGGCAAGTGTAGACGACGCGGAGCGAAAGTGCAAGGGTCGCGTAGGGCTGAAAGTTTGGCGTCATGCCGAGGCCCCTCCACTTAAGCTGCTCTCTGCGCAACCCACGGCAATGGACGAAGACGGGATCGCCTGTGATGCCTTTGCGACTGACCGCCTCTGGAAGTCATCTTCCTTCTTCGAGGACCCTGCGACGTACCAAACGTCGCTGTTTGCGCCCATACAGCTAGATGGCAAGCTCCGTCGCGTGTCCCATTCACGCGTCGAGCCATGCTAACCGCGTACAGTCCCCGCCATAAAGCTCGACCACCCGTATGCGCCCAAGAAACCGCTCGACCAAGAGCTGCGGCTACCTGATATTGAGTCATTCGAGTTCGGACCCCTTCCTGAGCTCATCAGCCTCGATGAATCGTCGGTATCGCTTGAGACCCCACCGCCAGTGCAAGAGGAAGAAGATGTTTGGGAGATTGCTTTCGAATTAGGCCCGGCCAACAAACATGTTAGGTTTTTCACTTGGGAAAAATTCGAACACCCGGAGCATGTCGAACGAAGCACAGCATATATAACAGAATGTGGTCCGGCTGCTTTTGACGCTGCCCTGACCCAAGACGGTACCAGGACGGCTGCTGGAAGGGTATTAGAGAACAATGCGCTTTTACAATCTCTTTGGAACCTGGGTTTGGGGCGATCCTCGATCCTCTTCTCTTTCAACGCGAAATCGCGGTCTTTCGAGCCCGCCATACCGGACGGGAGAGCATCTGGGCTTAGTCCTCGCACGGCACAGAGCATCACCAACCAATTCATTCATAGTGGAAATACCTTCGTCTACCTCTGGTCTTTTGTGGAGCGGACCTTTTCTTCGGCCAACTCCATACCGGCAAGGGTAGCCTTGGCTACAGCAGTGGCTAGCCTTCTTTCCACTCTAGAAGAACATCTCGGACGTCAGTCCAGCAAAATCAAATCTCTATTGCAGCTACAGCAGCTGTTTATTAAACCGCGAGAGATTATTAGCCATGTCGCGCGGACAGTCGATGCTGTAAAGCATGCCGAAAGTAACGAACAATTATCCTCACTGATTCATCATCGGCTGCTAGAGACCGAAGAGGGAGACAGCTACATTCGCCAGTTGTCTTGCCAGGTTCTGCGTCAAGTTGCACAACCCAGCATGGATCTAATGAGTGAATGGATTGGTATCCGACAGGAACAGGAAACCGTATCATTCTCAGACAGAGGGGGGTTCGTGGTTGCTAGTGACATACCGGAGCAACAAGGTCCCCCTGAATACACATATCACCCAGAATTGATGCCCAGATTTGTCAGTCTGGAAGACGGCAATACTATATTCGAGACTGGTAATGCTCTCCGCTTTCTCAAACATCATCATCCGGAGCATCCTCTAGCATCGCTAGAAAAATTCAGCGTGCAGCCACCATCGTTAGAATGGAAATTTGGCTGGAAAGATATCGAAGCTGTTTCTCAGAGAGCGAAAAGATACGAAGACGATCTCCGAAAGGCAATCCTAGAGTTCTCGAGTGGCTCATTAGACGATAAACCGATCAACACCGTCGCCAAAGATATCTCCGCGCTAGGAATAACCGATCCTACAGATTTTGAAAGATACTTGCAAGAGTCCATGCAAAATCTTGACGGCTCACCGAAACAACCGCTAGATGATCTACCCGACGAGTTGAGACTCCTAACAGAACGAGTACTGGAAGATGAAAACAGGTCTCAGGCGCCAGACACAAATACCTTTTCGCCGCCGCTCTCTATAACCTCTACGCTTTCGTTTGCACCTGTCCTTGTAGCGCAGGCGAAGCTAGTCAATGCGACCACTCTGCGTCTCTTCTTCCGTTCTCATAAGTTACGTTTGCATCTCACACTCCAACGGCAATATCAGCTCCTAGGTGATGGCGTGTTCTCATCAGGTCTAGCATCGGCTCTTTTTGATCCCGAGCGCGAGAGTGCTGAAAGACACAAGGGCCAGATGAGAAGCGGTGTTCAGATGGGACTCCAACTGGGCTCTCGCGAAAGCTGGCCGCCTGCTAGCTCCGAATTACGGCTTGCACTTATGGGCTTGCTCAGTGAGAGTTACTATTCTTCTGCGCTCTTTCACTCTACGCAGAAACAAAGTGCGGCACCGTCACCTGGTCGGGACAATAACGAACTCCCAGGTCAGCTCAATTTCGCCGTTCGCCAGCTCGATGAGTCTGCAATGGAGAAGATCATGGATCCGTATGGATTGTACGCGCTTGATTTCTTACGCCTTCAATACGTCCCACCAAGCCCACTAAATCTTGTGATCACCTCCGTCGCATTGGACAAGTACGACTACATTTTCAAATTTCTCCTTCGATTATCGCGCATGATCTTCGTTGTTGCGCACCTTCCACGTCAGTATCCCGATTCAGAGTCACGTCTATTTAGGACAGAAGCCCACCACTTCGTAACTGCTCTGTCGACATACATCTTCCAAACAGGCATCGCAGAACATTGGGACGCTTTTCAGTCCTACGTAACGACTATTGAGCGTCGTCTCGCCGAGGAAGACGCAGCGAATGAGCTCGGAGTTCGTGTTACAGAAGGTGTTGCCGCTATCCGCGCCGCCCACGAGAAGTGCCTCGATAGCATACTCTTCTCGCTACTATTACGCAGGCGCCAACGCAAAGTCATGGCTCTTGTAGAAGAAATCTTTGAGCTCATCCTCCTCTTCGCGAAGAAACAGAATCCTGAAACGAAGGTTAAAGAGGACGTCAAGGACATGTACCTCAAACTTAGAGGGAAAATCAAAGTGTTTTTGAACGTCTGCAGGCAGCTCACAGGAAAGAAAGGGTATGGTAAGGGGAAAGGAACAGCAGAAGAAGACACGATGGAAAGGCTGGGTGTGTTGCTGGAAATGAATGCATACTACACGAAGGGTGCGGCATGAGGCTGATGACTTACGAGTGTGTCGTATTTATTGCCGTTTTGGGAATGCTACTCGCGTGTGCAAATCCCCCAACCTAGTACAATATCCATCAGAGCAACTAGGCAACGAGTCGCGACAAGCTACAAGAATCCTCCGAACAACGTGATATTACTATCTCCCTTTCCCTGAGCTTTTCTAATCTTCCGTTTCTCTCTCTCGCTCAGTTTTCTTTCACGTAAGCATACCTTTCTTTGCACGCCCAACCATAATGCCGCGATCACACTCTCTCGACAACCTCCGCACCTTCCTCACCGTCCTCGTCATTTTCCACCATGCCTCAATCCCATACGGCGGCCTCGGCTCTTGGCCTTACAAACTCGTCCCAATATCCTCTTCCACGGCCACAAGCCCCTCTTCCATCCTCATTATATTCTTCAACGTCATCAATCAGAGTTTCTTCATGGCGCTGTTTTTCCTCATTTCAGGCTACTTCTCTGCCGTAGCAGCGGAAAAGAGAATAAGAGGAGTGTTTCTGAAGGACAAATGGAGGAGATTGGGCGTGCCGTGCGTGGCGTATAGTGCTTTTGGCCCGGGTGTGGTTGAGGGCGTAATCGCGTGGACAAGAGATGGTGCCAGGTGGGAAGAGATAGTACGGAGAATGGGGGGTTCGATCGCCAGCGTTAGAGGTGCTCGAGGACCGGCGTGGTATTGTGCTGTGCTACTCATTTTTGATGTAGTGTTTGCATCGATGTTCTACCCAGTTGCAGAGCAACGAGACGAGAAAGATCCGAAAAAGGAGAAAGAGGAAGAGGAAGAGGGAGCGAACCGCGCAACGGGATCGGAAGCCAAGCCGCATGTGTACTACCTCACCGACCGGGTTATCCTCGTGGGCTTAGCCGTTGCAACTGGCGCGAGTTTCTTGCTCCGCTTGAGATGGCCAATTGGAACGACATTTCGACCACTGGGTCTGGAAATGGGTTTCTTGCCACAGTATGTGGTGTACTACGCGGCGGGCGTATACGCGAGGAGGGCGTTGAAGTCGGAGCTGCATCGTCTTGTGCCACGTTCGAGTATCCGTGAGCGAGGTACCTTTGCCGGGGTAAGCATACCTAGGCTGCTCGTCTTCCTTGCAATGGGTGTGTGCAGGTATTATACGCGCATGTTGATGGACCAGCACAAGCTGTCTTTTGCCTCGGTTCTCGATCTTGCCCGGGGGGGATGGAATCCTCTCGCGTTGTGCTACCCTATTCTTGATGAAGTTCTCGGTTTTTCGTTTTGCGTGCACCTCCTCCGGTTTTTCAGCGAGAAGGAAAAAACGAAGACGAAGTGGGTAGTGCGGTGGATGGGGCTGGATATCGATCCGGCAAGGTGGAGCTACCCGGCTTTCCTAGTGCACGCGCCTGTTGTTGTGTTCTTGCAATGTGTGTTACATGGACGGGAAGCCCCTCTCATAGCGAAAAGTTTCGTCGTTGGAGTTTTAGGGTGCGTAGGGAGTTGGGTATTAGGCTTTGGGTTAGGCCGGATACTGGAGAGTGCGGGTGTTAGGGGATATATTTAGAATACCTCATGCTAATGCAAGGACGTCCACCCCCCGACAAGACGAGAGGTGGGAGGGATAAAAAGAAAATGACATCGGCATGTAGGTGTGGGAAAGGCATTCTTTAGACGTTGTAGTTCGACATCGCTTATCTAGAAGTTCTAGCCGTAAGGTGCTAAGAGAATCTGCCTATGGATGTAAGCAATATATATCTAAGAGGTCCATAACAACCGTAAAAACACGAAAAGAGGTAATGTGGAAATCAAAGGAATTATATATCATATTAGATAGGATATGGCCTATGTCTGTCATTAGTAACGTGTAACAAAGGCTAGGAATGTGGTTAGTGATAACTTTACAGTAGATAAGTGTAATAACGAAGAGAGGCAGATTGGAGGTAAGGGAGATGAGAAGGTTCTTACTCGGAACAAGGGAAAAGCGGCGCTTGAGCATAATAAATAAGAAGGTTCTAAAATGTGCTATTCAGGAGGGCGCATGCGTAGCAGTGCATTGGAGATAAAGATGAGGGACTAGAATAGAGGGCGGAAGGCAGGAGTTACCAAATGCAAGAACTAATTGTTGTTTATAATGACGTTAGATATGCGGCGACGCGTATATTAGGCACGTGGTTATTGTGCGTTGCAGGTCGACACCTCCTACAGATCCATGTACTAAATATTGCTCGAGATACTTTAGATTCGAACGAAGATTGCAATAATCAAGGAAATGGTAGCTATGTAACTCCAGTATCTTATCATGCGCCCGAAGTCCTCACCCAAAGGCCCTTGTTCTATCTTATTAGAGGTAATGTGATGTGGTACATTGTGCAGTGTATCAGCATACTTTGCATCCAAATATTTAACCACATCATGTTCACCACAAAACTCAGCCAGATCTCTTGGATTCCTTCTTTCATGGTCTTGTACAGCAAGATCTGCCTCAGACCCGAGCTCGAGTAAGCATTGCACAGCTGTTAGATTACCTTGGGCGGCAGCATGATGCAAAGCAGTTTGACCTTTGTTATCAGATTTATGGATGTTATGTCCTTTTCTGTAGAATTGCTTGATCGCTTGAACGCGTCGACTCTCAGTGGCGCAATGCAATAGGGTCTTGCCATTATGATCGGGCGTCGAGAGCGAGGCCACGCCCGACCATTCCAGGAGATGTTGGATCAACTGTAGGTTGCCTCGCTGAGCGGCACGATGTAGGATCGATCTACCCAAAAAGTCCTTTGCTGTGATAATCGAAAAATCGTTCTTCAAAAACAGATTGATTTCGGTCTGCGTGGAATGACTCGTCCAAGCCATGTAGTGCAGGATGGTCATCCCTTTAGAATCCTGAATACTTGCGTCGATATTTGTGAATTGACTTTGGAAGATCCGTCCTGTAAGCTCGCTGTAGAAGCCATGTAAAGGCGTGCGGCCATCAGTATCTGGCCTGTCTGCATCTGCACCATTCTCAAGTAGCATTCTGGAAAGTTCATAATCGGCGCCATTGGATACAGCAATATGCAATGGTGTCCTTCTCAACTTCAGTGCTATAATATCATTCGGTGAGGCAAGAAACTCACTCGCCATCATCATTGGCCGCATTCACATCAGCCCCAAGATTTAGCAGTAATCTCACCATCGATTGATGATTGTTTTGGACAGCAAACTATGTCTTGTTACCTTTTTATGGATGCTTTGTGTGCTTTACTTACGTGTAGGAGGCTATTTCCATCAGATGTGATGATGCTCGAGCTAGCTTTCTCCGAGTCAAAAAGCTTTTGCATGGAATACGTGTTTCCAGTCTGGGCTGCTATGACCGAATCATGTGTCTCAGGTACCAAAATCCAGTAGTTTAGACACCAACTTATAGAAGACCCGCCGTTGGTACGTAGCTGGTTGAGGAAGGTGATAGCAATAGAGAGCCGGATCGATGTAATCCAAACGGATTGCAAATTGATAACGAAGGTGTACCCTTCCGTGGACATCAACGTCCTGTATCTTTGCAAGTATCCTGCACTCCATTCGCACAATATAGTGGGCCCAAAGCAAAGCCCGAAAAAGAAGGACTTGCTTTTATATTGACACAATGCATGAAGGCGTAGGCCTGATGGTTTAGAAAGAGTTTTGAGACGTTTTTCTTGAGGTTTTTGATTGCATGGCGTCGGTGAATCTGTACGTGCTTCGTTTGGGGACGTGACTGTCGTGACTGTTGGAGTAGATGATGCCATATGACTGCGTAGGGTTGGCGGTGAGTTGCAACCGAATGGCGGACATTGTGTTTCTATGGATTTCGTCGGGGTTTGCTTTAGTGGTGCAGTCTGCTCAAGAATCTGCAATAAAATCCTCCTTACTAATATTAACGGATGAATTTAAGGAATGCAGCAGCGGTAACTTACAGTTTTATGGTGGGAAGCTGCTGTGAAAGGATGATATTCCACTGATCCATATCTCGGAAGAACTTGTGTAACCAACTGTTATAAGATGAAGACCACCTGATTTTCTGCCACGTACGTTGCATGGCGTCCTTCTCTGTAGACTCTTTTGCCTTGCAGACCTTGATTTCGATCTTACTGACCTCTTTGAACAGTTGCGTGACGTTTTCTAGAACCACTGGGTCCCATTGGTACGAACAAGGGAGGTCTTTCGACAGCGATATTATTTCGGTAATAGTCAGACGGAGGGAATGAAGCTTCACTGCTTGGGCTGCGATATCGGTAGGTGTATTTGAGATTTCTCGTAAGAACTTGTGCACTACCTTGCACGAGTTTCCAGTCGCCCCAAGTACTGTCAAGATGCTTGCGGTGATAGATAGTGGGTCCATAAGTACGATGAATATTGCAATCCGGGTCACGAACGTCTTCGATCAAAAGTTGATGCTACAATAAATTTTGCAAATTCAATACCCCTTTTTCATAAAAAGTGTTGTTCATTGCAGATCTACCTAAAGTTAGGCTGTGCCCCGCAGTTGTTTAAACTTGGCGAGCCTTGAAGCTCACCCCAATGCCTAACGCACAGTATAATTCCCCGACCGGTGAACGGTCTCTTGCATGCTGCAGAAACCCTTGACCGGAAACATGGTGAGTGGGGCTCCTGGTTTTAGAGGTTCATGGCCCCCATAAGTTAGCGACGGTATGTGTGCTACAACGAAATGAGCTTGGATACCGTCGAACTTTTGTGGCTGAAACTATAGATTAGGAACTTACTATAATCATTCAGATACGAAAACCAAATGTACGGGCTGCAAAATCTGCCTCGAGAGGCTGCGCCAGGTTGCACAGAAACCAAGTTATGCCCTCGCAAGGTAGCCTACTGTAGCTTTTGTTGGTTTCAGCCTTGTGAGCCATATCAAGTGGCCCACGATTACCTTCCTTCATGAAAATGCGCCAATGAAGAGCCTATGAGCTTGGTAATCCTAATGCAAGCATGGATTTCTTTGATCACGCGACGCAGCATATAAATTGAACGCTTGGGTACGAGCTCTTTCAATCCGCAATCTATGGTCAGCCTATCATGGACCCGCGTCCAACAGCTCCAGCAGATTCACGTCCGTACGATGAACATGATAAATATAAGGATGGGGAGAGCGTATACATATGGCGAAATCGTACGTCAAACGTCAACGCTTATTTTCGATGATTGACATGTTCATAAAGGAAAGTGGAGAGCAGGAGCGGTGGAGCATAAGGTGGGCGATAGCGATAAACGCTACAGGGTAAGTGTTGTTTCCATCCTTGTGAGGCTGGATGTTCAGCCATGTAGGTCAGAGACAGCACAAAATCGCAAGTCTACTCTATTGAAGATATGCGAAAGAAGGTCGATTAGACCAGATTCGGCGGGTGCGCTAGCGTGTAATACCGTCAACCAATAGATACATCTTTCTGTATCTTTGCCCTTGCTTCTACTGCGGGGTAAGAGGGGCCAATTTCTAATCATCATGGCTAATAGATCCTATCATGTTACTCTGTCCGCGTATTCACAGGACCTCAGCAGCAGTATAAGCCAAAGACATGCATGAGTGTCTATCTGCCTTGTTCGTGGCTTGTTTGTTGGCCGGTCAGAAGTCTGCGTTAATGTAGTTTCTCTGTTGACCGGTCATAACCCTGTCTTCTTGAACTTCCCTGTTAACCGGACATGAGGCTGCTTCGTTGGTAGCTTCTCTGTTGACCGGTCAGGGAACTGAAGCACCGACTAGAGTGGCTCGAAGCTTAAATGACGAATCTTACCCACTCTTTCGCTCTCCTCAGATCCATACAATTCATACGCCTACATCTACACCCACGTTATACCACTCTATCATTCAAAATGAGCTCTGCAGCCGCTGCAGGTTCAAGTGCAACATACGCCGCGAATGCTGGCCACGGGGGTTCATCAACCACATCGGGCAGACCCACTGCAGTAACTTCAGGAAATAATAGCACCGCTTCGGGCAACAACTGGTAGGTTGACCACTACTATACTTGGACTTACTAAATGCTTAGAATATGGCGCAGAGGACATCGACAAGGAATTTTGCCCAGAAGTGTGAGGAGGGGGAAACATGAGGAATCGTCGAAGGGGCAATCATTAGGAAGTTCTATCCACTATAGGTAAATTTCAAAAACATGGCTGATAGGCCATTCCAGTGATTCCCTGCTCTTCCTGCATTTTGTCTGAATAAGAATCCCTTCATTTCCCACTGAGCATTAAGTTCAATCCATGATTAGGTAGCTAGTTGGATCTAACCCTTCGTCAAACTCTTCTCCGTGCCAGAACCCCAGTGGATGTGCATTCGGGAGACGCTTTTTTAATCCAGGAGTGAATGTTGCATCTAAGGCATCCGCATCTCGAATTCGACCAGCACAAACGTATGCGTCTCGTAAAAGATATGCACATTCGCGAGTCTCACCGTTGTTTCTACCGAAGCAATTTTCATACAGCTCGAGCAGACTCTCGAAGCTTTTTATGGCGTCCTGGATTGGTCCAGTTCTCATTACGACTGCGGCGAGGTTTCTTTCCTGTGCCCAGATGCGTTCTTGTAACCCTGGGAGTTTCCAGTCTGATGGCCTACTGGTATCCTTGAGTCGTTGAAGATTCGACCTGAATATACTCTCCGCCTCTTTCCATGCTTTTTGGCTTGGGATCGCGAGACACGCTTTTGCACGCTCGTGTTGCACTTCCAATTTCCATTGTTGCTCGTGTGGCATCCATTCATCGATGGCCCTTTCAGTGGACATGAATACCTTGATTGCTTTTAAGATCAAGGACTTCTGCCTTGTTCGTTCCCCCTCATTGAAATCAATTTGGGCGCGTTGGGTCTGTGATCTTATAACCCATTTGAATTCCTCTTTCCAACCATACGACTTGACATTTATGCTTTCCAGTTTCTGTAAGAGGCGTTTGGCATCCGAAAATTCCCCAAGCTTCGTAGAAATTCGAGACATGTCAAGCACCAATCGCCACTCTAGGTCAAGGCTTTTTGCTTTCTTTGCGACTTCTAAGCCGGATACCGCATACTTCAGGGCTTTTCTAAGATACGATACCGTCGATCGACCAGAAGGGCGAAATTCACAAGTATCGGATAAAGCGCGCAACATCTCCGCCTTTGTCTTTCCGCATATACCGTTATTCTCCTTTGAACTGTGTACGTGAGCAAATTCTAGGAGTTTGATCGCATCGTCGTATCGGTTGCCCTCGGCATATATACGACAGAACGTGTAGATCGAAATGAGTGCTCTAGGGTTGAACCTGAAACCTTCAATCCTTTCTGTCGGGCAAGCTTTGACCTGTGCAAGAAACTCATCAAAGTGGGGCATGAATCTCAGCTTCCATAGGTAAGTCGGTTCCCTTACCAAGACTTCAGACTGTTTTCGGCCCCTCAGATCTTCCTTGTATCTATTGAACATCATACAGAGGGCTTCGTCGTAGAGACTGAACAGTTTGCTGTGGCCTGAAGCTTTCACCCACCCAACAAGGCATGTCTTTGTTATCTCGTGCATGGAAAAGCTTCTAAGCTTGCCCGAATGCACAAAAGAATGGTTTTGCAGAATCCCTAGGTATTTCGGCATCTTGAGGTCGCGTTCCTGAGGAGGATAGCGCTCTGCGAGAAGATCTTGATCAATGCCGTCTTTATAGAAACATGCAAGTAGCTCGAGCAAGCTTCTGCTTGCAGCAATTTCGTCATTGTTATCATCTGTTGAAAGGGGTCTGATGGAGCTGTACTGTAGACTGTTCCCGAGAGGCAGAGTCCAAGATGGCAATCTGTATAGAATGGAGTAGGACCATCCCATTGTTGCATTACTCTCATTCTGCTTCTGAAAAAAGCTCTTCAGAAACAAGGACACAACATCGACGCCATTGTTGATCTCTTGAAAAGCGTTCAGAGGATTCTTTCGGCAGGCATCTAATATAGTTGGGATTGGCATCTGGTAAAGTTTTATGCACTGTGCCGCTATATCAATTAGGTAGGGCATCGGTAGTGCTTTCACCAGGGAATCAACATCTGGATCGTCGCTTGATATGTTTGCCCGGCTGATAAACATTCTTCGAGAATCAGTGAAATCCAAATCTTCCACATGGATACAATTGTTTGCATTGATATGAAACTCCTCGACGAGGATCCCACGGTCTCGAGTGGTGATGATCACTTGGCCGCTTTCATATGAGGGCAAAACTTCGATCCAGTTTTGTGTCACTTCGTAAGAGTCAAGGCCGTCCAGAACTAATACCCAAGGTCCATTCAAAGGATTTTCCAACCATTCTTTGATAGTCACCGATAGCGCCTGCCACGTGTCCGGAATTCTTGACATGGCAATAGCTTTCGCTATGTCGTAATACGACTTTGCGATGCTCGACATATTTCCAGCGTCGATCCAGAAAGTGTGCATTGAGATTTTGCGCTCATTTTTCTTAGGCCCACCTTTTGGTTCTTGTAGCTGCGCGACGTAATGGAAAGCGAGGTGAGATTTACTATTATTCTATGTTAGTAGGCTATCAGCTTTAGAACACCGACTCACCCAAATCCACCGTAGCCATATATGCCTACATAGTTTGATGTGCCCAAATAGGTATTGAGCTTTGCAAGAACCCGACCCCGACCAAATAGTTGGCGCTTCTCAAAGATACTCGGAAGGTTGCTAAAGTACTGTGGCACATTCTGTGGTGACCTCATAGCAAGATCTTTTGTCAAAGAAGGCTTGTAATCAACCCATTTTGCCCTCATCAGACAATCCATCATTGTGTGTCGGTTTTGAGCTTTCGCTCTTGCTAACGCATTATGGTAATCTTCTTCCGGGGGGTGGCGAGGCTCCTGCACAACCCGTATGATAAATTCGGTAAGTTCAGAAGCCGATATACGAGGGTTTCTGATCTCGTAGAGCTCAATCTCTACTTCCCATGCGAATAGCCTTCTGTTCGGATCCCTTGCAAGCATGTTGCGCACCAAGTCGAGGAGCTGCATTACCTGCTTATCCTCCTGCTCTAAGACAGCGATCCATTCATAGACAGCTCCCAGGTTGTTGTGAAATGATTCATCCTCTTTAGGACCATACCCGTTATCCCTTGAAATCGGGCTTTCCTTGAGACGGCGTTTCAGTGTGGGGACGCCACGCTCGGTCCAGCCGAAGACAACCAGAGTTGCTAATTCTACAGCAATGCAGCCCATGGAAAACACATCAAAAGCGGACCCGTGCTCTTTATTGCCAAAGGCAAAGAACTCAGGAGGAGTATAGTTATACGTGCCAGGGCGAATCTTGGTTCTCGAGCCTTCCTCAACGGTTTTGAGATGTGCACGACCAAAGTCGCAGATCTTCCAAGTGCGAACAGTCTTCATACTCTTTGTTTCCTCGAATAAGAGGATGTTCTCTGGCTTCAGATCGAAATGGAACACTATTTCGCGAACAATCTTACTATGTATGTATGCAAGCCCTGAGGCGATACTCTCTATTATACGATAAAGATGCTCTCTACGGTCCGTTTCTGTGGTAATGAATGTAGGCGTGGATTCCTGGTTGATCCATGTTTTCAGGTTACCGCCGGCTGCATACTCAAAAATCATGTAGAGATATTGCGTTTCACCGCCGCTGCTTTCCTCGACTCCGCAATCGAAGCTCGTGATCAAACGTACTATATGGTGGTGTTCTCGTGCTCGAAGGGTGTCCACTTCTCGCATGAGATCTCGCCAGCTGGATTGGTCGTCTTTTCGAACCTTTTTGTAGACAAATGTGCGCGTCTTCGACATCAGCACTCAGAATATACAGCATAATAGGGAGCGTTGATGTAAACCGATGCCCGTGCAAGTAAGGCTGAAAAATGAGAAGGCAGTGAAAGCCGAGCCCCTAGTAATGATAAAAGGCCGAGTGCACGCAAAAAGAGAGTGTTATGTAAGAACAGTGCAATATGAACGGACTCACCGAAATATTCGCGATATGGCCTACAGGAATTATCACCTTATAGACTTCGCCAAAGCTTCCCTCGCCGATCCAGCTTTCGCTAAGAAAGGGAGGGGCGAAAGCTCGGGTTGGAAATGAATAATGGCGTTCATCAGATAGGACTGGCGGTATCTTCCACTGTGATTCACAAACCGAATGAGAGATATTCTTAAGCCCAGGAATAGCAACAAGAGACTTCATTTCGCAGTACGCATTACCATTTGGACTGAATACGGCGTCATCACCATGTCCTGACGCGAAGAGTTCAGCAATGCGAGGAGCCTCGTCGAGAAACAGCAGAACTCCGTATAGCCTTCGCGCATGTTGTTGAATCCATAAGACGACCCTCATGGGATGCGGACCATTCGGAATGCAAAGTCTAGTCCGGCATTGGATACCCTTTTGTTTCCAGATCTGATTGTCGGTGAAGTCGGACGGACTAGGCTTCCAGGCATTTGAAAGTCCGAGATCTGTTTGAATTTGGGTACGAAGTTTGTGACCACGCAAGAGTTGATTGAGTAACTCATAAGAGACAAATCCATGATCGTTCACTTGCGACTCTAGCTGGCCTTTCAGCCTAGCCATTGCGTGAAATTAAAGTTGATGTACGATTGGAGCGAAAATGTTTTGGGAAGGCTTCAGATTGAAGCCTTTGCTGCTTGACGTCCTCGTGTGTTACGTGTTGGACAAATGCGTATGAGGCTGTATTATTTTGACGAGCCAGAACAGTATCAAGCTCTACGGGAAGAAGGATGTGCGGATGTTCAGGCGCATGTAAGCTGCTTGGGATCTAGGTAAGGTACTACCAGGCAGCAGTAAGCTGTGCATGCAGTTGAGCCAATCACACCATTACCCGAAAATGAAGCAACCTCACGAGAATCAGATACCTGGTCTACCAGGAACAACCTCACCCTCTAAGCCTTAAGCCTCATTCCTCTGGGACCCCTACATCCCCAACATTAATCAACACCCCAGCCAAAAGATACGCCCCGACAACCTGCGCAATCGCACTCACACCCTCCCTTCCTACCACTCCAACCGCCCTCTCAAACGCCTCATCCTCCACCCTCCCATAGCCCCTCGCCATCTCCAACCCCACCTCATAAATCACCCCCTCTCTCTCGGTTAACCCCCCTACATCCTTCCCCTCCACCGCATTCCCAACCTGCTCTTCCGTTAACCCAGCCGTAATCCCAATCTTCCTATGCGCATACTCAACAAACGCACTCTTCGTAACACTAGTCGTAGCCAGAGTAACCAGCTCGCGCTCAAGTGGGGTAAGAAGAGGTGTTGTGTTTATAGCGACGACATGAGTAAGGTAGGGTGAGAGGATGGTGGGTGTGTATGAGAGGGCGCCGAATGGACCGAGGAGGTTGCCTTGGTCATCTTTCAATTGAATAGCTGTGCCGAAGTTGTCGTAAACAGCTTTTTCTGCAGCGGCTAGGTCGGCTTGTTGGGAAGGTGTGAGGGAAGTTGCTGGGAAACGGGTGGGTTTTGGGGATGCTGGGGTGGGGGTCATTGTGGGGTTGGGTTGGAGTGGGTGAGTGAGTGTAGTGTTGGGATCAGTGTAGGTAAAAATCGTAGGCAAGTTGGAGAGCAGATCTTGGAGGTTGCAGTAATGAATCGAGCTGTCGCGAATGGTGATATGCGTGAGTCGTGAGATTGTTTGGACGACCAGGTAGCACAAGGTGAGGTAAGCCCACGCCCCACATCCACAGCTTAGGTGGGTGTAAGCTACTAGGGTACCAAGCAATCGTAAGGAATGACTAATGTATGATTGAACGAACTTTTGATTTCTTCAACTCTCGTCCAATAATGCATATTGCTAACTTACTGGCGATTTCGTGTCGGTACCAAGGTCAATGATTGTGCATTCAGTCTCTGCCCTTGAGCTCCTCTAACCTGTCCTTGAGCTTATCCCACCCAGCACTGTCCTCCCAGGCCTCTTTCCCCTTACCCATGACGCTCCTTACAGCGCTCCTAGCCTTGAACTTCCAGTCCTTTGCTACCAACTCCCCGCTGCCCGCAGCTAAGCCCTCGGACCTCTCTCTCGGACCAAGCGTTTCATATGCATCCACTAGATCAACAGTTTGCTCCACGACGCCATTCCATTCTTTCTCCGTCTTGCTCTCCCAGTTTGGCTGGCTCGTTACCGCGCGCCATGCCTTCTCGTGGCATTCTAGCGTTGAGCTCGGTCGGTTTGTGTGCATGTAGAGTGTGGAAAGGGTTGTCCAGAGCGAAGGCGAAACTGTAATGAGAGGCTTCATGTGCTTCTCGATGAGCTCGTTCACGAGTCGTGCAAGGCCGGGCTTGCTGATGTCAAATCCATCTTCTGACTGGACGACATGGCGCACTAGAAGTTCCAGAAGTTCTGCGTCAACGCATTTCTCGCCGTCCGTCTCGCCGCGCAGCTCACATATGCGGCGCTGTGCGCTGACGATGTCGTTCCATGATGGTGGGTTTGTTGATCCCGCGACGGCGAGAACGTTGGACCAAATGCGGTAATTGTCGTGCTTGAGCGCGGCGGCTCGCTTGAAAGCTTTGAGAGCATCGGTGCGGGGGTGATTAGTGACTTTAGCCTCAGAAATTTCTCCATCTTCATTTGATGTGATTTTTGGTCGCAAATGCAGAAGCGCTGCTGCGAGGTTACTCCAAGCTTCGGCATCCTGCTCATCAAGCTGGACGCATCGTGAAAATGCCTCTACAGCGTCCTTAAATCGCTGGAGCTCAAGATACGCGCAACCTAACGCAAACCAAGCAGGATGATTGAGGGCATTAATCTTCAAAGATAACGCATATGCATCCGCAGCCTTCTCGTATTCTTTCCGTGCGAAGTATCGCTGACCCAGAGAACGCTGTGCGCGAGCATACCGCTTTCCTGAAACCTCCCATGCTTTCTCATACATTGATAGATCTTGATCAATGTCTCCCAGAATGCTGTAAAGTCTTGGTGCTTCTCCTGGAGGTGGATCGCGCTCTGCGCCCTCCCACCTTTCTTCATCAGGATCCGCTGCTTGGTCATCGCCGTTCGTTGCATGAAACAGCTGCCGCCGAATGATGCGCTTGGCCTTCTCCTCCTTTTCAGTGGCAGCCCAGCACAATGCTGCTTCAGCCCACATCTCCAATCGCTCATAGATTTCGAGCGCAGATCGCAGACCACCGACGCTGACCCATCGTGCGGCAAGCTCTGCTTCTAGCTCCCAACGTGAAGGAGAACAAAGCGAGAAGGCATAGCGTAGGCGCTCGTTGACTGGTGCGGATTCTCCTTCCTTCGCTTTGGGCAAGAATGAAGTGGCCTGAGTATCTGCTTCCCCCTCGGTAGCCGCATTCGAGCCAGAGGTGTCGGCAATAACCTGATCTACAAGAGCCTGCAATTGGAGAAGCCCTCGTTCCATTGTACGAGACTTGTAACCTTCAATGCGACTCCGAATAAGCAGTGCTTGTGTGTAGACCTGCCAATTGGAACTGCCGCCATCCAGGACTCGTGTAGCATATGGTATCGTCTCCTCTCTCGTGATACCATCTGCAGGGTTAGTGTTAGTGATGGACGATGCCAAAGAGAGAAGAATGACAGAGTCCAAGGGGTCTAATTGGGGTTGGTGCTCGGGATTTAGAGAAGAAAGACTAGCCGGTAATGAGGACTCGTTCTGGATATCAGTCGATGCTGAAGGCGAAGTAAATGAAATTGATTCAAGCAGAGTGTCGTCGTTCAAATCCAGATTGCCCGGTTTCGATGCCGCTTCTTTGGGCGCGCCGGTCGCCTCCGAACCAGCGCTACGTGCCAATACCAACAGCTGGCTAGTATCCTTCTGTTGGTATTTTGTTCTCTTGCCCATGAGACCAGTCAGAGCGAACTCAAATTTTCTCTCAGATGTGGCTTGGTCAAGGTCGGCTCTAGCCTTCTTGTCGAAGCCATGGTGGGTGTGAATGGCTGCTCGCTCGAGTAAGAAATGAACGTGTAGGTCTTTATTTTCCTTTCCTTGAGGACGAGAGAGGATCATGCGTTCCACGGTTCCGAGATCATCATAAATGGCCTTCTGCAACGAAGGTGCCGGTTCCGACAGCAACCGCTGATGAATGAAGTTCACTCGCAACCTAGCCCAAAACGAGTGCTCGACATACTTTTGAATTGGCGGACACACCAAAATGGTCTCAGCAAGGCACAAAAGCTCAACGTTAGGTGTCAGCGTATATGCTGCAATACCATCCGCACTCAAAGAAGCAACCAGATCTGCTCTTAGTTTGCTTAATGCCGTACTACTCGATGCGACAGTTTTCGGAAGCAGGATTTCTGCCGGTTTAAATGGTAGCGGAGGCCCCGTGACATTCGACTGTAGGAAAGCGTAGAGGGTGGCAACCGCGGCGAGGAAGAAAAGATTTTGACGATAGGCAGCGGTCTCTTCGATCGGAGTACCGTTGTCGTCATTCCGGTTTGACAGTAGCAGTCCTAATCGATGGAAGACAAAATCACTCCAAGATGGGAAATCCTCTATATGAACATTTCGTGTGCTGTCGTCGTCCTGGTGGCCTAGGAGAAGTTGGACTGCGGGCTTTTGAAGTACCGTCAGAAAATCTCCGTTCTCGACAGCCTTGAGAACGTCTTCAAGCACGCTTGCAAGCTCGTCCGGCAGCGCGCTGCGAAAGAAGTTGAGCAGAATGTCGCCCATTTTCATTTGATCCCTGGGCTTGAAAAGATCGTAAGTGGTTTAATATTTGAACGTTGGGCTGTGATTCATTTGATAGTGGAGAAAATTAGGCGGTGGCGCGCTAGCCGCTTTAGTCACACGAGGCAGATGTAGAATGCTCAAGAAAGACGAGGAATTTATTCTGATTTTGAACAGTCGCAGCATTTCAGCACGTCTTCAATGCTGCACGGAGCTTACATATTATTGGAACCAGTAGAGAGAACTTTCATTGCTCATTACAGCCCTGCTGCAGGGCGTTAGGGTCAATCGTATGTCGATCTTCCTACTAAACGTAGATTTGCAGCAAGGAATCGAATACATCAACCAGGAAATGACTATAAGGGTTTCAACAAGACTTGAGAGAATAGCACCATAGTCCCTCACTACGAGATACGACAAGCCTAGTCCGAATCGCTACTCGACGACGAGCTGGAACCACCCCGGCTCTTCGACCTGTGGTGCTTGTGCTTCTTGTGACCACTGCCATGACTTCCAGCGTACAATCCACCTAATCCGGCGCTGCCAGCATACGCAGAGCCATGGTGCGAACCACTGCCGTGCTTCTTATGCTTCTTATCTTTCTTCCTAGAGCAACATGTTAGTTATAATCAGCAAGGTAATGTTGCTTCACTACTTACTTCTTGTCATGCTTGTCCGACAGCATGTTCGCGCCCACGGCACCAGCGACAAGCCCGCCAACAGTGCCCAAGACGCCACCACCCATCTTGTTCCCCAAGAATGCGCCGCCTGCACCGCCTATCAATGTCGAACCAAGGCCGCGATCGCCCTCTGCAGGGCCACCCGGACCTCCCGGAGCTCCATGTTGCGGCTGACCGTATTGGTCGTGCTGGCCATATTGGCCTTGCTGTTGCTGGTGTTGGCCGTAGCTCTGGTCACCGTATCCTTGCTGCGGTGCACCGTAATGCTGTTGCTGTTGTTGCGGAGGGTAGGGAGAGTGGCCGCGGTTTTGGTCATAGCCCTGGTTGTAGTCGCCCGGTGGCGGCGCGCCGTAACCCTGCTGTGGGGGCTGCTGATACGGCGATTGCGCTGGAGGGTAGGGACTCTGGAGGGTATGAGCATGCGCGCAAACAGCTAAGCGTAGTCGCACTTACATGCTGCTGTGGAGGGTATTGGCCTTGCCCCTGGTTATACTGATCGTGCGGCTGCTGGCCGTACCCCGGTTGCTGAGGGGGATAGTTGTTGTAGCCCTGCCCTTGCTGACCGTACTGTTGTTGCGGCGGTTGCTGGTTGTGGGAGCCGTCCCCGCCGTAGTAATCGTAGCTACTCATGACCACAGTCGCAAGCCTCTGAGAGGTGTTGTGGAAGTATAGGATAGAAAGAAAGGCGGTAGGGGCGAGAAGCAGCGAATGCTGAAGGCGGGGGAGGGGTTGGACAATCACACGGCTTTAAAGTAAGACGTGCGGCGCTGCGTCAGCAGGGGTGAAAGCGCCACATGGAAGGGAAGGTCACTTGGGCAGGCGGTGATGCCCGAACCGTAACATGGCGACTGCTAGAAGGTGCGGCTGAGCTGTTCGCGTTAATTAGTGGAGCTGAACGCTGGGAATGTTGCTTGCGACGACGAGGCTCAGTGGGGTCCCACAGCCACCTGCGCCACCCTCGAGTCCATCGTTCTCTCCGTCACAGCACTGGTAGTCGAGTTGGATACTCAACCGGCCAATTTTCGTCATGGAGAATGAGCTCATGCGTTTTAGGAAAATAGTGTTGTAATTGCGATCATTCGTCTTTTGGCTTGGCGCTAGCCTATGTAGGTATGCTGCTCACAAGGTCCCCGAAGGCTGACCCCTCTCGGTGTTAAGGATTAATAAAACATGGTTAGTACTGTTCATGCCCCACTCATGCCTCAGGCCACAAGTCAACGCGAAATATGCTCGGCCGATGCTGCGTTCCGTGTCCTAAAGTACTGTAGCCAGTCCTCACCAGCGAATGTCAGCCACAACTTCACTATTACTAGATTTGAACCGACCAATGCTTTGTAAAGCTTGCAAAAAAGCCAACTTTATCGGTTCTTCGGGTTCATCTGCGTACTAGGAAGCCAAAATCCACCTCAAGCGTTAAGATTATGGTACAAGCCAAAGTGTCGGATGGAGCGCATGTGTGAGGAGTCGTTATCGACAAGGGCGTCTCGGTGTGTAGTCTTCTCCCAAAAGACGTGACGACATCCTTCGACTTGCCGTCTCTGGGCTCCCAGTCTCAAACCCGCTGTTTGGTCCTTTGGTGGCTTCCCGTATGATATGTTCTGTGGATCAGAAACTACACTAGTCATTGACACAAACGGTTGCATTCGTTCCTAGCACATCTTCCATGTCTTTAAGCTCTTGCGAACGCTCTCTGATCGTCAGGATTTTCCCCAACAACCGAGCTATCGTGTCAACGGTAGGCATATGCTATTGACCGACGCGAAAAACCAGAGTGATTGTCAAGAAACAATAGGGTGCCTCCGTGTACAGCAAACTTGTATGATGGTTCCAGAAGAGCTGTCGCCATTCTATTGTCAAACTAGAATTTCTGTCGGAACATGATGCCTACATGGCTACGCTTGTTAGTCAACGCTTTTATTGAAGAAACCAGCTTCCTAACGACCAAATACTGTGTAACAATCTCATAACCGCTGACAAGATGACAAAGCAGGTCCATGTACTGCAGCCCACCCGTATACAGGAAGTCCAATATCTCTAGATCACCTAGGTCGACCAAGCGCTTCTCGCGCGAGACTATGCACGTGTATCGGAAATAAGAGATAGACAGACACGATTCGAGCACGAGTACTCGAACGCATTCACATGTCATCTCCATGACGACTGTTGAGAGGCTGCTGGATGAACTTCTTGGACACATTGAAAAAAGCACACCTCGGCATGTCATGCCTGTTCTGCTGACCTGCTTTTTGAGCAACGAGTCCAAAAGGATTTCGTACGAAGAACCGAGGGAGTCTAGTCTACTCTTAGAGCCAAAACAACGTGTGACAACAACATCGCGAATAAGAAGCCCTCAGACCGGAGCAGGAAGCCACGATTGGTACGATAGTGACTTTCAGGAAAGCTGTTTGGAAGCCTGCGCCTCAGATTATAGCAGTGATCCGGTAAGTCGCGCTCTCGCAGGTACATGGACATTTGCACACTTTGACAACGGACATATAAGATGGCAGAAAGTTGGAGAGAGGAGTGAGCGAGCCTTGGAGTAGCACATGGTCCGATCGAAGCAATTCTTGCCCGATGTACGACAACGTTCGTCTTTACTGGCTACAGCGCCCCACGTTTTGTAAAAGCACGCGGAGAAGCTCCGACTTGGTTGCCTGGCTGCATTGCTGCACATCAAGTGAGGGGTTAGTGAGCAGGCAGTCAGTATTGGAAGATCAGATACGGCAGACATCGGCAATTGCATGGGACTCAAGAGGTCTACGCAAGCGTTTTTTTATGCTTGGCCAAAGAAATTCCCTAAGCAGGTAAGCGCCAGGCGTAAGGAGGCGATAGCTGTGAGGTGTCTACTGAATGATATGACCAGCTGCACAGGCTCGGTTTTGCTTGCTCAGAAGGAAGAGCATCATTGCAGATGGCACGGGGTCGCGCTGCTAGAGTGATAGGCGGGTAAGATGGCGGAGGTGGTGAATGCATGGCAAGGCTTCGCGGCGTCGAAGCGAACAAGGACGGGCCGACTGGCCTCCGAGCGCCGATGGTCCGTGCCTGGACAATCACCCGTCGCTAGCGCTCTGCCGGCCCTGCCCGCACGCCTCGCAGTTTCCGTCCTGAACGAGTTGGGCGTGAGCAGATCTTGTAGCCTGCGGACCCTTATGACTCTTGTAATGCTCGGATATCCTCAAGCATCGAAATCCTGCGAGGCGAAAACGCCGGTCCTTGAAACCGTCTGCCAGCGACACCCGAAGGCGCACGGTGCCTCGCACTTCTTCGCTCCTTTTGGGATTAGCGTCGAGCATGCGCCCTTCCCTCATCTCCAACTGCTCGCTTTACTGCAGCCAAGTGCGGAAGATATAAGGGAGCCTCATGAGCATGAGCCGGCTCCTTACGCGAGTTTCCCCCTCTTTCTTCATTTCTCACATCCCAAGGCGCCTACTCGCCGAATCTGGTGACCGTCGTGCCCAATTAGACGTCGTATTTCGTATCGTCCAATTAAGTGGATTGCAAATGCGCAAATACCCCTAGGCACCAACAATCTGTTCCATTTTGTTTCTCGACATTCATGGAGGATTTTTGATCAGACGTCTTCAAGTCTCCTTGTATTTCCCAATCCACCTCCCACACAATGAGTGCCGGCAAAGATGGCCATCTGCCACCTTCAGCGGCAGTTGTGCCAAACCCCGCAGAACAGATCCAAGTCGTGGAGGAGGCAGCAGCAGCGGAAAAGCAGAATCCAACAGAAGTTGTTGTAGGTGATGGAACAGATGGCTTGCCTGAGAAAAAGAAACCCAATGCTGGCATGGCGAATTACTTTGTGAGTCTACTATCAGACACTAATCACTTCATCTCACTTACTGCTACAAGCGCGTATTCAGCTACGGCACGAAGTTTGACGCATTGCTCTTGGTGCTCTGCGTCATCGCTTCAATCGGCTCTGGCATCACCATACCCTTAATGAATGTAGTCTTCGGCCAGCTCGTTGGCCACTTCACTGACTACTTCCTTCCCGACACAACCGTCACAAAGCAACAGTTCCAATCGACCATCAACGAGCAGGCTCTTTATATTGTCTACCTCTTCATCGCTAAGTTTGTTTTGTCATACGTCTCCCTTCTCACCGTACGGATCAGTGGGCTTCGAATGAGTGCCGCGCTCCGCTTAGCTTACCTGAAGGCGACTTTTGCGCAGCCAGTGAGCGTTATAGACACTGTGAGTATCCCATAAACATGCGCTGGGGAACTCGTATTAATCACTTGCGTTGCTCCATAGATTTCGCCCGGAAAGGTTTCCACGCGTATTACCACTTCCTCGAACACAATACAATTGGGTATTTCACAGCAGCTTGCTCTGCTTTTCCAGTCCCTCGCTTTCACGATCGGGCTCTATGTCGTTGCGTTCGTCAAAGGGCCAATCCTTACTCTCATTGCCAGTATTTCGCTCCCGTTCATCTTCCTCACCTACGGTATTATATTCCCACCGCTGATGCGGGAAGCCAAAGTCACCCAGGCTATTCTTGAAGAAGCCTCGGCACTAGCGTACGAGATATTCTCTTCCATCCGCATTGTGGCAGCATTTGGCGCACAGGCAAGATTGGCTAAACAGCACGAGGTACTTTTGGACAAGGCAAAAGTACAAGGCAGGAAAGTGGCTCCTTGGATGGGTTTGATGATGGCTCCATCCATGATGGCAATGTACGGCACTTTCGGGATCACCTTTTGGTTTGGAGTGAGGCAGTATGATCATGGCCACACATCAAATGTTGGTAACATTGTCGTGTAAGTGACCATATCCAGTACCTATTGGCTAGACACAGTTGCTTTTCATCACATACGACTTCTGATAACTATGCTGAATTACCCAGGGTCCTCTTCTCTGTCATGACAGCGGTCTTAATGATTGGTCGCCTAGCTGGCCCATTCATAGCCATTACAAAAGCCGCGACGGCTGCGACCGAAATCTTCGCCACGATTGACGCTGAGGTCCCCGACATCTCCGGTCTCAAAGAACCAGACGTTTCCGCAGAGAAAGCTATCACGTTCGAAAATGTTGCCTTCTCATATCCTAGCCGACCGAACGTACAAATTCTAGACGGCCTCAACGCTACATTTGAAGCCGGGAAAGTTACTGCCATTGTTGGTCCATCGGGTTCCGGAAAAAGTACAATTGTCGGTCTTATACAACGTTGGTACACATTGTTAGGTACTACTGCTAAGGAGGTTACCACGGACAAGACAGAGGATTCTACACCAGCAGACCTGCTCGAAAAGGAGCCAGTGAAGGTCAAGAATTCCAAGAAAGAGAAGAAGGACAAAAAGAAGGATAAGTCCAAGGATAAGAAATCTGACAAAAAAGATGAAGATGTAGACCTAGGTTGGTTATTACCGGTTACTCAGATTGCGTAAATCAATTGCTGACTATAACACTTTGTAGGTCCTAACACCTGTACCGGCACAGTTCGAATCGGCGAAGTCGACCTCCGCGAAGTCGACCTCAAATGGTGGCGCTCTCAGATCGGGCTTGTACAACAAGAGCCATTCCTCTTCAATGATACTCTCTTCAACAACGTCGCATTTGGGCTTTGTGGAACACAATGGCAAGATCTATCAAAAGAGGAAAAAATGAAAATGGTCCAGGAAGCTTGCAAGGAGGCCTATGCAGATGAATTTATAGACAGGCTGCCTCAAGGTTATGATACGATGGTGGGTGAGAGCGGTATCAAACTATCTGGTAAGTTATCGTGAATGTATGCTATACTAGCTACATGTACTCACCAAACTCCAACAATGCAGGTGGACAACGTCAACGCATCGCAATCGCCCGGAGTATCATCAAGCAGCCGCCGATCCTGATTCTCGACGAAGCGACCAGCGCGATCGACGTCCGCACCGAGCGCATCGTCCAAGATGCTTTGGATCGTGTTTCAAAGAACCGGACAACTATCGTTATTGCTCATCGGCTGTCGACTATCAAGCGGGCAGACAAGATCATCGTGATGCGACAAGGAAAGCTAGTCGAGCAAGGGAGCCACGAAGAGCTACTTCAGATCGAAGATGGCGTCTATCACGGACTTGTGTACGCCCAGAATCTTGCAATGGAGGTAGACGAGGAAGAGCTTGAGGGAGCCGCTTTGCAAGAGGTCAAGACCGCCAATACTGAGAAATCAGAAATTGCCGAAACGGCTGAGGACACTCCATCAAACGAAGAGGACACAGAGCGGAAAGACAAGAGTTTCATGGCTAGCGGTGGCCGTATAATCGCTGAACAACGCCACCACACTATCCTATATCTGTTCGCTTTCCTTGGTATTCTCGCCGCCGGTGCTGTGTACCCAGTCCAAGCCTATGTCTTCGCCAATGTCATCCAGGTGTTCACACTGACTGGCGATGAATTCGTGGATAAGGGTTATTTCTGGTCTGGTATGTTTGGCGTTGAAGCTGCCGGCGTTGGAATCGCTTATTTCGCCATTGGTTTCTGCACACATTTGGTGTCTACTGCTATTACCCGCTGTTACCGACAAGAGTATCTTATCAACATGATACGGCAGCGGATACCGTACTTCGATATCGAAGGCCATTCGGCTGGAACACTGACGTCTAGACTGAGTGGGGACTCGGAACAGCTCCAGCAACTCATGAGCACAGAGATGTCTATGGCAGCTATTGCTGTCGTGAATCTTGTCGGTTCTACCATCATTGCATTCGTGTACGGGTGGAAGCTCTCGCTTGTTGGTCTTTTCGCCGCTCTGCCGCCGATCCTTGCTGCTGGATACCTTCGCCTGAGTCTCGAGCAAAAGTTCGAAAAGATGAATGCTGCTGTTTTCGAAGCGAGCTCACAGTTTGGAACTGAGGCTGTCGGGGCCTTTAGGACAGTCCTTTCACTCATCATGGAAGACATGATCGGTGACAGATACGAAACCTTGTTGAGACATCATGTGAAGAAGGCATTTAGCGATGCGAGGATTGGCACTATTGTCTTTGCTGCCTCTGATAGTGTCGAGCTAGGATGTATGGCACTGGCTTTCTGGTGAGGCTCTCTCTTCCTTGGACTAATATTCTTCCGTGCTACCTTTCGTATATCGTCGACTGACTGTAACAGGTACGGTGGTACATTGCTCGCCTCTTACGAGTACAATTTGACGGATTTTTTCATAATCTACATGGCAATCGTACAAGGCGCCATCGCAGCAGGAATGTGGTTCTCCTTCGCACCAAGTATGTACTATTTACAAACCATCTAATTCTGAAGCTGACGTTCTTCCCACAGACATCGCTCAAGCCACCGGTGCCGCAAACAGAATCATGAGCTTGCGTCCCTCCCGCGACACTCCCCCTCCGACCTATAATCCCATCACCCCCTCCCCATCTGGTGTCGCCATAGACTTCCGCTCCGTACACTTTACCTACCGCACGCGCCCCACACCGGTTCTCGACAACCTCAATATGTCCATCCAGCCTGGCCAGTTCGCTGCCTTGGTTGGTGCCTCAGGCTGCGGTAAATCGACCACTATCTCTCTCCTCGAACGCTTCTATGACGCGACATCGGGAAAAATTGAGTACAATGGTCAGGACATTACAACGCTAGACCCGAGTGAATATCGTCAGAATATAAGTCTCGTAAGCCAAGAACCGACCTTATACGAGGGAACCATCAAGGAGAACATTGCGCTGAGCGTTGACGATGCGACGGATGAGGATATCCAGGCTGCATGTGCGGATGCCCAAATTCACAATTTCATCACGTCGCTGCCGGATGGATACGCGACGCGGCTCGGTCCGAAGGGCATGTCGCTTTCTGGTGGCCAAAAGCAGCGCCTTTCGCTTGCGCGAGCACTATTGCGTCGTCCTAAGCTGTTATTGCTAGATGAGGCGACCAGTTCATTAGATAGTGAGAGCGAGAAGTTAGTGCAGGAGGCGATTGAGCGGGCTGCAGGGGAGGGTGGGCGCACCGTCATTGCAGTCGCTCATCGGTTGGCGACGATCCAAAAAGCGGATGTAATCTTTGTACTTGGCAGCGGCAAGGTGCTGGAGAAGGGAGATCATCAAGCCTTGTTGAGGAAGCGGGGTGTTTACTACCAGATGGTGAGTGAAAACGCAGTGTCTATTGTTGCGAAATCGCTAATCTGTGCAACAGTGTCAAGCACAAGCGCTCGATCGATGATACCGGAGTGTATTCGAGCTTTTGCCCAAAAACGCTTCGGCGTTCTGCGCATACTCTTCTCCTTCATTTGCGCAACTCTACTTTCAATCCATAGTCCTCCATACGGGCATGTAGTAATAAATAATTATTCAACGACACTGCCCTTGTATCATAGTGCCCATCATCTAACCCTTACTTCATGCTCCCCTATCCCCTCGACGACAATCTCTTCCCCATCCACGCTATCATCATCTCCACATCGATGGACATGTACCAATACTTCATACCCCAACTTACTCCTCAACCTGATCGGTCCCTTCACCACGCCATCCTCCCACTCGAAATCAATCTCAAAGCCACCCCTCGCCTTCACTCCTTCCAGCTTCCCAGCTCTCCACTCCTCCGGACAAGCAGGCAACAATCTTATCACCCTCACCTTCTTCCCTTCCCTTGCAACAACCTCATGCGACTGCACAAGACACTCCAGAATCCCCGCACACCCGCCCCAATTCCCGTCAAGCTGCACTGGCGGATGGTTATCCATCATATTGGGCACCGTACTGTCACGTAGGAGCGCTTGAATATTCTGAAGACATTGCGCAGGTTTGCGGAGTCGTGCGAAGAAGCAGATGAGCCAGGCGCGGCTCCAGCCGGTGTGTCCACCACCATGAGAGAGACGGCGCTCGAGGGTTTTCAATGCTGCGGCTGCGACGTCGGGCGTTGAGGTTGGTGTGATGGTTGAGCCGGGGTAGAGGCCGTAAAGGTGCGAGACGTGGCGGTGGCCGGGTTCGGCGTCAGCGTAGTCGTTGAGACCCCATTCTTGGATTGTGCCGTGTGTCGGACTTATAGTTGGGGGTGGGAGCTTGGGTAGGGCAGTGTTGACTTGCGCTATTAGTCCTTGGAGCTCGTCATTCGCAAAGGCATCGGTGTGGTCGTTTCGCAGTCTATTAACGCTCTTCAGGAAGCCGGTGAAAACGTCTCGAACGATAGCGATATCCATCGTAGACCCTTCACAGAAGATTCCTTTCCTTCCGCTGGAATCCAGAAACGTGTTCTCAGGCGAGAGCGAAGGACTGGTCACCAACCACTCGCCCGACTCATCAGCGACCAAAAAGTCCAAAAGGAACTCCACACAGCCTTTCAAAACGGGAAACATCCACTCCAAAAACGCAACGTCCTCGTCAAATAGAAAGTGCTCCCAGATATGCACACACAACCACGCCCCGCCTAGCGACCACAGCGTTGCTGGCATCCACTCATCTTGCGGCGCTGTATCCGCCCAGATGTCTGTGTTGTGATGACAGCACCAACCGCGGCAGCCGTACATGTCCTTTGCCGTCTCTTTCCCACTAACAGCGAGACGGTGCAGGAGCGTAAACAGCGGCATGTGGCATTCTGAGAGGTTACCTGTATTGACAGGCCAGTAATTCATCTGCAGATTGATGTTGATGGTATACTTTGCGCCCCATGGCGGCAAGAAATGCGGGTTCCAGATTCCTTGAAGAGTGGGAGGGAGAGCACGGTCAGTATCGCGGCTGCTAGAAAGAAGGAGGTAGCGGCCGTATGCTTGGTAAAGAGATATGATGCTTGTGTCGTTGGGGTCCTTTAATCGGTCAGGGATGGAGTTTTCGTTTTGGTTGTTTGAATGTGATCTTTATGTGAGGTTAGTGTATGTTGACTCTGAGTAGCCCGAGTGACTTACAGTAATTGCAACGACTGCCGTCGGTAGATTCTTGTCCAATCATCTCGATGTCGAGACCATAGTGCGATCGGACGATGTTGCAGGGCTGAAAAGACCCTACTTAGAGCGGCATCCTCTAGATCAATGTTTGGCTCATATGCGGTCGATGCGCCGATGACCAAAAGCGCGTCTGTGGATGTGACCTCCAGCGATGAACCAACAACTTCAATAGTTCCTTTTATGTCCTGACACTTTACTTTTGCAACCATACAAAGACTGTTGCTGCCTTTTCCACCGGGAGTAGCATGCAAAACTATGCTCTCATCGTGAACGGTTACCGAATTAAGAAACTCGTTGGTCTCGTACCATTTGTCGCTCATACGTGTTAAGTTCACAGAAAAACGTACTGGCTGTTCCGCTTCGACGTGAATTGCGATGACTGAATCAGGGAAGCTCGCGATATATCTTCTTTTAACGCGATTGCCATTGACAGTATATTCCACCTTAACCTCCGCATTGTCTAAACCCAAGCTCCTTTCATAACCGTCAAACTGCTCCTTGTGCTCAAAGTCAAGATAACATTGGCCTAGTGGCTCATAATGTCTTGCGCTCCTCGGTCTTGCAAGAAACCTTTTCTTCACCAGATCCTCCACTTCAGCATGTTCGCCATTCCGTACGAGTTCTCGGAGACGAGTTAGGTGTGCCGAAGATTTGGGCATCCGGGCCTGAGGCCCGCCGTACCAGACGCTTTCCTCGTTTAGGCGAAGCGTCTCGGTGTGCACGCCACCGTACACCATGACCCCAAGGCGCCCGTTGCCAATAGGAAGTGCAGACTCCCAGTCGGATTTGTGCGCGGGGGCGGGGTAGCGCAACATGGTTGGTAATAGGCCGAGGAAATCTTGTCGAAGAAGTCTACCTTTTGTGACCTTAGAATGCACAATATGAAGGCATGAAGTATGAACAAAGCTACTTTGAACCGTGTCACTTACTCGTGCGTTCTGTTCAAATCAGTGAATCTTAAGTAGTGCAAGGACAAAAAACAAGAGTTGCAGGGGTAGTCAGAAACCACGTCCCGTCGCCTTGGTTGAAGATGGTGCGTGACCATTCCCTTGACACTCAGATCGAGGTCGGCTCGAGCACGAAGGTTAAAAGAAGCATTAGCTGGGGGCCTCGACCATGGACGGAAAAACTAGAACCAGGTGGAGAGATGTTGGGGAGGCGGGTTAGTGGATGGAATAATTTGTGGGGATGCGTGTGATGCATGCCGATGGTCTGGCTGCGGGATAGAGGCACGATCGACAGGGCATGCGAGTCGTGCGACCGACCTCGGGAAGCTTGAGCGGAATGTTATGAAAGGCTTCGAGACTCTTGATTTTGAAGCCAGCCATCTTACACCGCAGACTTCTTGTCTTCTTACACCCATTGTCAAGTATACGAGTAAGGACACCACTGCCAAAGCAACACCAAGATGGCCGAACCGGAGCAAATCCGCTCCTTCGGGCACGACCCGACCGTCCACGACAAAGCAGATATCCATGTCGAGGAAGTAGTCGTCCAGCGCATCTCCGAAGAGAACCTTCAGAAAGAATCTGCTAAAGCCTTGAAGTTCTGGTCCCACACTGGCTTGCGCATCGTTCTGATCATGTTCATCCAACTGTGCAATCAGAGCGGTTACGGCGTTGACTGGGCTGTCATCGGTGGTCTCAACGCTTTTGACTCGTGGCACGATTACTTTGGCTTCGGCACCGCTGGCAGCACATACGCGACGCTCAATGCACTCATGCGTATTGGTACCATTGCAGGCAGTCCATTCTTGGCGAGCAGCGATGTTATCGGGCGACGAGGTTGCATGTTTATTGGCAATGTTTTGACTATTCTAGCTGCGCTGTTGCAGGGATTGGCCCCGAATCTGTCCATGTTTATGGCGGGACGGTTCATCCTGGGCTTTGGATCGACCCTTGTGGCGAGTTGCAGTCCGCAGTATATGGCCGAGGTGTGTATTCCAACATATCGTCTTCACATCAGAAATCTGTTGAGCTAATGATGCTTTCAAAAAGATCGCTCCTGTCCACCTTCGAGGGCGTCTAGTCGGTGTCATGGGCGCAACTTTCCACATCGGCTCTATCATCATGGATGCTGCGCTTATCGGCTTCAGTCAAATGTCTGGTAATAAGGCGTGGCGTATCCCACTTCTCCTCGAAGCTATCTTCCCTGCTATTGTTGTTGTCCTTATCTACTTCACTATCCCGGAATCCCCACGTTATCTTGTTAAGAAGGGCCGCATCCAGGAAGCGCGTGAGGTGATCGCGAAGTACCAAACAACCTCTCAGTCCACCGACGAGCCCATAGTCGGTATGGTGATTGCTCAGATTGAAGAGTCTCTAGAAAGCACACGTACAGGGTTCAAGCAGAGCTGGAACTTCGCAGTGTTCTTCACGAAGGTTGTGCGCTACAGATTACTCGTCTTAATTCTATACAGCGCCTTCCAATCTTGGAACGGGGGCGGTATCGTTTCGTACTGTAAGTTTTTCCTGACGGATTTATAGAAAACGATACACCAACTGACATTCTTCAGACCTGACACCCGCTCTCGAAACCATCGGAATCCACGATGAAATTCCCCAACTGGGCATCAATCTTGGTCTCGTCATCACATACACCGTCTTCACGCTCCTTGGTGCCTGGATCATCGATTTCTGGAAGCGCCGCACGCTCATCTTCGCCGGCCTCATCACTATTATCGCCATGCAGACTTGCGCCACAATAACCTCCTGGCGTTACAATGTCTCGCCCTCCAAGGCCACCGCCGGTCTCACCATTCTCTGGATGTTCATGTTTCAGTGCTTCAGTGCCACTTTTATTGCGACCATGCACAACCTCTACCCCGTCGAGATCCTGTCGCTGAACTTGCGTTCTAAGGGTATGGGTCTGTACGGGTTGATACAGGGCGCGTGTGGTGTCGTGGAGGCATACGGCATTAGCATTGGTATCGAGAAAGTCGGCTATAAGATCTGGGTTGTATACATTGCGTACAACACAATTCAGCTCGGGCTGTCGTACTTTATCTTCCCTGAGACGGCTAATCTCAGCTTGGAGGAAATTGACAGCATATTCGAGACGCCGGGTGTCCAACCCGTCAAGATGAGTTTGTAAGTTCTCCAGTGACTACGGAATATACTCAAACGCATGACTAACTTTTGCCAGGCTCATTCAGAAGGGTAAGGAAGAACAAGCGAAGATGGACCGTGAGGCGCGCGATGGGAACGAGCATGGCGTCGTCGAAGAAGTTCCCCGTGCATGATTGGCTAGATTTGGTGATGGAGTGGCCAAATCCAAGAAATGAGGTCTTGATAATGTGCTGAACTGTAGCATATAGTCCCGGAAAATAAGAAACCTCGTTTCACTCGTTCCACAATAACCACGTCTTGTCTTAGTTTACTGATGAACTGAGCGTTAAGCAACAAGGCTTCCAGTAGACATGTCCATTGATTCTTTGGACCCTCGTCCACAAATATGAAGACTTATCCATACTGGCGGTTTACTCCTCGTCCTGTCCCAATTCTCTTCGTGCTTTGCCAACGCGGAAATCTAGCTCTTCCTACCCCGTCTTCAACTCCATGTTTTCAAGTTTTCAATCCATCTAGCCCGAGGCCTCCCACCACATAACCGGAGAACGCCGCCCTCAACCTCACCACCCGTCCTCGAATGTCACTCGCTCCCAAGCCGCTGACTCACTATCCGCCCCCATCTAACCTCCCCAAGCCTAGCACACAGGAACCCGTGCCTCACAGCTACTCGTACACACCACCGCTACTCCACCTCCGCAATTCAGCCTGTGCTTTAACCGAAAAGCCGATGCGTCGCGCCAAAGCCAGCGCCAGCGCATCATCCTTCGCGACTTTCTCTCGGCCATAATTCTTCCGTAACCGCGAGGCATGCAGATCGATCCTAGTCGGTACATACCGTAGCTACCCCACGCTAAGCGAGGTTTCCCCAATGCCAGTCATGTCAGCGACTATAGTTGAGAGCTTTGCGTATGTTCGCCGTGAATAGCTTCATAATAACTTTCTGAGACCATCCCTTTTGCAAAGTGAATGTAAACATGACGGACTTCGACTTCGACAACTCCCCAGAAGCCCCTCTCAAAGGCTCCCTACGCAAAGATTTCTTCTGGGGGTAAGTAAGTTTTCTTCGAACCATCTAACTACTCTCCAACCACGAAACCCCGCAGTATCAAGTGAACATACAATTAACGTTTATCCAAGCTACGCAACCGCAGCCCCCCAAATCGAAGGCGCCTGGAACAAAGACGGCAAAGGACCCTCAACATGGGATACGCTTGCTCACACACCCGGCCGCGTGATCGACGCCAGCACCGCAGACGACGCATGTCGTAGCTACGAACTCTTCAAGGAAGATGTAAAGCTAATGAAAAGCTATGGCGTGAATGCATACCGGTTCAGTTTGGTACGTCACGCCAGCCCCAAATTCCCTGATTGTATATTCCCCACGAGTTCATGCTTCGCCGTGGAAATCCACATATCTTGTGAAACTAGACAATTGCTGAGCGAAGACAATGTTATAGTCATGGAGCCGCATCATCCCCCTAGGCGGCGCCTCCGACCCCCTCAACGAGTCCGGCATATCCTTCTACTCCGCCCTAATCGACGAGCTCCTCGCGAACAACATAACCCCCTTCGTGACGCTCTTCCACTGGGATGTGCCTCAGGCCCTCGAAGACCGCTACAAAAGCATGTTGAACCAGGACAAGTACGTCCCTGATTTTGTGCGGTACGCAAGAGTGTGTTTCGAGCGGTTTGGAGACAGGGTCAAGCATTGGATTACGTATAATGAGCCTGGTGTTTTTGCGCTGGCGGGGTACGCGGGGGGTGCGCATGCGCCGAATCGGTCGAGTGATAGGGAGAAGTATAAGGAGGGGGATACGAGTCGGGAGCCGTGGATTGTACGTTGTCCTTTTTTCTGTTCTCAGCGTGGAATGCCCCCTGTTTATCTGGAGTTTTTAAAAAAATTCGAAATCTCACATTCAAACCCGTACTGACAGTTCATTCCTCTAGGTCGGCCATACGCAACTCGTCTCCCATGCGCACGCCGTGCACCTCTACCGCACAGAATTCGCACCCGCCCAAAAAGGTACAATAGGCATAACCCTCAGCGGCAACTGGTCTGCCCCCTGGGACGCCCAAGACCCCGCGGACATCGCCGCCGCCCAACGCGCCCTCGAATTCGAAATCGCCTGGTTCGCAGACCCCGTCCACGGCACCAGCAGCAATCCCGAAGTCGACTACCCGGCTAGCATGCGCAAGCAGCTCGGCGACCGCCTCCCCACGTTCAGCGACGTGGAAAAGAGACTTGTACGCGGAAGCTCCGATTTCTACGGTATGAACACGTACACTGCGTTTTTTGTGAGGGATAAGGTGCCGCCGGGCGAACCGATCCCGCCCGAAGACCACAAGGGGAATCTCGCGTGGTTCGATGAGAATAAAGAAGGTGTGTCGCGCGGTAAAGAGTCTGATACCGAGTGGCTGCGGACGTCGCCATGGGGATTCGCGAATCTGCTGCGCTGGATTTGGGGGCGATACCATAAGCCTATCTACGTTACTGAGAACGGGACGACTACTAAAGGCGAGCATGTTGCTGCGCCCCCGTCTGAAGACGTGTTGAATGATACGCATCGCATCGACTTTTACCGTTCGTATGTTGGCGAGCTCGCGAAAGCTGTAAAGGAGGATGGAATCGATATCCGCTCGTACTTTGGATGGACGTTGCTTGATAACTGGGAGTGGGCGAAGGGGTACACCGATCGGTTTGGCGTCACTTGGGTCGACTTCGATTCTCCGGAGAAGACGCGGTATCCAAAGAAGAGTGCAGCTTTCAACCGCGAATACTTCGAGCATCTGATCGCCCAGTCATAGTTCTGATGTATAGAAGATTGGTTTGTGTGATCCTAGGTCTAACATTATAAGTTTTATCGAGGAAACGTAGTATCTGGAATGAACGTCAGTACTCGATTGCAGATGCGTCAGACGTTGAATAGTCTGCTTAATTGGATAAAATGGTGAATTTGTTGATGGGACGGAACTGCTTGTTTGTTCAAAGTCTCAACTAGAACCATCTAAGATATGGAATTGGAGTAATCTTAGGGACTTGTCGTTTGAGAGCGTGATTGCTGCTGAGGCTGCGTTTCCACGTCTTCAGGCAATGCTGCATCGTCCGCTTCTCCAACATCCTTCTCCTTCCTCGTGGCTTCTGTGTTTTTTCCACTTCCAGTCTGCATCCCTCCCATCTCTTTCTGCAACGAGGCAAGCGCGTCCTGAGGATTCTCTTCCTCAGACACTTGAGCTACCTTGTCACCCATCTCATCCTTTGCCACCTCCTTTCTTTCTCCGCCCTCTTCAAAATGTTTTGAAACAAACCTCTCCAATGTTGCAACCCTAGCATCGACCCTATACTCAGCCGTCTTGTACCACTTTAACAGCGCAACACACCTCCCATCCCTGGCCTCGAGCAGACGTTCAATCAGATTTTCATGAGTCTTGCGTCTTGGAACCAGACCTTCGCTCATCATCTCTTCAAAGTAGCTGACCGCATCGTCAAGGTCTCCAGCATTGCAGCATGTTAAAATCAGCCGGTCGTAAGTCAACCGGTCGGGTCGGATGTTGAGCTCAATCATCTCAGAGGCAAGGTACATGGCGAGTTCTTTACGGCCCGCGAGATGGCAGCCGCGGAAGAGCTCGTTGAAGGTTGCGGTTGTGGGGCCCGCTTTGGCGACGCTTTTCAGGGCCTTGTAGAGCTCGATCGCTTCAGGAAGATTGGAGAGCTTGATAGCGGCCTTAATGCAGACGTTCACAGCAGCCGTGGGAACCTTGCGACCCGAGCGCTCAAGATCTTGGAGTTGCATGAAGGCGTTCATGGGTCGCTCCTTCTCTTTGCTTAGATACGCATACAACGGATGCAATTCGTCTTCCGTGATCTTTAAGCTCGACTCCTGCATGATTAGAACGACGCTCAACGCAGCAGGCAAGTCGTTGGCCACAAGGTAGCATTGGATGAGGGCTTCGTAGTGGTGAGTTTTGAATACCGTGTTGCGCTCAGCAAGAACGCGAAAAACATCAGTAGCAAGTTTGACGTCGCCTACGCGCGAAGCGACAGAGAGCACGTTTAGGCATGTTCCTGTGGTGGGTTTGAGGTAACCGGGTACTACTTGTGTGTGCCATATCATGCTTGTAGCCTCGGGCTATCATCAGTCAGCCAGGGGTTTCTTCTGAATTCCAGGTTCTGTTGAACAAGGCCAAAGTACTCACAATATGTTTCTTGCCCGCCACATCAAGTAACTGCACCCACAAGCTGCCACTCAAGCTTGCATCGCCATTCTTAGAGACGTTCTGCTTGAGGCTGAGCACGTAGAATGCCTCCTCCACCTCGCCGTATTCTAGCAGCATCCAGATCGCCTTATCCCACAACCAAGAATCAACCCGGACACCTTCCTTAACCATACTCTCCAGCTTCTCCAGTGCCAATTCAAAACACCTCTCTCTCAGCAAACCCGCAACGACGAAGCCTTGTGCCGTAGGAGACAAATTCCACCACCTCTCTCTCATATATTCTAGTATATCCGTACGTAGGAAGGAATCAGGATGAACGGCGAGTGCTTCGAGAGCACATTCGCAGGCGCGCGCGTCGAGTTCGATGCCTGCAAGGGCCATGTCTTCCAGAGCTTTGCGGATCTTGCCGGCCGTACCCCATTCGGGCGAAACGTACGAGTGAAGCAGGGCCGTATACATCTGTAGGTTCGGGCGCTCCCGCCTATCCTTGATCAAGATGTTGAGGATATTTAGGACTTCTTGATGGAACCCCTTTGCTCCATCAATGCGCAGCCGGCTGTACAGCTCCTCGTTGGAAAGGCGGACGATGTCATGTGTAGGTTTACGTTTGTTAAAGACCTCCTTCGGGATGGTTCTCGAGTTGTTACGGCGCGCAACATCTGATGAATGGCTGAAGGATTCGACCGGGGCGAAGGGTGTGTTTGGTGCGGCGGCGACTGTGTTATATGAGCGTGAAGACGACTTCGTTGCGTCGGAGCGAATGGAAGGTCGCGTAGAAATTGTCTTCCCAGAGCCTAGGAGCCCCGTGTCCAATCGGACGGAAGCCTGCGTCCACCTCGGGCAAAGGCATCGCCAAAGTGCGTCGTTCACGAAGGGTCGTGGCGGCATTGATGGTGTCGATGTTCTGATCAGAGCCGCCAAAGCTCAAAAGCTCGAACCGCGAACTGGAGGTTGGGCGCAGAGCCTCGACCACTAGCTATTTTAGGTAAGAGTCACCCACGCCGGTGGATGGTGCACGTCGTTGCGTCGCTTTACTGCATAGATAAACGAAAGCATAGCACACACTCTAATTATCGTCACAAGGTAATGTAAGTTAGAATGAGGCAAGAATAATTATCGTCGATCCGTGCTCTTTTCGAGGTTCGGGATACCTATCAAGACCTCGCACATGATGCGCCGCCCAATGCAATGCTCGACGTATGCACCCAGAGGCCCAAGGTATCAAGCGCAATGCTTACGCACAAGCCCGGCCAACAGATTATAAACTACATATCATTCGAATGTAGCGCCGACTACATGCTCGGCCCATCATCCATCATAACAATATACAAACTCTTGTGAACAAGAAAGCTACAAGAAAGCTTTGCATGTATTGTCCTCATCTCTTGGCTGGCGCCTGGAGGTATTCCAGTATCTGTTCGTCGTCAGCTTCAAGCACGTCCTCGAAGGAACACTAACTTACCTGAGTGGGCAGCAACTCCTTCTCCACCAGATTCCTCCCGAGTATTCGCACAACCTCAACTTGTTCTTCAGGCGAAAGGCCGGTAATGGCCGCTTCCAGAACGCTACCAACGGTTGCGTGGTTGACGGCAATGAAGCTGGAATAGTAGAAGAAAGTAATTGTGCCCATAATAAACTGGCAATCCATGCGATCTGTGATGCCACCATGGCCAGGAATGCTGTCGCCAAAGTCCTTGATCTTAAAGGTGCGTTTCAAGCCCGAAGCAAAGAAACCGCCGAAGGGTGCTATCCAGGAGGCGAATGTGGCCAGGACGAGGACATGGAGATAGAGAGGTTTGAAGGTGTACGTGTTGCTAATCGGAAGGCCCGGTGGGATGAAGGGAACGACGTAGGTTTTAGGGAAGAATACAGGATTCGGGGTGCATTCCAAACCCGTCCACATGTTTGCGCCGAGGTCCTGCATATTGTCAGTTGGATCAAGGAGCGCAGAGAGCCATGACGTACATTGACCGGGCAGATGAAGTACTTCGATTGTGCCATCAAGCTTGTCATTACCACGCCCAAGAGTAAAGTGAAGAACCACGCTCCAAGAAATCCTTCCCAAGTCTTCTTCGGAGAAATCTTGATTAAAGGCGTTCGACCAAAGGTGATTCCGCAGAGATAGGCAAAGATGTCGTTGGTGACAACCAAAGCCACGGGCAAGAAAAACCAGATGAAGCCCTCGAAGACGTTGTTGATGATGAAATGGGCTTGTCCAACGATGAGGAATAGGGCCATGTGCGTCCAAGCGAACTGGCTAAATTGGAACTTGTAATGGCCCTTTTGAAGAGAAGATACAAAGAAAATGAAGCCTGCAAAGTCAGTCATGGGTAACATGCCAATACAGAGGATAGTTCATACCAATGATGTACAGCATGAAGGAGATGAATCTATGGTGGGTAGCAAGCGGAAGCAAGATGCGGTCGACAAGCAGAATGTGCTTGAAGTAGTAGATTACACTTTCTCCATAGAGGAAGTACATTGTGGTGCCCAAGAAGTACCAGTTCAATGACTTTGTGAAGCGCAGACTCCTAGCCTTGCTGGGTACGGCATGTATGGCAATGACTTCCTTGAAAGAGATGATCTGGAGGGCGGTCACGACGATGATGATGTAGATGTGGCCGGCGAAGAGAGCCCAGAAGAAGCCGGCAAGCATGACGAAGGTCCAGATAGTGCGTGTATAGAGGTTCTGCATCTTCTTTTCATATTCGGACTGCGGCGGAGGAGCGGGCTGGACCACGATCAGCGGGGTGGTGGATGAGGGAGGGGTGGTGGCTTTGCGGGCAAGAGGTGCGCACAGGTACCGCATAGTGCTTGGAATACCACTGCCGGAGTCATGACGAAGAGCCACTTCAAAGTAAAGCTGATGTCTTCTGGAAGACGGCTGCCTGACCGCAAACCTTGGGCCGTGATGTAGCTGAAGGGGGGCTTACCGTCTCGTCCACCTTGCCGCCTGCGTGGCCATTTCTTGTAGGGCTGCTGGGCTCGGAGTGGGCCGTCTCTGAGTGTTCAGAGACGCTCATGGACGGGCGACGCCCCTTGTTGTTGGGGTTGCTGCCCCGGTGCTGGAACTTGACGTCTTTGCGCGGCCTGGCCATTGTTTTGGCTGTGCTGCGCAGCGGAGCGCGAGGGGTTCGAGGGGAGAGCTGGGGCCGGGGAGCGCGTCGGGGAGGAAGACGACGTGTGAATGTGCGCAGTGCGCAGCGCGGGGGAGAATCGCAGCAGAGGGGCTGGCGTTTGGTGGAGGACGAGTTGGCAGGCTCTGTACAAAGACGTCACTCAGTGCTCCGCCGATTTTGGGCCCTGCGCGCTGGAGACGCTAACGTCAGCCTTGCATGCATGTGAAGAGTAGCTGCAGCCACTAGCAGCCGACGCGATTCTCGACGCGACAACGGCGGCGCACCCGCAATTGGCATCTTGGGATATTGGAATGTTGGAGGCGGCGCAGGCATCGCTTTGGCATGGCCCGCAACCATGTACGATGACGACTTTGACTTCTCCGACGCTGACTTCGACGACCTGCCCGCCAACACGCTGCAGCAGCTCGAGACAACAGCAATCCGCGCGACGCAGCAGCAGAGCCACAATGACAGTGCGGTGACCGAACAAGACTCGGCGGTTTACGGCTTCGACGAGGGCGACGACGACGAAGACGAGGACGAGGTTGTGAATCTGGATGACGCCAGAGGGGCACCCCACCTCCCCAGCAACAACGCGAATGCCTACGAGGGCGGGCAACGCGACAGTGGCGACAATGGCGACAATGTACACTATGACGGGGCCATGGAGGTCGAGCAGGCGCCCCAGCAGTCACAGATCGACGTCGGGAGGCTCCTCGCGCGCATCAAGAAGGTGGGATTGACCACCAGAATGCCTACATGAACTGTAGCTGACGGCTACAGCTAGAGCAAGAAAAACGGCGCCTGAACCATGACCTCGCGACCACTTCGGCAGAGGCAATCAAGAAGACGGGCGAGGTGGACAACCTCCGCCGCCGCACCGAACATGCAACTCGCCAAACCGAGCAGCGCCTTGCTCAACAGCAGCAGGAGCACAAGGAGTCGACAGCCAAGATTGCTGCAGAGAGAGATGCCCTGTTGCGGCAGCTGGAACAGGCCAAGACAAACAGTGCCTTTGATGAGCACAGTCGTCAAGAGGAGCAGATGCGCAGGCCGCGGCGGGTCGTACCAGCCCGTCCTAAGCCTGTTGCGCCCGCGACGGTGAGCCCCGCAGCCACCCCAAAGAAGGGGCAGAAGATTTTACCCCTCGGAGATGGCTTCGACGACGATGATGTGGTCATGGTGTCACCAAGTAAAAAACGGGACAAGTCCAAGGCGGCCACACCAAAGCAGGCGAGCAAGAGGAAGCGGCAGATCACCAATGACAGCCCTGTTCCGATACTGGAGCTGAGCGAGCCAAGGGAAAAACCGAGTGCGCCAGAACCGCCATCGTTCAGCGAGGCAAAGTACGACATCACTCTGCTGCGGAATCTGTGCAAACATGACCAGCGTTACACACTGCTCCATCGCCTCATCTCGCACCACTGCTCCAGAGGGGACGATCGGATACTGGAAGCCCTCACGCAGTATGCTTTTCCTTCTGATGCGACGAAGAAACTCTCGTCCGTTGTGTACGATTCTTTTTCCGCTTCTGTACCGTCTAACAATGCTCGCGAGCTGGCTATCAACATTTGCGGTATTTTTGTCAAACTCTGGGAGCAATGTTTACGGGAGAAATACTATGCTCCGATATTCTTGTTCCTCGATGCCCTGCAATTCGTGCTAGCGTGCGAGCCAGCAAAAACGGCTGTCGCAGTCATAGAAGATGTCACTCCGCTGGTAGTCGAATCCGTGAAACTGGTCGCTATACCCGTTTATGAAGCTCGAAATCGGAATGAGAAGAAGACGGCCTTTCTGTTCTCATCTGAGTATCAGACGACTGTAGATGAAATCGATGTGCCAAGCTGTCTCGACCTGCTCTACCTCATGGCCACGTGCTGCGTTTCTAGTCCCTCACCGGAGCCGCTCGCACGATTCTGGCGTAACATGCCTCTCGACTTTGTCCTTCTGGTGCTACTGAAAGAGCAGCCCATACCCAACATGCTGCTCCTCCTACGAACCCTATCCACATCCGCGCTCTCCACCTCCCTTGGCCCTATTATTTCCGACGATCTCGATACCCAAAAAAGCGGCGAAAGCAACCTAATCTCACGACTCACGAACCTCTTCTCCGAAACCATCGCGCCCATCACCAATCCCAAATCCACCCCACCACCCCAAGTCACAGAATCCCAAGTTTGGAAAGTTCGTCTCAAAGTCCTAGACGTCCTCACCCAATTCTCCATCCCAGAATATGGCTCCACAGTACTCATCCAACACAACCTCTGCATCGGCCGACTTATCAAATACCTCAATCACGCCGTCTCCGCCCTCTACGCGCGCCCGCTGTCTCCCACACAACCCGATAAAATCCAAACCATCAACGCCACAATGAAACTTCTCAACCACCTCACGACTAGCAATCCAGGCTTCAACATCAAAAGCAAGCTTAATGAGACGTTGGGTGGTTTACACGCATATTACGTTAGTTTAACCCGCTTGGCATTTTCAGAGGGGTTAGTGCTCGAGGCCGGTATCGAGCAGGAGGTTATGGACATGGCGCATGATATCTTAGATGACGGTTTGAGTCCCGAGGAAGGCGATGCGTTGGCGGAGGTTTTTCCTAGTGGGACTTCGGCGTGAAAAGGGAGATGAGTGCGTTGAGAAAAAGGAGGTTTTTATATAATCATGGTGTTTTGTGGGATTGGGTGTGGGTTCTTCGGCGTTGCATACGCATACATACGGACTGGATATCAGCATTGGGTGGCGCACGGCACTGGTGGTATGTTGGGTGGGAACTCTATTTTGGGTTTCTACCAGGACTTGTTTCTGAGTGCGTTGTGTACGTTATCATGATAAAATGCTTTGTGTAGCAACACTCCTGCGAACCTGTGACTGGCAACATAAACTCCCACAAGTGGTTCTCTCCCATGTCCCATTATATTTGCTCTTACATGATTCGCGCTCTTCAACTGCATGTAGCTGCTTCACGTGCTTCCTGTTGCTGCTATAAGAAAATCAGACGTGCGGAAGGAATGTGTCTATATCATAGTGAGGATATAGCTGCTCATGTTAGAGAGTGAGGGTTATTGATGCGTGTGTGCTTGCTAGAAATGGTTGTCCAGTGAGAAGCGATATGGGCTTGGTTGGGATTGTGGTCTTCGAAGGGAGTGTCTGTAGGGTGGAAAGATGGAAACGGTTGACTAGTGGAGTTAAGAGATTTTGCTGTTGGGTAGCATGTGGATGGAAACGGGGATGGGCTGTGGCGCGAGGCTATAGCTTGAAAGATTGTTTTTATATGGTACGATATAGGAGTTATATATGAATACTATCTTGAATGGTTTAGCAGGCGATACAAGTTGACATTCAAGTGGCCTTGAGGCTGCGGATGAAGTGTTGATCTTAGTCTTGTGATATTGGATATTTGGTGGCGGTGCGGAGAGAACATGGTGTTGTTCACGATTTTATTCAAGGCTGCAGTAGTACAGGAAATATGTACATGGGTAGGAGGAGGGATGCACATGAGTAGGTTGGACAGGCTGGATGAACGAGACGGATGGGACATCCTGGACAGACGAGAGACTGCGCTAACCAGACAGACTGCGCTAACGACCGACACAGGCTGCGCTAACGAGATGAGATAGACCATGTAGACGAAATACGTGCATCCAATCAAGCTCGCGGCACCAACTATTAAGTGCTTACTGCCCTGCGCTCGAAGAAGCGTTGCAGTTCGCCAGGGTCCCTGCTGATGGCTGATAAAGTGATGAGGTGAGGACATTAAAGACGTACAAAATCCTCAGTAACGCTTTGGATAACCAGGCCAACGCTATCTCTTCTTCATAAGAACGCTTGAGCAAAAGTTGGAGGTACCTGTCAAGCGGACACAGCCACTTGTCAGTTGACCAATCAGGTCGCCTTCGCATCCGCACAGGTCTCAGCCTCCCATATCCAAAAGATCTCTTTCAATTCAAACTCTTTTGCAGCCATCGTCTCTTTCTATAACGCACGGTTGTAGCTATGCGCTTATTCTCAGCCCGCTTGCTTCAGCTACGCCAGTTCAACGACGAGGCAAATTTACCTCCTTACGCCATCTTATCGCATACATGGGGCAACAATGAATTGACCTTCGAAGATTTGCGACGTGGGAATGTCTCACAGATGACTGGATACTTGAAGATTCGACGAACGTGTCAACAAGCCCTTATCGATGGAATTGAGTATATATGGATCGACACATTTTGTATCGACAAAAGCAGCAGCGCAGAGCTATCGGAAGCTATCAACTCAATGTTTCGATGGTACGAATGTGCATCAGCCTGCTATGCATACTTAGAGGATGTTCACGATGAGCCTATCGATCTTGAGATGGCAAGCGAAAATGAGAGCAACACATTCTTGAAGGCTTTCCAGGATAGTCGCTGGTTTACCCGCGGATGGACCTTACAGGAACTAATCGCCCCCAACGAAGTCCACTTCTACAACCAAGGGTGGAATTTTATAGGTACTCGAACTGCATTAAGCTCTCACATCGAGAAGATAACCTCAATCGATCAAGACGTGTTGGTGGCCAATCACCGAAGCCTAGGACAAGGTACAGTTAATCCTTTACTCTCTGGGAAGTCAATAGCACAACGTATGGCTTGGGCCGCGAATCGCGAAACGACACGTCCAGAAGATATGGCCTATTCTCTACTGGGGTTGTTCGACATTCATATGCCACTTATCTATGGAGAGGGTGTGAAAAAGGCGTTTACACGTGTACAAGCCGAGATATTGCGGGATTTAGCAGACCATTCCATCCTCGCATGGTCAACAGAAACGAACATAACCAAAGTCACCATGGAGCAACCAACCCCAACCCCAAGCGGCCCTATAGATCCTCAGGAGCATATCGCAGTGGCACTTGCAACCCATCCTAAACTCTTTGTGATGTGTAGGAACATAGCCACGATACCGGCCTTTGATGCGAAGCCCATTGAAATGACCAGTCAGGGTCTTAAAATTGACATACGGCTTATTTATAATTATTCGCAGCAAAATGAGGACTATTTTTACGGAGCATTAGCTTGCCACGAAGAAGAAGATTTTGCTACATATGCTGGGATCCCACTCCTACAGCATCGGGGGCACAGAGACAATTTCTTCCGTGACCCGCGTCGCCCGCTAGCAAGAATACCCATTTCAATAGTCGAAAATGCGCCATTACGGACAGTATTTCTTGCCACGAAAGCCAACGTCTATCCACCATCTGACGCACTCAGATATGCTGTTCCTCAGCATTTTCTGCTCAGCGATTGCGTCGAAGATTGGATGCAAAATTTAGAAATACGCGCACAACCGGCTGAAAGATGGAACCAAGCCACCCGCACGATGCAATTCCGTGGTAGAGGCGCTCGCGAAAGACGTGGCATCTTAGCCATCAGGGCAATGTCGCGAAGTTTTCCGCGCTTCTTCTCGTTTAGCATGGCATTTGGTGTCGACCTGAGTCCGCGCAATCAGAATCTCAGTAACGTCAATGACATATATCATCCCTACGTACGCCTTTTCCATGAACGGCCTGAAGATCTAGACGATTACGAGATGGTCGGTGGCAACTCCGACAAACTTCATTTTGCAGATCATGTTCTACGGGTCGAAATTACGCGTGAGATTCGGTTTGCAAAGCCAGTCTATGTCATACGGCTCCGGTCACTAGACTATTCGGATACATCTGAGAATGTAATTCAGTAAATGGTCTAAGCCTGGTATTTAGAGTGCGTGTCCTATGGTGATAGATTTTTATTACCTGTACCCGACATCCTCTTAAGATTTATTGAGGAGTCTTCATCAGGCGGGGCGCTCTCAGATCTACTAAAGATCATCGTGAGCCCCTGAAGGTTGCTGAAGATGACTCAGACTCCTGATATGAAGTAGTCAGCGGACGTTGCCAAACGTCACATCATCTGGAACTACGAACACTACCCACCAGCTGCTCGGCTTGTTATTCCCTCAACATGCATGCACCAACCTTAGGAAAGAAATCACGAAGACCAAAGGTAGCCTTCAAGCTCCACCCGCCAAAGTGCACTAGCTAATCAATATGACTCTAGACACAGCTCTTATCACAAGTACTCAGTGGCAAAAGCTCCCGAAAAACACGTTGTTATACTGTGGCAGTAAATCTCTTCGAACACAAATATCCTCCGATGACCTGCTCGTATCTGCTCAATGTCGAGTTCCCATGCTTCTTGGTCATGCACGATAAAGCTATGCAACTTGGCAATTACCTAGCAGTATCCATGTCTATGGCTGGATTGTCAACTTTGGAGGGTACTACAAAAGAGCTGTACAACTTCGAATTCCCCTCATACGCCTAGGATGGACACAATTGTCGTTGACTGTTTTACACCCGCGTGCAAAGTACTGAAACCCAAGCTTCAGCGTTTACAAGGCGCATTGTAGTCTTTCGTTGCTCGGGTTCTATTACTCGGCTTATTTACTACATTCGCTCATGCTGACGACCGTGGCCTCATAGGATGGGGCAAAACGATGTATAATCCAACCTGCGCATTTTCATTAAGTCCAAGCCGCTTCGATGCACGCCGGAAGAGCAGTGATGGTTTGTTTCCCTTGTGCAAGGTGTTTGGGTATAATGTGCGAGGCCAGAAGCGCACTGGCCTGTTCGACTTAGTGATTGTGTAGAAGTAAGTAGCATAAAGGCACGTGAGTTACGCCGACGATGACAACTTTATTAATGCGATTGTTGGGCATGGCTGCGGGTAATAGAAGCTAATAGTGTTGCAAGTGATGTTGGAATAAGAAACATCTTAACTTCTCAAGCCTTCCGTTTTTACACGCTGTTACCCATATTCCCGAGAGCATTCCGTGTATTCTGCAGTTTACGCTCTAAGCAGCCTGGATGCTAATCCCGAATCGTATTTTGACAGCGACGCCTACCGAACCAAAGGCACAGACAAGTGCGGTGATCGGCGGCGAAGATGCCCTGAGCGTGACCAAAGTCCGCGGAGATAGGGCACTCAGGTATCTCCAGATCACATCTGATGCGGTAAATCCTGGCAAATGTGGCCGTTGGCTCAATACTGAGAATATTACAAATTCATAAAGAGCTTAAGTCCTGTAGGACTGATATAGGAGGCCAGTCTGTAAAGTACAGTTCGTAAGGAATCATCAAAACATATATGTAGAAACTGATTGCAAGGATTCTTGGATCCGAGGCGCCTATGCTACATTTATGGGATTGCTGCCAAGCATTCCCAAGGATTCAACGTGCTATCACATCCACCAATCCTATAGACGGTGAGATGTAGAGCACAATCGTTTCGCTTGCTTTTGTTCTCCATCGAAGGCTAAACGCGAATCCAACTAAACTTTTCTCGCGTCAATATCTCCCAGAACAGCTTCATTCCAAACAAAACATTGAGTATCGTGGCATTTAAAGTCCCCCGTATTCGTTGCAATCGTCGTGTGTCGAGTGTGTGTAGAGGATAAGCACCCAAAGGCCCTATATTGATTGGTGCGCCAATGATGGCAGAAATTTCGCATGTGACGCGGGAAAGTGTGACAAAAGCATTAAATGAATGGTTTATTAGTTCATCCACCGAGAAGGAGATCTTGATTTCAAATTGCCTAGAACTGGAGCAAAATGTTCAAGAGATTCAATACGAAGGATTCATCCCAGGTCGCGATATCTCGGCTACGGTATTCTTCGAGGAAAACATTTTGAGTGGAATTCCGTATACCTGCCAAAGACGCCATACTAGTAAAGCTATAGGTTAGTAGTTTAAATATAACCTCAAGTAGATTGTAAGGTTAGTTTTTAATATAACAATTAGGTACGTAGACAACCCCTTGTAACACGAGCTCTATGTCTTTTAGACTCTTATAACTGTAGCTAAGCGGCCGCTTATTTAGCACCTTATATCTCTATATTTCAAGTATTGTCAATTTTATAGACGCAGAATTGATCTACTTAAGGACGGGAGGGCTGCGCCATGCCTATACAAGTTGCGGTTACTGGTTCCGATGAGAGCACTCTCTACCTTATCTCCGCTAATACAGTGTCAGTTAGATCCACAGATAAAGGAACAAAGAGGAGACCACTTCTCTCCTCACTACCCTTCATCCTAGGCTTTTTAAACTACCTCATATCATTCTATCACCCACCTAGCTTTGACTTATCTTTAGTTGCACAGCACCTCGAACCACGAACTCCAAGCGCCAGGACTATGCATTGGTCGGTCTGCATTGCTTAGTTAGTATTGCTTGCCAGTTCCTTGACTGTTTATAATGCATTTGACTGGGTGCTATTCCAGTTGGGGGTAGCGAAACAATCCGCCGATAGGTTCAAGCAGGGGTATCATACATAAGAGAAAGTTGCAGCTTTTAGAGATACTGGTTGCTTTATGACAAAAAGTGCCTCGTTGAGGCTCACAGTGTTCGGCAGCACACGGAAGCCAAGGTACTACACGAGCATCTATTGAAGTCAATGTACCAACTATGTACCCTAGAAGAAGCGATAAACCAAACGACTATTGATTATGCTCGGTGATGTTAAAAACTATCGGTTCAACGCAATGCCCTTCCACCCTCCTTCGCATGAGTTTACTAATAGGTACTCACACCCTCACATAAAAAGTCGCTGTCAATACCCAAAGTCAGGGTAAAAGCCCACCCTACCTAATACCTCCTCAGTTCTGTTATCTTTGGCGGAACAAAAGGTTTAACAAGTAGCCCCACCATTCGCGTAGCCTTTTCAAAATCAGCAATTTTACACGTCTACTCACAGTGTTTAACTTACCAACCAATCAAACCACTTGGCCCCCCCAGGTAACGCAAACCAGGCATCATGATCAGAAAAAACACGGACTAGCATCAGCAACCCAGGATTTTCCGTTTGAAACAAGTCTTGGAAAAATATGGCCTTGAAGTCGCCAGCAGGCGCTGTCTTCTCACGTAGCTTTACCGGCACTCCTTTGTACGTTGTCATGCCATGAACGGTTCCACGAGGTATGATGATGGGGCCGGTAGAAGGCGTCGCAACAATTTCCTTCCGATCAACCCAGAATGTCATGCTTCCTTCAATGACTTCCATAATCTCATCGTGATGCTTCCCAGATTGTGTTAGCCAAGTTCATCGATGCTATGGAATAACACCCTACTCATACGTACTTCGTGCCAATGTTCTGGTACATACAAGATGCCCGATCCAGGTTCCCCGTCGCAGATTGTTTCGGTCCAGTTATAATCCGGTTCATTAGGGGCTTTGGACTCCAACTAAGTCAACTTCAAGATACGATGTCCGGATCGTTCAAGGGAGACATACGTGGTCAATGAAGATTGTCATTTGAACTCCCTATGGCTGTCAGAATGTGACATAAATGTAGAGAGGCAAATGTGGCATACTTTTGCAATGCCCATTGCGGGAAACGCCTCGACGCCTTTGGGAGACATAATCCTAGGTAGTTGAGGGTTTTTCTGGCTGTGAACGAAAGGGATGCGGAGTATGGGAGGCTGCCAAAGAAGAAGATTACAGACGTTTTCTACTTCAGTTTGAAGCTGGAGAAGAGCTTTCTTGCTCTCGTTTTATACTCCTTGCCTCACAAGCACTGTCCTTGTGTACAATGGGCTAGAACCTCGTTTACTTCCAAATACCTACATTAAACCCGAACATTACCAATCTTAGGTCTCAATTGGCACTTATTCACGTAATCAATGCCACAATGTAGCTTTCAAATATCGGATTTAAATGATCACTTTTCCGATGCCTGGTTTGTGGACGAATAGGGACAATACGAATTTGGGTTAGCGCCTTGTAGATCGATCTTAAACTCTATCGTCATCCCGAATTTAAAGCGAGCGTATGTCCTCGCATGAAAATCTTACAATAAATCCTAAGCTTGACATGTGTTTGCTTCATGCGGTTAGTCGCATTAATGAGCGCGTTTAAGACATTATTGACTCTTTAGTGATTCATGAATCTACAGTTCCAAGGGCTGTATACCCTGAGGCATGGCAAAAGGCCTATAATGGCATGTGGGACTTTGAGACCAATGAAAAGGGTCACTCGAATTACAGGTAGATATCTAAAGATCTGATAATTACGGATCGTCACTGACTACAATCGGCGTTGCTGGAATGCTAGTAGCTTTGCTGCTCCCCGTTCCTCTGTCACTCCTCCGATTCATACCTGGACTGGCCACAAACAGTGTTTGGTCATATCTCACGGCAACTCTCGTGTACCCAGCTGTATGTGGTAACCACCACCGTAAACCAGTGGATGCAGCCATAGGCGGAGGAACGGTGCCCACTCGAGGACAAGCGCCTTATATCGCCTTGATCAGCATGTTCAATATTATATTTCTGCTCGCATCATACGTACACATCCATCCACAAATGACATTCGCATCGCTCAAGGAGCAAGATATTAACGTTATAGGAAACCATGCCGGCGTTATAGCAATGGGCAACGCCGTCGCCATGTTCCTTTTCGCTGCTCGCAGCAACCTTTTCCTGTGGATTACGGACTGGAGTTACAGCACCTTTTAGTACCTGCGTATCTATGTCGAGAGTGTGCACCTCAATGGCGTCGCAAATCTTTGTTTCCCAACCTTAGGCTGGTGCTTCTGGGAGACACATCCCTTCTCTGTCGTAAATTCCGAAGATCGAAAGCGTGGGGCCATCGATGAAGAGGCGCATCCAATCGCTACTACTGTTGCTGTCAAGCAAGATGATAAAGCATTTGTGGCCTTGGAATGTCTACTACGTGAAAGCTTCAGCGACCCAAGCGTCTTACCTGTCAACGGAGCCACTTTCATCGCGCGCGTACGCACAGGTGTCACGGCCCAACTCGCCGCTCGTATCGCCGCATTAGATTCACACTCGATGCGCCTTTGCATCCTCATAGAGGGTTCCTACCATTCGGGTGCAGCAGCGCCGCTCGTGCAGTGCACTGACCTTCCCTGCATAGCAGGTGGTGTAGGTATTACGCCCGTCCTCCGCTATCTCCGCGGGATTGCCACTCCGCGCCATGGAAAGCTTTTTGGGGCACTCGGGAACAAGGCCTCCTTGATTCACTTAGTAGTGAATTAGGATGCCTTTCTTCCGCGGTTCAGGTCGAAACAATAGTTGGCGAGCGCATGGATATTAGTACGATTCTAAGAGGCGCGATGACCAAGTCACATGAGAAACAGGCATGCGGGGATGGTCTACTAGGAGTAATGGTTTGTGGGCCAGCAGAACTGGCAGATGAAGTGAGACGGATGGTATCAAAGCTTGGAAGAGATGCTCGGATGATGCGGCCTTTCGTTCTAGTCGACGAAGCATTTGGTAAATACTGTTGCCAAAAGAGGCCCGTATCTCTTGAGAGGACCTTTTTGACTTTGATGTTGTCCATAGTTGAGTTAGTTCTCCTCTAATCAATGTGACACTCAGTCTATCGTGACTAAGTTTTGTGACGTCACGCTAGTTTTGGATTCCATCACATTTGTTGCATGCTCCACGTAGGATCATCATCAAAAGAAAAACCCTGAGAAACGATTGTAGCCATGTAACACGATAGACATTTGAACAGATCAAGAGGGGATGATGTTCCGTGGTGTGGGGTAAAGTAGTTCTCTCGGGTAACCGCTTCCGGATTCGGAATATAAGGTGCGAGGAGAGGAAAAGGAGCACCTGAAACTACATTCTAGAATATCAAAGATCTTACTGAAACTAAAAGGGAAACATTGACACAAGAAACAATGAGAGTTGTTGTCTTCGGGGCCTCCGGGGTGCAAGGCGCTCATCAAGTTTCAGTACTTGCTAAAACAGGCCACGACGTTGTCGCCGTAAGCCGCAACCCTAAACCGATTGAGATCGATGGCAAGAATATTAAGACATTTGCGGCCGATTTCAACGACAAAGCGAAGATTTCCAAAGCCATCGAAGGGGCGGACGTCATATTTCTAAATCTTCCATCGACTTCCTTCAACCAATCTGGACCTATTATTCAAGGAGCAAGGGATATTGGTGAAAGTGCTAGAGAAGAAGGTGTGAGACTCATTGTTTTCAACACCAGTATGCCTGTTCCAGAAAAGCCGCAGGGTATCAAAGCGCAGGATGACCGGCGAGAGATGCGTCGGTTGCTTCGCGAGGCAGGCGTGCCAGTCATTAGCATTGAACCAGTAGTCTACATCGACAATCTTTTAGAAGGCTGGGCACTACCTCCTATTCGAGACCGCAACACTGTTGTATACTGCCACAAACCCAATTTGCAAGTCTCATGGATATGCCACCATGACGTTGCACAGCTCATGACGGCGGCAATGCATCGACCAAAACTTGCAGGTCGCAATTTTGCAGTCGGAGGCCCTGAGACTGTCCGCCTCGAACAACTCACAGAGAAGTTATCAAGAGCTTGGGGGAGGAAGCTGGACTATGAGTGTCAGACCGTGCCGGACTTTTGCGAGAAGATTGGCGCCACGATGCAGGGGCGTGGTCTGGAAACTGAAAAGATCATCAGCCAGATGTTCAAGGCATACACCTACTACAACGAGGCCGAAGACGAACCGTTCAACATTCATATGGAGCCTGTGTTGAAAGAGCTCCCTGTCCAGCTTACAACTATTGAAGAATGGGCGAAGAGGAGAAGTCCACCGGGTTGGTAGCATAGTTAGTACATCAAAGATCCTTAGGTGTACACCTATCGTGCGGCATGTTGGGGGCCACATGCGCCTGATTGGCTAGTTCAGCTACATATCGTTGAAGGAACGTTCACACCATTCGGAGATACCCAATAATATCCAAATAGGGCAGCTGTGATACAAAGGATCTCGTTGCCTATCGCAGCCTAGAGGCCATGTGTGTAAAGTCAAGCAACGAAATACATTGAGTTTAGTCTCAGGCAGCAGTCCGCGCTAGGTGGCGCTAACGAAATGCTTATATTCCTTATATTCCTTCTGGCACTCTTGTCGCAACAGTCAAACCGAGTCTGCGTGATGGGTTACTCAGAGGTGAAGACGGAATCCTTGACATGACTGAACAATGACAATGATGCTGATAATCCTAGATTTATTGCCATATCTGCGGTGTAGGTTTCAACATCGGCCGCATACGCACACCAAACGAGCCACGCAGCGCAGCATGGAATCGTTTTGGCCCACTTCAACCAAGATACCATGTGGTTGCTGATGGAAACTCTATGGACAAGGTCGGCAGTTATGTTGACGGTTCTCGAAACAGTTGGATAGGCGAGTGCCCTCGCGATGCGGGGTGCATGTTTGCTTTGCGTAAAGTAAAAGATGAGGGCAGGCAAATCATCGTCGATTCAGAAGGCAAGAGAATACTGGCCGAGAAACAAGATATTGTCGAAGAAGAAGATGATGAGGAGGACGAAGATTGGGAAGCACCGAAAGACGAGGAGATCGACGAACCACTGGAGTATGCCTCAGATATTGAAGATGAGCACCTTGAAGAGAATAGTGATGTCGAGATGGAAGGTACAGATGATTTCGAGCATCGCAACGTGGCGCGCGAAGAATTGCGACGCTTCTCGATCCTTGGACTGATGACGCCGTGTGAGCCACCACACCATCTGACACAGAACAACTCTTCAGACCCCGCTTGGTACCATCATAATATAACCGTCGAGAGGATCGAAGTCGATGATGAAATGTTTCCCCTCTTCTATCCTGAAACACGCAACAAGAGTGGAAGGCCCAGACATCAGCAGAAGGATCGCCACTTGCGAGACATAGTAGGATACGATTATGATCAAGATCACGAAGTCGAGCATATAGCAGGACCCGGATGTCTAAATAGCGCTGGCTACTCTGGACAAGTGATTAGTGTAGAGGAGATGCGCGGTTGTCAGATCTCGCAATGTTTTGTGCATAAAGCTCAGGATTCGACCTTCGATCCATTGGAAGACGACGAAGACTTTGAAAAGAAGGGAGAATTCTTTTTGAGCGGATTAATTGACTTCATGCCATCACGAGATGCGGGCCCCCCAAGCGCCCAACCTTCACGACACGGATGCGAGCAGCCGGATCCGGATAACATCATATGGGACCCAAGTGAATTTGAGGAGTGCGCGATGCCTTTTCATCCTTCATGCTTCGAAGTCTATAAGCGCGCTTCCTTACTTGAGCACGGCTTCGTTGATGTAGACGGTCTGACGAGCTGGTGGACTGAAGATGCAAGGAATTACGCTGCTAGTTTGGAATCGCGCGGCGAAGACGTCGAAAATTGTAGAGAGCAGGAGTGGGTTCATTGCAAAGGAACCGAATATCTAGCTGCTAACCCGCTATACGTACCCAAGCTGCGAGATATACTGCAAGAAGCCATCTGCACAACTCCGGGATTCACTTCGCGCAATGGTGCTTTCTCGATCAGCGAAAGCTCAGCAGCAGAGATCTCCCATGATCCGTTTGCTCGCCTGCCCGTCGTGTTGCGTTTTACAGTTCTCGACAATCTCTGCGCGAAAGATATCGCTTGCTTGCGCCTTGCTTCGCGTAACTTCCGCCAACTTCCAATACTCTACTTTCAAAAGCTCCTAAATCAAGAGATGCCATGGTTCTGGGAAGCCTGGCCAACGTCGGCCAAACCCGACCATCGTCCATACTCCTTCTGGGCTACCGTCACACCCGCAGAAGCTGAGGAGAAGCTGGAAAAGACACAAAAAGCAATAGCGTCGTTGAACGACTACGTTAATATCGTATCCTTGGAAATGCCCGAGCTCAAATCCGTATTGGAGGAAGCGCTACCCATGGAAATACAAGCCGTCCTCGACGCGCACCAGCTCGAGGTTGAAAATGACAAGGATCGGAAACCTTTCTTCTTACCTCCTGATCGTACCAATTATCATTTGCTATATGTCCTACTGAAGAGACATTGGAAAGAACTGCGGGGCTTGCAGAATCGGAAGCGCATCTGGGAAGTGTGTCGGGTCATTTTGGAAAGCATCGAGCGGATGAGGCAAGATGGAGAGATTGAGCCGCGAAAGGATCATGTCTAGCGTGTACATATGGTGGGGTGTAGTCAAAGGACAGAAGCACCTTTGGCTGGCTGCGAGTGTGAGCCGCAGAATAGAGGTATTGTAATAGGAAAGATGGGGCTCGCCACGAGCGGCTTGCAAATTTGCAGACTTAAAATTTCATCAAGATATCTTAATTCTTGAAATTAACTCTAGAAACTATCGTGTAATCATTTATCTCAGTTGATTGATTATAATCTCAAGGCGGTCTATCCTTGATGTGCAATGCTCAACAACACACTAACACCAGATTACGAAATTGGAGTTTTAGATACCATAGACTATATATATACTAGTTCTTGAAGAACATGAAGATACAACTCGTGGCAGCGACCTGGCTGTTTCTGCACTGCCCGGTCCAACCTACTTTTGCAGATGGAACAGACTCCCAAAAGAAATCAAGATCTACATTCTTGAGTTTAATCTCAGGTTCAATATACCGATTAAGTACAGCTCCCCGACGGTTATCGTATTGTCTATCCATACTCGCATGACTCCCGAGATTGCGAATCTGTCCGTGGAAGTCTTCTACGACAGCAATGACATCATCATCATCAAGCTCAGATACAGGCGGAATTCAGCTGATAAGCCCTTGACAAGAATCACACATTACAATATGTTGCCTTCAGTTCGTAGATTGATTGTTGACCTACGTTTGGGTGCAGGTAAAGAGACAAACCTTCAGTATCTATCAAAATTGCTCATTCACTTTCCTAAGATCCAGCACGTGATTGTCGAGATTCTCTGGGTCGCTTCCAAGGACATGATCCTATTCGGGTAACATCGATATGTGGCTTGCGAAAGAGAGAGCAGCGCTAAGGCTGGATGATCTGTCGTTCGCTTGTAATGGTGAGGTGGTCTTCGAAGGACAGCTCCGCATGAATATGGCCCGTTTATACGGTAGTTATGGCGCTTAAGGCATCAAGATCCAAGATGCAGCTGCCTTAAAGGGGTTGGTCAAGAACGCAATCTTCCCTCCGCTCGGCCTTTGATACATGCTCATATTGCTGTTGGGGTTTAAGAGCGTACAAGCAAGAGTATCATGCACATTGTCATCAACTCGATGAGTTATGGTTTCAAAAAGTGATTTTTGCAATCGGGTCAACTGACAATGTATCGGGTAGAAACGTCTTGGAGAAACTAATGCGTTAAGTGGGGTGAGTCTTTTCATTGCGTAGCGACGAAGACTCTAGACCTCAGCTCTTTACTCTTGTACCTCGATACTTCCTTTTAGATCTAGAGCGAACAGGTTCAATTTAATTCTTCAGCTTCAGTGTAATAGCTTGCTACTCGACTGAGGTCGTGATTACATAAGCGTGCGATCTCGGAGCCATCACCCTCACTCGTCCTGCATTCAACTCTAATTATGCATTATCCACATCAGTTCACATAAGTTGGCATATGCATGAAGAACCCCTCAAGCCTCTCTAGTTGATGGTGCAGGGCACACCTAATGCCGTACAATGACTCTTAATGCCATTTCCATTGCCTCTGCCGATGACGCGATGCGACCCCGACGTTGCAACATGGATGCGTCTCCACCCCACGCCGAGGCGTCTGCAAACCAATCCCAGTGGGTAACAGAACGTCGGGCGATCGGTTCCAGGCTACAGTAGTGTACGCAAAATTTTTGAACTGCGATAGCGTTGCGTCGACGGCGCATCTGCTTGTTGCCTGCGGGCTCAAGGCAGTATACATTCACCTCGACTCTCCGAACATCTCGAATGCTACCCCAACCATTCCTGCGATTCTAATTCGAATCTTACTTATCCATCGTTAAAACCCTTGCGCAGTGAAAAGATGGCAGCTGCGACGCTGGACAAAGCACATGAGCAGACGCCTTTACTGTCGGAAGCGACTGCGACTGCATCAGCTGGAAATGCTCCGCCTTTACCAACGAACGAATTAGTCACAAAGTCTCGACAGCAAGGCTCTCACCGAAGCAACGGAAGGGCTACAGATGAGGAGACGGGGCTTTCAGGTGGTCTAGCACACACATCGATTGGACAAGTCGTGCTTGTTCTCTTGATTGGAGTGTTCATCTCGAACGCGGATAGCTCAATTCTCATGGCCATACATCCGATCATTGCTTCCGAATTCGACGCTTTGCACGACTCTAGCTGGCTGCTCACGAGCTTTGGTCTAGCCGGAGCTGCGATGCAGCCGATTTACGGAAAGATGAGCGATATATACGGTTGCAAGTCACTCTTGCTTGTGGCATACGTTTTGTTTGCTTTGGGATGTGCTATTGTTGGTGTTGGACAATCCATGACTCATCTTATCCTCGGACGCGTCGTATCTGGCTTGGGAGCATCCGGCATGACTGCTCTTGTTTCTATCCTAATTACTGACCTTGTACCATTGCGAGACGTAGCTGCTTGGCGTTCATACGTCAACATCGCTGCAACAACCGGTCGCAGTATCGGAGGACCATTGGGTGGCTGGCTAGCCGACACAGTGGGCTGGCGTTGGTCATTCTTGGGACAGAGCCCAGCGGCCGGAGTCGCCATTATCCTCATCGCTACAGTCCTTCCTTCTCATACCAGGTCAAAGGCGGACGAGCCTGAGACTACGAAACAAAGCAAACTTGGCCGAATTGATTTCCTTGGAGCGTTCTTCATGACGCTTACAATACTGTGCTTCCTTTTGCCGCTGCAGATAGGAGGCGATCGCTTACCTTGGTCACATCCTGCAATTTTTGGCTTGCTTGGAGGAGCATGTGTCTTTGGGGCGGCTTTTGTCGTTGTTGAAGCAAAGTTTGCGCGGGAGCCAATGGTTCCTCTGCTCCTGTTTCGAAACAAAAATGTTATGCTCTCGGCTGTGATCATGACAGTACAAGGAATGGCTCAAATTGGGGTAAGTTCAATTCGGAGTGTCACGATATACTCACTAACCAGAGTAGCTTATGTTTGCTATTCCCCTGTATTTCCAAGTGACCGCTGGGGCATCAAATACAGTTGCAGGTGCACACCTCTTCCCCGCTGTGGCTGGTAACGCTGTCGGAGGACTATTGGCAGGAGCGGCGATTAGAAGGTAACTAGAGTTCTCGAGCGCCCGACCATAGCGTACTAACCATACCTGTAGGTCCGGTCGGTACAAGACGCTTACATTGCTCTCGATTCTCTCTGCATGCGGCGCTTACCTACTCCTCATCCTTCGCTGGCATGGCCACACCAATTGGTTGGAGTCACTCTACATCATTCCTGGAGGCTTTGCAATGGGTATTGCGGGCTCGACGCTCTTCATCAGCGTGCAAGCTTCGATCGATCCAGCTCATTCCGCAGTCGCTGCTACAACGCTCTACCTAGCAATGTCTACTGGTGCCGTGCTAGGCATGGCAGCAACTAGCGCTGTACTACAAGGCTCGCTGCGCCTCATACTGGATCACAAACTGAGCGTTGGAGGATACCAAGGTTCTAAGAAGTTGAAGGTAATCCTTCATCGTACTAGAAAATTCTTACTCAATATGCTAATATGTATTTCTAGATCATCGAACGTGCGGTCTCTGATGTTCACTATGCAGAACACGCAAAACCTTCCATTTCCAACATAGTGGTTGCTTCTTATGTGGATGCGCTATCGTGGACTCATGGTAAGATATAGACGATGTACAAGCAGTGCATAAACTAACTCGGGGGATTAGTGCTTTCATTGGTGTGCTCCGTCTTAGGCTTTGTTGCCACCGCATTTCTGACGGAGTACAAGTTATGAGTATGTCATGAGTGGTAAAATTTCATAGACTGTATTTTTTGCGCTGCGCATCAGACGTTCTCGCTGATCGAAGCATTGTTTCGATTACATTCAACAAAAGCATTCCTATTCTGTCTTAAGAAGAAATTGTCAACTTAGTACCTAGGGCGAAACAACATACATTAGGTTTACAGCGAGTGGGTGTTGGGCCTGGTGTGGGACCCGGCGGGTCGGCTCCAGGATCCAGAGCCATAGCTACGCACTTCTAAATGATGTATTGTTACTAATCTGTGGGTTTATATGGTTCTGATCGTCAACAGTCTCCTTTGGAGTTGTTGCAAATGTATGGTTTGGTGAGCATATCGAGGAGTTATGCCTCAGCGAAGTTGAATATTCACTGTTAGGTTTACAACGGAGCTATATGTCTTCTAAATCACTCCAAACATATCATTTTCTTCCTCGCATGCAAAACGAACGATCTTCTCATGATCCTACCAAACTACTTGAGATCTTGTTGGGTTAAATTATGATAGCTTCTGCGATCACTCCTTGGTTAAGTGGCTTTAGATATTGAAAGACCAGCTGAAGTCTTCCTCACAATCTTCCACAAACCTTTCACCACGAACTAACCGTCCCGCTACATTGACCAAATCATCATGAGTCGTTGGATCTGCGAGCATGTTCACCGGCACGAGGATCGATGGAATCTGGAACGGTTTAGAATCATGTGAGCTGTATTACCGAAGAAACACATGAGATGGACTATGGTGAACGTCTGGCGGATACATTCATTGGTCCATCGCGCTTCTCAAGGTCAGAGCTATGACGACCATAGCTGTTCCAATCTAAGACTACAGCACATACCCACACACCAACCCATGCCAATATTCCTCTCCTCACCATTACTTCCCGACCCTCCCCAAAGCCTCTCTCCTCGACACTGACCCCTCATCAAAGAAAGGTTTCTCCCCCAGACTAACTACCCTATTCCCCTGCCTCTTGCCCTCATAATCGTTAGTAGCAGTATGGAATACACTCCTATTATCCCAAATCGCCAGATCGTTCTTCCCCCACTTAAACCTCACCTGCAAATCATGATTCTCAGCAATCAGTTGCAAGAAATACGCTTTGATGATGTCGCTTTCGCGCTCCGTTACGCCGTCTATCCAGCCGTGTTCGACCTGGTGCGCGGCGCCGAAGAGTGATTTCCAGCCTGTAACGGGGTTTGTCCGGACCACGGGGTGGCTGGCTTGGAAGTCGAGGCCGGTGTTTTCGGGTGCGCCGCGGTCGCCGTCGATGAGTGAGGCGCCGAATTGTTTAGCTACCCGGTTGAAGTTAGGCTGGTGGTGCGTCGCTGTGAGGCCCTCGGCGAACTTTTGCCATACGGGGGAGAGGCGGTCGTACGCTTCGTAGCCGGAGGCCCAGAGTGTGTCGCCGCCGGAGCCGTCAGTGGGGAGAGTGTGTATCTTCAGGATAGCATAGTCGGAGGGGATGCGCTCGAAGGTGATGCTGCGCTGTATGTCAGCATGTGCGTGGTGGAGGTGTTGAGCGAGCAACTTACTCGGCATGCCAGCCTTCGCTGGCGATGCGCTTTGAGTTGAAGCCAAAACGTTCTTTGTAGTAAGTCCGGTTTTGCTCTGAGGAGATGACGGAGACTTCGTCATCGAGCTTTCCGTTCTCATCTACGGCGATGCCTCGCTTGCTGTTGCTCAGTGCGTGACGGTGGAGCTGTTTGAGGTTAATATCTTTGATCTTCAGTTGTTACAAAGGGTTCTGCTGACCTTGGATGTCTCTGGTTTCCCGGTGAGCTCTCCAAGCTTCTGTCCAAGGATCTTCTGATCGTCAATGTTGAGATCTTGGTTGCGGAAGAAGACAACACCGCGCTGAGACACTGTGACTATGGTTAGTCTATCTCAAGCAACAATCGGGGAGCGATCTGGACACACCCAAGATGGCAAGGTCTCTGATTTTGTTATCATCATGTAGGATCTCACTGAGCTGAAGGCTTGGGAATTCTTCGCCGATGGTAGGCGTAACATCGACATGTTCATATTGCTCCAGCGATCCAGTCGATACCAGCGGCTTCTCGAGCCGAGATCCGCTCTCGCTTTTAGATCTCACCTTGGGTGTTACGTCGATCTCGACCGGGCGAACCGCCAGATCAACATCAGCAGCTGGTGGAGCCATGACGGAAAGTCAGATTATTATAAGACAAGATGACAATACAAGACAATCTAAGTTCCTCACAAGGATAATGAGTAGAAACAAAATGCTTGAGAGAAAGGTAAAGGCTTCGTATTTTAAGATCATCTTGACAGCTCTTATCTCCACGTCTCCGCATGTCACCATCAGGACCGCTGCATCGCGTGCTGCTAGTCGCTTTGCCGAGCTCCCGGTAGGTGCGAACAAGCAAAGTGGTGTTGGTCTACATTCATGATCGAGTATCATGAGTGGTTGTGTTGTACAGTAGCACGCCACAGGTGACGATGGTGTGCGATCTCCGCTTCTTGCGTCAGGCATGCAGGTCACATGATTACGCACATCATCGAGAGTGTCATGAGAACGGAGTTGAGCGTATTACGCTAGGGCTACGAGATAGGCTCCGCATATCTTGGCGTTGATGTTCATGTGCTGGGATAGTATGGTCGTGGCGAAGGCGATTCACGATTGATTGGATTTTTCATGTGAGTTACTCCTAGAACATGGCATCGCTTTGCTTCTTCTCATTTGACGTGTCTGAATTGGAAAGACTATCTTGGAAATTGGACGAAAAAGCATATTCGATACAAAGATACCTACACAGCTTGCTCTAAGATGTTGGAGAAATGATTACAACTATATTCTTTGATTTCATTACGACTAAAGCATAAGATTCTAGAGGTCTGCTCAAGGTCAAATATGCGAAATTGCAATCAAAACAAATGTATGTGAAACCCTCACATCACTAGCTCTTCGTTTTCCAATCAAAATCTGATAAGGACCACAAGAGATTAGACACCCAGCCAGCCAACAACTCTCATCCTTTGAGCTACCAAATATTTTCCCCTGCCTTTAGACGACAGAAGTCAGCATGTTTTCATTTCTGCGGAAGTTAGGTGACAACTCACTTTCACACTTACATGCAATTCTCAACACCGCATGGCATTCCTCGCATCGATCCCCTAGCTTACGCCCATCTACCAGAAGATCTTGGAATTCTTCACGGAGTTGCCACCGGAGGAACAGCAGTGGGCGCGCTCACCGTGCCAGCAGGTATCGAATGCGGGGCTGTATTTGGCGGCTTACCACCCGGTGTTTGACCGGGCGGATTGGCAGTCGATGCGCTCACGGTGACAGTGGGTACTGACTCTGGACCTGTGACGGGAGGCTTGCCACCCGGTGTCTGAACGGGCGGGTTGGCAGTAGACGCACTTATCGTAACGCTAGGTGCCGACTCTGGACCCGTGACTGGTGGTTTACCGCCTGGTGTTTGAAATGGAGGGTTGGCAGTCGGTGCGCTTACTGTGCCACCAGGCACCGACACCGAAGTCGTTTCAGGAGGTTTGGACCCGGGTGTTTGCGCTATGGCTCGGGCTTGGACGGTGACGATAGCCGGCGCAACAAGGGCGAGGAAAGTGATGAATTGCATTTTGAGAATAGTTTCAATCCGTATGTATGTATATGGGGTGGAGGGTGGAGGTGATGTGGCTGGATAGCAGTTGCACGAACGTGTGTCCCTTATAAATTACGTTTCAAGGATTTCTATATCGCAAATTAGAGACCTTAAAATGGCATGACCATCAGTTTTAGGAACAAAACAACTCATTGCATTGGTCGGGCGTACGGTAAGATTTCCAATACACCATGGCGTGAGCATAGTTTCCGGTGTACGCAGTGTTCGTACAGTATAACTCAGGTCTCGCACGTCGTACGCAGGACCCGTATCGTATTTGAGATGGCCCAAACAGTGTGTTTGAATTCCTTCCAATGTTTCGAGCTTACAATCGGACATACACCCGGGGCGCCGTAAACTCCGAGCTTCACGCCCTGTCCGACGGAGCGCAGACGGGAAGCGGATAACCATCGCAATACAACGCAGGAACTGTCTTCAGGAATGATATCGCACAAATGTACTGTAACTCTGTTGCACTCGCCGGACAGGTCTGCATGTCCTCCGCTCAGATCCGAAACCCTCAATACTACTTCGTCACGACACCTGACCGACGAACAGGCGAAACTTCTTCACCTCGTGACTTCATTCTATTATTATCCATCATCTTCCTCCATGCCCCCAGCTCACTTCGCTGTAGAAACCTACCCTTCGCTTCAGGCCATGCATTCCCTTTGTGTAAACCATCCGTAGCCACCAACGACTACCCCTTTCCCAGCATGTACTAACGTGACCCAGAAACCTCTCTTACGCGAATTGGCCCCCGATTATTCAAGTAAAGTGATTGATCGAACTGCCGTGCGGCAACAGATCAGGAGATTAGCTACAGGGCTGGCTAAGACGTCACGTGAGCTGTGCTTCGAATACCGCCAGCCACCGTAAGCACGCTTTGCGACGTACCTTGAACGGGAAAATCATTTTAATTCCATAACATTGTAGCAGTAATGGCTTGAGACTCAAGAGCTCTTACGCTATCAATTGTAGGTTTACGATTTACGTGCAGTATGCAGCACGTCTGCTTGTTGGTAAACGTGTAGGGGTTTTGGTGTTTCTCATGTGAAAGGAAAAAGGGGATGCATTAAAGGAAAAGCGTTAAAGGGAGTATGCAAAGGGGTCATCGATAGATTTGGCGCTTTGAAATCTGCGGTAGATCGACAGGGCTAAAGGACACCACGCTGTCGATCATTATGAAAGACGTGTGTGCAATGTGAAATGAATACCGGGGAAGCACACAACACGGGCCGGAGTGATCACAGGACACGGAAACATCCCCAGAGGTCGAGGTTCGAAACCGTTGTTCAAGAGCAAGATCGAAGTCATATTTCTCTTTGCCATGACAGCCTATGTATACAACGGAGATTCCGCCCAATTCTACAAGCACGCCGCCGCCCTCATGATACATATGATACAACACGCTTTAAGACCCAAACATGCCGCCCAGATATCATACAAACGTCCAATCGTATCCACGCACATTACGACTTCTCGTCTTTCCCCGGGGTTTTCTCCTTCGCGACCTTCTCAGCTTCCTCGTGTATTCGCTTCTCCGCCTCCTCCAGCGGCTGCAATATATCCTTCGGAAGCGCATCCTTGGCCGTCTGCCCCGGCTGCGCCGTTACCTTCTCCAATTCTAGCTTCTCTTCTATGAGTTCATCCTTTGCTTTGATAGATTGCTCGACTTGCTCCACCGCACGCTCGATTTCAACCTCCATGTCTGGAAGGTGGAATTGCTCTGCGATGAGTTTTCCGTTCCAGCGCTGCAGGACCATGGCGTCTTCCGTTCCGCCGTTGGTTTGGGACTGGACTACGCGCGAGACTTCTTCTGCCTGCTGTCTTGTGGGTCGCGGGGCAGCGCGCGAGATCTGGCGCGTGGGGTACATGAGGCCGGCAGTGTAGACTTCGTCGAGCTCCGAGGAGGGATTGGCCACGGGGAGGTTGTGCTGGAGGAGGAACTCGAGGTGTTTGGAGCCGGTCAGGGCTTTCCAGTACGAGTAGGCGCGGTAGACGAGGTAGAAGAAGGGCAGGTTGGGGATGCTGTTCTTGGTCAGTAGGGAGGCTGATAGAGAGAAAGTGGGGTTGCGTACACGGGAATCAGCATGAAGGGCGCGGTGAAGGGCATGGCCACGATGCTCCAGATCATCTTGCTCCTGTACATGCCCTGCTTCTCCTGCGCCAGCTTCTTGAGAATGTCGGGCACCTTGTCCTGCTGCAGGTACAGGCCCGGGAAGATGACCTGGTACTTTTCTCTGCCCTCAACGATGGCGCTCTTCCGCTTCGCCGTCAGGGCGGGGATGGTCTTGAGCCCCCATTCCTCGAAGGGGATGCGCTTGAGGGCCTGGTTGCCGGCCTGGGTGACGCGCTTCTTCCAGTTGAGCGGGGCCTTTGCATCGCCTTCCCACGCGACCCACGTCTCGCTGGCCTTGTTGGTGATTTTGTCGAGCAGCCCGCGCTCGCTGGCGGCCTTGTCGTGCAGCTTCTCGCAGTAGATGAGCGAGCGGCGCGTGGAGATGGGCAGCAGGAAGAGACGCATGGCGTTGGGAGGGTTAGTAAGCGCGCGAGGGCGCAGGTGCGAAGCTTTTTAGATGCGCGATACGTGAAACATGTCGTCCGCGGCGGCGAGGGGGATCAGGGCAGATGCAGGTTTGCGGGCGCGGTGGACATGGAATTGAAGCGGCGGCGAGTCGCGCGAGGACGTCATGGTGCGCAGTGCTGGGGCGGCGATCAGCAGCTAGACCTCAGGGCAATCTCCCTGCGCGACGCGGCCAGCCAGCCCTGACGGCCTCACACCAGCACCACCAGCACCACCACCGCGGCCCCAGAGCGACGGCCGCCCGCGACAGAAGCGCTCCAGCGTCACGGGCAGCCTCCCGCCGAGCATGCCGTCGCACACCGACTGCTACTTTGCGCCCACGTAATCGCCAGTCGCTCACCGCCGAGAGCCGCTTGGCTGGCGCCCGTTGAGCTCCACGCTCGTTCGCACACGGGCACGCCTGCCTGGGCGCCTCGAGCATCAGCGGCGCCGCTCTCCCAGACATGAGCAGCAACCCCATGGTCGAAGCCCGCAATGGCTCGTCGCCCTTCCTCCACCCTTCGCTGCCCCCCCAGCCGCCCCAGGGGCACAACCACGCCCGCCTGCAGCCATCGCCCATCCCCCCGACCGCCTCCAGCCTGAGCCTCCAGCGCCCGCTGTCTGCCACGACGGCCACCTCGTCCACCCACGACCGCTCGCACGACCAGGCCGACGGCGCCAGCAACGTGCGTAAGTCGCACAGCCATTCCGTCTCGTCCAACCCGCACACGCTGGCGTCGTCGCGCTCAAAGGACACGGCGGCCGACGACAAGCACCGCGTAGCCCGCACCCTCCCGCCCTGGGTCCAGCACGCCGACGACGAGGACCACGTCGATGCCTCGTCCTCGCTGCTGCCGCGCACGCCCACGTCGGCCCGCCCGGCTTCGCACAACTACCTGCCCACCCCCAAGTCGCACGTTCCCGGCCGCAGGTTCGACCACGCCCGCGAGCATGCCCCCGTCACCCCCACCGCCCCGCTCGCCGAGCAGGCCTCCAAGTGGCAGCAGTTCGCCAAAGCCTCCGACTACGACAGAGACCGCCCGTCCTCGTCCCGCGGCCAGATCGTCGACGACGACTGGATGAAGGAGAACATGCCTGATCTCGAGGAGCCGTGGCAGCCCATGGACCAGGAAGAGAAGGAGCCGCTCAGGGGCTTCTGGCTCTTCAGCTCGGCAAAGCGTGCGCGCTTCCGCAAGGTCCTCATGAACCATCCCATGGTGCCGCTCGTAGTCCGTCTGGTCGTCCTCACCTTTTCCGTGCTGGCCCTAGCCCTGGCCGGCTCCATATTCCACCGCTCGGACAATCGTCCGTGCAAAAACAATTCATCCACATGGATGGCCCTCATTGTCGACGTGGTCGCTATTGTCTACACTGTTTACATTACCTACGACGAATACACCTCGAAACCCTTGGGACTGAGATCCCACTACGCCAAGATGCGCCTTATCTTCCTTGACCTTGCTTTCATTGTTTTCGATTCTGCCAATCTAAGCCTAGCTTTCCAGGCGCTAACTGATAGCCGGTGGGCGTGCAAAGACGGGACCGATCTGATCGATCCTGGGGGCTCGACCGGCTGTCCTTATGTGCAGAGCATATGCACGCGGCAGAAGGCGCTCACGGCTACGTTGCTGATTGCGCTGATTGCGTGGCTGACCACTTTTGCGATAAGCACCATGAGGTACAAGCACCACTATGTACCACTCTGGAGGCGCATGCTAATATTAGTTCAGGCTCATCGAACGCGTGGCCAGGTAACACCTACCATCCACTGTACACCGTACTACCTTGTTCTCTTGTATCACTATTCCCATCCGGTCCGTTCCGCCCGTTTTCCTTGAAGTGCCCGCATGCTGCATAGCAAAGGCGTTGTTGGTTGTCCCGCACGAATCACGTGATTTGTTTTGTCCATTCCCCGAGTAATTGCACCTGGCCGGCGTAGCTGTTCCCATAGATGAGTGGGAGTAAAAACACCTCTTTAGATAGTCGTCCGAGAGAATAGAGCATAGCTGCCCATCTGCCCATCTGCCCATCTGCCCATCGTACATCTTGGATTTCCATTGGCATCGTTGTTGGACTGTCCGAGTGCCATGGCTGAAACACCCTCTCGCTCGCGTGGTACTGCAACAGCTCACTCCCTCCCAAAAACAAACCTCCTCCAATTCTTGCCCAGCCTCTCTGCCCCCTCCTCCAACCCCCACCCCTTAATCTCGCAGATCCTCCTCACCATATCCTCCAGTCGCCTATCCATTTCATCCCCCGCAGTGTGCAAGTCGCTCTCCACCAACACCATGTCATCCGGCACCGTCTTAATCATATCCACGAATGCCTTTGGCGTCTCCTCTCCCACCGCATCACCTAGATTAATCGCCGTGGAGAACGACGCGAAGAACGAGACTGGTATCGAAGGATGGAGATACTGCTTAAAAGCGTCTGGGGAGCCAGAGTACGAATGGAGACATACACGCGGCGGGTAAGGCTTAGGTCCCGAATCCCCATCTCCATTTCCATCCTCAACCTGTCCGTTTTCCGCATCCTCCTTCTCCTTCTCCTTCCCCTTCTTCTTCCTCTCGCGCTTCGACAGCACCACCCGCTCATGCCCCTTCCACAGCTCCTTAATCGCATCGAAAACCAGCCCGTGAGCCTGCACCCCGTGCACGCTCACCGCCCGCCCCATCTCCGCCGCAAGCTGCAGCTGCCGCTTGAATATCTCCTTCTGGTGCGCGGGGCTGCAGCGGAAGGGCGTGAGGGTCCGCCCTTCGCGTCCGCCGGGCGTCAGCTCGTTTGTTGGGCGCTCCGAGGAGAATGCCTCGGGGATGCGGAACGAGCGGTCGAGGCCGATTTCTCCGACCAGCGCGAGGGGGTATTTTTCTAGGTTCTTCTTTGCCTGGGCGAGGAAGGCGGAGAAGGGCGTGGGGTCTGGGAGGGAGAGGTACGTTTTTTTGTCTTGTTCGCTGGGGGAGGTGCGGGATGGTGCGAGGGCGTGTTGGTAGTGCGATATTTTGGCTTCGCCGGTGAGGGTAGCTTCTTCCTTCTTCTCCCCTTCCTCCTCCCCATCATCCAAATACATCATGTGCGCGAACCAAGGATGCCACCCGAAGCACGGCACCATGCACTCTTCTCTTTCCCAGTTCTCGGGCGAAGACGACTTCACGCCGTACTTGTCTGCGACTTGGGACACGAGGTGCTGGTCTTGGGCTCGGGTTCCCATGACGGTCAGACACCGGGCTTTCATGGAGGGGATCGACAGGATGCTGGACATTATGTCTGTGGGGTGGCAGTGGGCGTCGTAGATGGGGATGTGCCAGGGGAAGGGGGGAGGGTTAGGCGTGGACATTGTTGTGGGTTTTGGGGTGTGTATCTTTTATCTCCGTGGTGTGGGTTCGGGGATATGGTCTGGAAGATGTTAATCCAGTTCGGATTGATGTATTTGGAGAGATTTTGATATGCGTGGTGTTGATGATGAATGGAAGATGACGTCGTGCTGGATTGTTTGCTACTAATCCTAAAGAGGGAATCGCACTTGGCTAGTGGGATACTGGGATGGAACAATGTCCTGCGTAGTTGATTGTTCAAATCGAATAAGGCCTTGGAAGGTTTGAGGTATCATTGCTAACTCCTACAGTTTAATCACTTCTGTGACTATGTATCAAGCTCTCAGTCCATGTTAATTGGATGTGTCTCTTTGAACACTTGATGCTATGTAGCATGGTTTGTTTGTCTGCAGTCTGAGATATTCCGTCCTGCGTAGCTGTCAGAATTTTACGAATCACGTTGGATTCTACGATCCGGTTTTCGATGGAGCTACAAGCCATGCCCGATGTATGCCAACTTGCGAATATGAGGACTGGTAAAATCCTAAGATATCATCGAGGCGGTATTGTTCCTGGCAAGTGAGAACGTGTTGTGTGTTACTGGAGTTGAAATCGCAGTAGATGGATACAGTAATATGTGAACATCTACGGTAGCAATTGTTATTCCCCTACTCCATCACGATAATTCGTTTCCAGTCAACTGCAGTCCTCACTACCCCAATCACCCAACCCTAAAATCTGGCATGCTCCTCCCTCCAGGAAACCAAAACTCGCTATTCCTCTTCCCCGCTCCCAAATTGTATTTCTCCCTCCGGACAAACCACTCCCAATATCGGTTCGCATGTAACAAATCGGACCCAAAACAATGCCAGCTCGTTATTTTCAAACCGCTGTTACCGTCCTCCATGTCTACTTTGAATTTGGTAGGGCATCCGCGACACGTCCACACCATATCCTCGCCTGCGTCTGCGCGGTCCATTTGTTTCTGCTCGGAGGGCGCAGGGCTGCGAAATGAAGATAGTTTGGGTGCGCCGGTGCGAAGGTGTGGTGGGAATGCGGTGAGAATGGCGTGCGTAAGGAGGGGTTGGTTGGCTGCGCGATCGGGCAAGTAACGTGATTTTGTGGGCGGAGACGTGATTGTGGAATTATGGGGGCACATTCTTATAGGAAGTGTTAGGATTTCTGCGAGCTTTATAGGTGCGCGAGATTTCGGGTGGAAATGGTGCGTGTGTTGCAGTACGAGGCGGTTGTCGATCCAGGACGCTGAAGATGTGAGTTCGTAGGTGAAAGAGGGATGCTTTGATGTTTTGAAGTGGCCGGAGAGAATAGAGGTGGATGCGGGGTTTGTGTCTCGTTTGGTGAAGACGTCGTGGATGTGTGCGTGTAGGAGGCTGTATCCGCCTTCCTGCTCCGGGTCCGGCACTTGAGGAAAATAATCTACGATGGCCCATTGACTCATGCAGACTTTGGTAAGCTTCGTCTCGCGATGCGTCCGTGGTGGCTTTAGAGGCGGATGCAGAGTGTTGCAGTACGGACAGTATGATAGTCCCTGGGGCGCATCGCGGATGAGGCACTGCATAAGATTTTTTCGACTGTGATACTGATGGTTTCTAACATCGTGGTCTTTCCAGCATTCTGGTCCGATAAACTGGAGGGCGAGCTTGCAGGTGAGGCTTAGGCAGACTAGACCTTCTGGCGGGAGGTGCGTTGTAATAAAGGTGAGGAGTTCGCGAGGAAGTTTGAAGAGCGGGGAGCTTCCGTTTCGGTCGACTTCGTTCTGCTTGTGGTACTCTTGAAGGGCGAGAGGTAGACCTTTCCTATGTGCAGTTCGCTTGCGTGCGATGGGCGTTTTTGACGGTGGGTTCGCTGTGCTAGGGTCTTTCTTTCGAACCGATCGTGTCGGTTTCTGGACTCCACGGGTGCTCGAACGTGTGATCCGTTGGCTCCTCTCAATGGGCATCTTTGATTTTCGCCTTGACTCCTGTATGATGTTTTGAGCAGCGCGCCTGAAATATATGTAGGACGGGGTAGGATTCAGGCAACGAAGCGCTAGTGTCACACTATGTCCTTAGCTTATAGCTAAGACGAGGCTGCCTATATAGATCGAACCATCACGCCAATGAGGTGCCAATATCTCTCGAACTTTTGCCATAATAGATTCATGTACGACTTCGGTATTGAGCATGCTTATGGCGAACCATCAGTAACCCGCCATGACGAGTATCGCCATCGCGAACACCTTAGCGATGCAATTGTGAAAGTCAGAAAGAATCTCGCGGCATCATGTTCTTCTTGCATGATCATTGTATCCGAATATACACAACTCTGTTCATTTTCGTGCTCCTCAGACACATTGAGTCGCTTTATAGTCGCTTTTAACTAAACCCTCCAGGTTGTCAACTAGCGTGAAGAACATAGCTACGTAAAATCATCCTTCGCATTTAATTCACATTTAAGCTTGCGATGCTAATCCTCATCGCAAAATTCTGCACAAAGCGTCAACACAAGCACTAAACAACTTCATCTGTGAATGTGGAAAATTCCCGCTAAACAGACCATGGGCGCCCCTTTGGGATAGACTTTTAGCAAGTAGCAAGACAAGGACATGTAAACCCTTGGCTCTTATTCTGAGGTGGGTTTCAAACAAGCACACCATGAGAAGGTGTTGCTCAAATCTTCTCTCAAAATCACATTCATGAACATATTGTAGGTAGAACCACCTCAACATCGGTTTCAAGGGCTTATATATCCAGTAAATGCTCTTTGGTTCCCGGACAATGAATCTTTAGAACGCTCCACTAATCTATGTGCAATTATAAACTAGACCTATAGTGCACTACAATCGGACACACAAGAGGGAACATCCATCATGAAGGAGCGTGGGTAATTTAATACAGAGCACTATGCATAGCAACTCCCATTCCTTGATTTCAAAGCTACCAAAGCAACAAGGAATATTGCAAAAAAGCAATGTTTTTAAGTATACACAAAGGTAGTAGAGTCGTGCGAATATAAGTCCGCGGAGGAGACTTAAGGATTGTTATGCACGAGCTTAAACTCAAAGTTGTTCAGACCATCGAGTTTCGTAGGCAGCAGTTAAGGTCCAATGTGCCGACCAAAGATAGCGGTGCGCAGTTTCATCAACACCAACATGGTAGTTTTACCAACATACAGTCAACATAGAAACGTGCATAACGGTACGATGCCATAACGCCCTGGTCCATGACAGGGCACATTTAGCTCACGGCAGAATTTTCTGACTAAAATCACATCACGCGCCGCTACATAGTGTTCACGGATATCTCCATCCTTTTTTTTTATATTTAAATGTGGTAAGAAAGTCTACTTGGAGAAAGTGCTGAGAGTTTGTACGCACAAGATAGGCCGAGGTTGGTCTGGGTGACTTCTATAACAATGGGCTTCGAAAGATCCTTCAATGTGCAACCAAGCTAGTGGTGATGCTAAACATCGTCATCAACATCGTCAATTTCAAAAGCTAAGTAATTGCAGTCTATGGTTTCATTGTACGTGAAGCAAGGTCTATAACATCAGTGTGATTTCGTTGAAATTTCGAAACATGGTACTTTCTTGAAGTTTTTAGTGCATCGGAGCACTGGAACATAAAACGCCTATATCCTTGTTCTGAATCAAGTACAACGAAGTAATAGATAGCTGAATAAGGAAGCGACACATGATACTATAAAGTCGGTCATTTTTATCGCCTCCACCCTTAAAACACTCATCAGTTTTCCGTCATACCTTATCTCCCTGCAACGGCAGCACAGCAGAGCAGAGCACCATGCTGAACTTGATCTTTCTTCTTTAGTTTGCGGAGTTGTAAGGCGATTCAGGCACTCCATAGAATCTCGATAAGAAATATCTACGTACATTGGGAAGCCGATTCGGTTGAGCGCCGGACTCCATACCGGGAGAACAACCCGTATCAGACAGTTTTTATCGCATCTTTGGATTTTGTCCTTCTGCAAAGCACCGCCATGCTTCCTTGATTCTCTATATTTGAATAGCACCGAATTATCGAACCATCTGCTTGTGACTGTCTTTGTTTTTCAAACAGGATTACAGCATCACGCCGTGGCTTTGCATTTTGAACGTTTTCTGAACAGCGCCAAAGCACATAGCCATGAAATTGCAGTCGAATTGGTTTAATAGAATTTAACGAGCGTCAAAGTACCAGGTCATACCGACGAAGAGTGCTTCTTTTAGTAGAACCAACAGGGCGATGTAATGTGAAGAAGAAGGCATTTCTGCAGAAAAAACCTGGCGTTTATATAGACGAGAATAAGCAGAAGTGAGTTCAAACAAGGAGTTACTAAGGGCATCAGAGTATTCGATTGAAGTAGAGTGGTGAAGTTTTGCATCACCATCTCAAATGCATGATCATCCTCCCGCAAAGTACCAAACCATATTCTTTCGTTTCATTCTAGACCCCGCCAAAACACTACACCATACCCCATTCCTGTAAGCTTTTCGAGCAGCACCAGAGCACCAGAGCACCACGCCACAACATGTTAATCCTCTGGTTTATACTAGACGCCATCCCTCCGAATCTGACTCTTATGCACCACCCGAACATCCCTCCCATTCTGCGCCTTGATCCTGACCAACCCTAACTCCTCGTAGAACGGCGAATCAAGCTCCTGATCCACCTCACTCAAATCATACATCTTCCCCGCACCATCGCTTGTCCTAACTTCTCTACGCTCCGTCCCCCCATCACCACTCCGTCTCTCTTCCGCCTCACACAGTCGCTCCGTAACACCCTCATCCCTCTCGCGGCTCCTTCCAAACCCAAACATCCGCCCAATACTCCTCCACACACTTGAACCACCGTACGACTTCCGCTTATTCCTCGCATCCTCCTTCCTCTTCTTCTTGCGCCGTCGCTCCTCTTTCGCCTCGGCAAGAGCTCTCATTCCTTCGATCCTAGTTTCCGTAGCTTCGAGCTCGTCAGCATCGTCGAAGAGCCCGATGGTGCCGGCGTGAAGCTGCCCGTTGTGGTCGCGTGCCATGCTGAGACGGGGGACTTAGACTATCGTGCTAATCAAGGGGCTGTATGATGAGAAAGTTTTTCGTGAGGAACATGTGCGAGATCACTGTGTTATAACTCTAGAAGAAGCGCGTTGGACAGCCATGGAAAACGGACCTACAAACGTGGGAGTGTGGAGACGTGGCAGTATGGGTATACGGTAAACGGCCAAGAATTCCATAATCAAAGCGTAATCATAGAAGCGCATCATCTCACAAACCAACCTAGATACTGAATATGGTTAGAAGAGACTGGGCATGCGCCTAATCAAAAAGATAGTTTATGGGTATATGCTCATGACAGATGTTGTGTGCCTTTCAAATTACAAAGACTAAGGAAAGATGGAAACAGAAGAACAACAGCAAGACGATACTTTACAATGCCACGTTGGGTATGCTACAATCCTCAGCTCTAGTAATCAAATCGATCTGGTAAAACAAGCGGAGCAACCAAGCTCCACGTGTAGATACCATAGCACACCCATGCACTGATAATCTTCGCCCAACTAGCCCAGTATGTCCTGCCGACAGGCACGAAATCATTCTGCATGTCCTTTTCGTCAAAATTGGTGGTCAGCAGCGTAGCGACCCAGGTAGTGCTGAGGAAAAAGATGAAGTGGAAGAGTGTGTAGTTGTACTGGGTGGCGTTGCGTTCGTCATCTCTTGGATTCTTTGATGGTCCCTCATCCTCGTCGTCGCTGTCCGATTCATCGAGAGCGGATGCTGGTAGTGAGCCGGACTCAACGGCGGCACGAAGGGCGGCAGCTCGCATTTCACGTCGAGATTCGGGTTGTTGGGTCACAAGACCATGTTCGTAGTCTTCAGTGCCTACACGAGAATATCCGTTTCCGTAGGAGTTGCCTTGAGCGCCCAGTGCTAGGCCGTAGGTCGCCGCACGAGTTGTGGTGTAGGCAACGGTGATAAACGTCACAATGGCGCCAATAATGATGGTTGCTTTGCGAGTACCACGAGCACGGATGAGGGGGTTGCATTGGTGGTCGTCCGGTTCCATGCCAACTGCAGACATAGTGAGGTATGTGCAGTAGATGGCGACAATGGCCGACTGAGCAAGTCCCGCGCGAGGATTTACGCTTTGAACGGCTGGGTGGATCGACACGATTGACGAGACAAGTAACAAAATCAGATTGATCTGGAACTGTTAGCACATATACTGTGATAAGCGAAGTTGATGCTTACAGTGATTGCAGCTTGGTTCATTCCGCATCCGCTCCTTGCAAAGTAGATGTACATGACGACAGTCATGGCAAACGAAGCCAGGTACATGAAGAGGGCTGATCCCACAAGGAGCCCAGTCCACACTCGCGACTCGGTGACCTCAATCTTCTCCTGGCAGTATTCTGCCCAGTTGTGCGCAAGGTCGACAAGAAGGATCAGGCCGATAAGGAGGAAGAGGCAGGCGCCAATCATAGCGAAGTAGTTGCCCCAGACGATGAAGAAGGAATTCGGGATGAAGAAGGTCAAGACGACCATGGCCAACCACGCGATGATTTTGGGGCCCCAGAAACCGTTCTGAATGGGTGCGCGACCGTCCTTTGAGCTGCGCACACCGACGAGCATCATGGCCATGATTACGTGGAAGAAGCCGAGGGCGAAGTTGATGCGCTGCACCGCGACGTATCCGTAGCACTGTTCACCGTGGCACTTGATGTCGACGTAGTCCAGGGTGAGGTGGGAAAGCTTCTTCATGGCCCAGTCGGTGAGCATGATCCACGATACGATCGAGTTGAAGAGAAGGATGAGGGCGTATGCGATACGGGTAGCGATGCTATTTCCACACTTGCCGCCGCAGGAGCCAAAGACGGCACTGCAGGTGGCTGCTCCGCAGCACGAGGCGGCAACACCCCAAAGCTGGCGCCGTCAGCGATGCGAAAATGATGGAGGGCGATCGTACTCACTGTGCCGACACTCGGCAGAGCCAGCATCGGGATGGACAGAAGCGCGCCCATGGTTGCGATGTTGTGTGTCGTGTGTGGAGGTGGAGGCGTGGAGGTGCACCTGGAGCCTGTGACGTTCTCGCGCCTGGCGCTACTGCGACAATTTGTCTTGGCGCCCGAGGGATGATTGCTTATCTCCGCATGCGGATGCATACGTTGCTGCTTTTTATCGTCGAATTGGAGCTCAACTTTGTGTATTCCGTGTTGTCTAACTGTGCATTCGTTCCTTACCCTCTTTACATCTTTCCGTCTGTCCGTACACTTCCATTGTCGCATCCGAACCGTCCCATCCGTCTCCCGCCTGTGACCCCTACGCGTCCCTCGAGCTTCCCCACTACAGTTCCATACTCTCTGATGAAGTCGCCATAATCGCAGCCTCTATCTGCTTGCATTAGGCACAATGACCGTCGCAGAGAAGCCGACGCACTACAAGACGCGCTTAGTCTCCGTCGTGGCAGCGACCGCCATCGCTCTTGCATGTGGAACGAACGTAGGTTCGCGCAGTGTCCGATCGCAACGAGAGCTGACGAGTGCCAGTATGCCTATTCAGCATGGGCGCCGCAGTTCGCTGAGAAGCTGCAGCTCTCCACAACCCAGAGCAACATCATTGTACGGTCCTTGTGCACACCTGCCGACAACTCGCGCTCACCGTGATATTAGGGAACGTCCGGGAATATGGGCATGTATGCCGCCGGGATACCCGTAGGCATCATCACAGATAGAAAAAGCCCTCGTCTTGCTGGGCTCATCGGCATGCTCTGTCTCTTCGTGGGTTATTATCCAATACGCATCGGTGGGTTGACTAGCAACGGTGAGAAGTCCGAGGCTGACAATTGAAGCTTACGACGGCGGCGCGGGCTCAATGAGTGTAGCACTCCTCTCTTTCTGTTCGTTTCTTAGTGGCGTAGGCAGCTGTGCTGCATTCCAAGCCGCCCTAAAAGTTGCTACCCTCAATTGGCCCACCCACAGAGGTACGGCAACTGCATTCCCTCTTGCCGCGTTTGGCTTGAGCGCCTTCTTTTACACCTTCATTGCCGGTATATCGTTCCCAGGCAACACTTCTAGCCTTCTCTTGTTGCTTTCGTTAGGGACGTCAATGGTCGTGCTAGTTGCGCTGCCGTTCCTTCATGTTGTCGACCACAAGACCGGCACAGGATATGCTGTCCTACCCACCAACGAACGCACTCGTCGGGACTCGAATCTTCTGCACCGGACCAGGTCCAACGGTAGCAAGCATAGCAGTAGATACAGCAGCTCTTCAATACCACAGCCGGAGCCTAGTAAGTAATGCGTTTTTTTACCACCTCTCGGCACCCCTTGTCTTTGTGCCAACCGTAGCAACCAGGCAATGACGAACGGGATGGTGATTCAGACGAAACCTCCTCCCTCCTGTCCGGACTCGGCGACCTACCCCCAGAGGACGAGGCATCTGCTGAAGCCAGTAAAAACTCGCATCACTCACGTTGTATAGATATCACTGGCTTGGCCCTGCTATATAAGTATGAATTCTGGCAGATTTGGGTCATTATGGGTCTGCTTACTGGAGTTGGGCTGATGACAATCAAGTGAGTCCCGCGATCACACCCGTGTCTTCGTCGCTAACAGTAACAGCAACATTGGTCACAATGCCCAAGCATTATGGAATCACAGGGATCCCAGCGCCAACAAAGACTTCGTGGCCCACCGCCAACTCTGGCACGTTTCGATAATCTCGCTGGGCTCCTTCTCGGGGCGTTTGATGTCAGGCATCGGATCGGATTTGATCGTGAAGCGATTGGGCGGGTCCCGCTTCTGGTGCGTAGCGGCGGCAGCAACCGTGTTCCTGATCGCCCAGTTTTGCGCAATCCGTATCGAGGATCCCAACCACCTGTGGGCTGTGTCGGGCCTCTGTGGGCTCGCATACGGCATTCTCTTCGGCGTGCTCCCGGCGGTGGTAATCGATGTATTCGGTGCTGATGGGTTTGCCGTCAATTGGGGCTTCATGACAATCGCGCCTGTTGTAAGCGGGAACATCTTCAACTTGTTCTACGGCGCGGTGTATGATTCACACTCAGAAGTGCAGGCTGGTGGCGAGTTCAACTGCGACGAGGGTCTAATATGCTACAAAGCGGCGTACTACGTCACTCTGGTCTCGAGCGCCCTGGGCATAATCGCGTGTCTCTGGGCCATACAGACGCAGCATGCGGCGCAGCGAAAGGCCGAAGAGCACGATGACCATCGTGCATAATGTCTCTTTTGCCTATACATAGTTTTTGGGTTTGTTTATAGAGGGGACAAAACACGTATCCAGCGTGCACATGGGACTTTTGCAAATAGATTTAGAATAGATATCATATCCAGTCAACCTTGGGAATGCCCATTGCCTCCTTTGATGGTTGATGAGGCTAGCGCAGGCACACGCGCCGGGGACCGAAGCCCCGCTTCGATGCACTCGGACTTCTGGGTGGCGCCGTGGCGGCAACACTTACGACGACACTGCCGCGACTTCTCACTCCCTAATGTCGAAGCTGTCAGGCTTGCATATATACTAGACCTATAGCCCTCCCTGCACTATTGTTACTCACTGCACCACCCAACACCGCACTTTCAACCACGCAAACTGCCAGCAGAGCAGCCGTTCTGATGCCTGCGCCACTAGCCAAAGGTAAGCCCACCAAGCTCATGCACCGCGCTGCTGTGCCGCGACGCCGCCCTGTACCTCACACAGCATTCCTGCTTGTTTCCCATGTTTCTCCTGTACAAATGCCAGTGCCAACCTGCTTGCAGGACCCGGCTCCAGCGCTCGTCCAGCTTCTCCATCCGTTCATGCTCGTGCCCCGCAGCGGCCTAACCACCCCTTCACTACAGGCCTCATAATCGCCGCCTCGGTCATTGTCGCCGCCGGCATCGCCATCTACGAGTCCCCCCAGGTCCGACAATGGGTCGACCAATCCCGTCGCAAGATTGCCGTCGCGTTGCACTCGCTCGGCGATGAGATACAGCCCCGCCGCCCTTCCGAATCGTCCGAGGACTTCGAAGACCGCAAGCGCCGACAGAGAGAAGAGATCATTAGGAAGAACCGCAACGACCTTATTCAGCGCGCACGAGAGGAGGGTATTGCCGTGGATCTAGACGAGCTTGCACGCATCGGAGAGGAAAACGTCGAGTTGGCGGAGCGGAGGCAGCGTCGGAAAACGAATGCGAGCCAGAAGAGCTTCGACGACCTGGTCGGCAGTGATGGCATGCTCAGGAAGGATGTTTCGACCGCCCAAACCGCTACCGGCAACGATGCTTCCAGGAGTTCAGTCCGACACCGTGGTGCGGCTGGCTTCGCGGCTGGTTCTGTCGCTGCGGCCGCTGTGGTGAACCCCTTCTCCGATGACCATGTTCTGTTCGACCGCGACGAAGAAGAAGCTCACTCGCCCCAACCATTCACCTACACTGAGCCCAACACCCGTGAAAGCTCCGCCACCGTCGAAGGCGAGCCCGTTGCCTCTCCCACTACCGCCCAGCTCATCGATCTCACCCCGGAATCCTTCTATCTGCAGCCTGAGAACTTCCAAACAGCGTCTATACCCGCTTCTGAAGCCGGCGACCAGGCCGCTCAATCGTTCTACTCCTTCGCATCGGATGACGAAGCCGAAATACTATCCACCGGTACCCTCACGCCGCGTTCGGATCGCTCCGACTTCACAGGCGCATCTGTCGTCGGCAGCCAAGCCGACGACATCGCCATCCTGAGCATGCAGAACGACACGGACCACGATGCGCGCTCCGAAGTCTTTTCAGAATCCGGCTTCACCGAGGCTGGGTTCTCCGAAGCAGGCTTCAGCGAGGTGGGAGAGAACAGGGGCATCATGACGCCGTCGAGTTGGACGGACGTGGGGAGCGACAACGAGAGCGAGTGGGGTGGGCCTGGACAGGGAGGGCACGTCAGCCAGGTGCAGCAGTGATTCCCCCATGGTTATTCTGGGGTTCGGATGGTGAATGGCGTTTCGGGCACGGGATGGATACCTTTGGTTTGAATTTGACTTGACTTGACCTGACGTGGTTTCGCGCGGAATGGAATGGGACGGAATGGAATGGGACGGAATGGAATGGGATGGAATGGGCGAAGCAACTCGGTCTGGAGCACATTGGTTGGTTTTGCAACATTGGCGTCTCTCCCTCTACACATTTCCTGGTTGACTGAACTCTGCGGTAGCGTAGACGTACAGAATTTATTTCTTATCCCACTGTTCACTTGGCTGTTTTTGCAAGGCGCGACTTGCGTACGTGTGGGATACTGGGGTGGCTCAGTAAACGTGCCTACTCCAGTATGCGCGCATGGTATTGTGGGTTTACATGTGATTGCCCGCGCCTGTAATATGAAATCTGTGAATGCGCGGTGTATGTCATGGGTACTGGGAGTCTACAATACCTCAACAGATATACGAGGTACGTATCGCACTGCGCTTTTCGATGACCAACCCAACGGAGCAGTATTCGCATCGGCATCGAAGGCGGTGCAATTCCGCCCTCTCGTGGGACTGGCACTGACATTGGCATGGGTGTTGGCATGCGGTAGCCAGGAGCCGTACAAAGGAGCCGGAAGATTGTTGAGCCAGTGAGGAGATGTACGTTGTGAGCGGGTCTTCAGGAGGCTAGCTTATCACATGGTGGAGGGAGAGCAGCAGAATGCACATGGACTACAACGGTAGGCCCCTAATCTCACATGGGAAGCTAAATGCATCTTCGTAGCCTCGCATCGCTGAGATACGTTCGCGATCCTTTGAACCGGAGGAGCTCGGATCATGGCATCGTACAACAACACCAAGTTTATGCATGCTATAGGCATCGCAAGCCACAAGTCACAGCCCCAGATAACCTTGGAGCCTGGGCCGGTGCTTGTTTATCGCCCGAGCGTAGGAACTTGCGGGGGTGTCCCGCAGCGGGATCGCACAACGGCAACTCGCTCCTTGCGATTTGCGTGGCCGCAAAGCCGCGCGGGCATCCCGCGGTGCAGCTTCCCGAAATGCCAACACCGCCGATCGAGCGTGGGCGTTTTCTGGGGTTTGGCCCCGTTTTCTCCAGGTTTTGGTTGGAGCGGGGAAGCGCCAAGGGCGTCGTGCCGCAAGCCATCAAAGCGTCCGCGTGCTTGGCGCGGGCGTGGCCAGAAGCGTGGATGCACAGATGCATGCAGCTGACGATGTCCGAGCCATGGGCCTGGGACGCATAAATAAGATGCGACGTCCCGGCTGTCGTGGAACGCCAGATCGTTGCGTCTGAAGGCGATCCATTCACCCATCACAGCTACCATCATGTCGTCGGCCGAAGAGAAGAGACCGCCCAGTCATCTCGAAGACATCAAAGCCGACAATGCGCGCCAGGTAGCAGAGAGGGGTCAGGCGGCGACCGACATGTGAGATACCCGACCCTTCATGTGTCCATCTCGACTGACGAGCCCCAGCTACGGCCACGCTCTCATCGAATTCGATCCCAAGGCTGAATCGCGACTGAGATGGAAAATCGATCTTTACATCGTTCCCACGGTTGCCCTCCTCTACCTTTTCTGCTTCATCGACAGAGCCAACATCGGAAACGCGAAGATCGCTGGCCTTGAAAAAGATCTGGGCATGACAGGCTACGACTACAACGGCGTTCTCTCCGTTTTCTATGTTAGCTACATCGTGTTCGAGATCCCGAGCAACATGGCCTGCAAGTGGCTGGGTCCCGGGTGGTTCATCCCGCTTATCTCTCTGGGCTTCGGTATCTGCTCGCTTGGAACCGCCTTTGTGCATTCGAGGGCTGCGATTTCCGGGGTGCGATTTTTGCTCGGCATATTCGAGGCGGGCATGCTACCTGGCATCGCTTACTACATGTCTCGTTGGTACCGAAGAAGCGAACTCGCGTTCAGACTGAGCTTGTACATTGTCATGGCGCCCCTGGCCGGGGCCTTTGGCGGCTTACTCGCAAGTGCCATCCTGAAGCTTGATAGCTTTGGGAGCCTGCATAGGTGGCGGATGATTTTCGCGATTGAGGGCATCATCACGTGTGGTCTTTCGCTGATCGCTTTCTTCACGCTGACGGACCGTCCGGAGACCGCGCGGTGGTTGACGCAGGAAGAGAAGGATCTCGCCCATGCACGAGTCAAGTCGGAGCGCGTGGGGACGACAGAAGTCCTTGATAAGATCGACCGAACGAAGACATTGCGAGGCATCTTCAGCCCAGTCACGCTGACTACGTCGTTCATCTTTCTCCTCAGTAGGCCTCTCCCTCTTCTTACACCTGATCTAAAGTATCAAACGCTGACAGCAAGGAATAGACAACATTACCGTCCAGGGCCTCGCCTTCTTCGCTCCCACAATCGTCCAGACTATATATCCCAAGGACACTGTGATCTCCCAACAGCTCCACACCGTCCCTCCATACGGTAAGCTTCTCTACCTGTTGTAGTCCTCTCAGTATAGCTCGCTAACAAACTTGCACAGTCGTAGGAGGCTTCTTCACCGTGCTGTTCCCCTTCTTATCCTGGCGCTTTGACCGACGGTGCATCTTCTTCATCTGTTCCGCGCCACTCATCATGATCGGGTACATCATGTTCCTCGCGTCGACGGACGCACAAACGCGCTACGGCGCAACCTTCCTCATCGCCAGCGGTGCCTTCTCCTTCGGCGCCCTGTGCAACGCGCAGGTTTCCGCAAACGTAGTCAGCGACACGGCGCGCGCGAGCGCCATCGGCACAAACGTCATGCTGGGCAACATCGGAGGACTCATCTCGACGTGGTCGTTCCTGCCGTTCGACAAGCCAAACTATCACATTGGCAACGGCTTGAATCTGGCGACGAGCAGCTGCATTCTGATACTGTCGACGCTGATTCTCTTCTGGATGAAGTGGAACAATAAGAAGAGGGAGGAGAAGCGCGTGGATGAGGAGCTGGCTGGTCTCACGTTGCAGCAGCAGCAGGATCTGGACTGGAAACATCCTTCGTTCAGGTGGCGCCCGTGATGGAGGTTTGTGGTGGCGTAGGCTTACGCTGGGTGCTGCTGGGTTGAGTCGAGATTGGATTATCGAATTGGGTGTGTTGTATATATGGATTGGAAGACTATTTTTAAGTGTTCAATACAGATCTACATCTCACAAGTTATCTATCAGAAGTCATTGCATCGATTCTGTGCAGGTTTTTGTACTGCGTGTGGAACTTAGCATTGTCGCAGCTGCGGGCGCGGGTGCAGGTCAACGCCAACTACGATGGGGCATCAGAATTATTTTATACCTTAACCGGCCTCATCCAATCCCCCTGCACCCTTTCATCCGAACATTTACAAGAGATGTTTCTGAGTTGGAGCATTCAGAACAGTGTTTAACTATACGACCAATCGGATTAGTTTGACAACCGTTGCAGTATGGTGACGGAGATAGTGCCCCGCAACATGGGAGCTCTCGAACCTCGGCTCGGTTCGGTCTCTATGCAGCTCACATCCAACAACATGAATCCTACGAGCTTCACCACCTATGTAATATCATATATCATAGCTAAAAACTATCTTCAAAGCTTCCATCTCTCTGCCTTCAATTGAAGCTCTCGTGACCACCTTTCCGAACCCCAACCTATCGCAGCTATAAGCTCGACCCGCCATTGACAATGCCCTCAGCAATCGCAATCAAGCAAGTGCCCGGAAAACCAGGCCAAGTCTACTACCCCCTCGAGAAAATCACCATTCCCGAGCCAAAACCATCAGACAACGAAGTCCGTCTCCCTAGTTTACCACAGAACATTGCTGACCACAGCCCCAGGCCGTAATAACCCTCACAGCCGCCGCCCTAAACCACCGCGACCTCTTCATCCGCCAGCATCTCTACCCGGGCACAACGTTCGGGATGCCCCTCCTCGCCGACGGCGTCGGCACCGTGACCTCGACGGGGTCCTCGCCCGCAGCACACCAATGGAGCGGCAAGCGCGTCCTCCTGAACCCGGGCACGGGCTGGAAAGACGACCCCGAGGGCCCCGAACACCCCAAAGGCTACGCCATCATGGGCGGCACCAAGTTCAATCCTGCGGGGACGCTCGCCGACGTGGTGACGCTGGATGCGGGGGAGCTGGAGGAGTGTCCCGAGCACCTGAGCGATGAGGAGGCTGCTGCGCTGCCGTTGACGGGGCTGACGGCGTGGCGGGCGTTTGTCACGAAGAGCGGGAATGCGGTTGCTGGGCGGAATATCTTCGTCACGGGCATTGGGGGTGGGGTTGCGCTGATGGTGTTGATGTATGGCGTTGCGCTGGGGTGCAATGTCTATGTGAGCAGCGGGAATCAGGAGAAGATTGACAAGGCGGTTAAGCTGGGTGCTAAGGGCGGAGTGAGCTACAAAGAGGATGGCTGGGAGAAGAAATTGAGGGCGTTGCTGCCGAAGGAAAGGCCGTATTTTGATGCGATTGTTGATGGGGCGGGCGGCGACATTGTAGCTAAAGGTGTGAAGCTGCTCAAGGTATGTTCCCGTCCACTATTTTTCTCGTCTTGAGGTGAGTCGGTGCTGATGCTATGGATAGGCTGGAGGCATTATCTCGGTGTACGGCATGACCGTAGCTCCCAAGATGCCGTTCCTCATGACTGCTGTGCTGAGTAACATCGAAGTGCGTGGCTCGACCATGGGTTCACGAAAAGAGTTTGCGGATATGGTGAAGTTCGTGCGTGAAAAGAAGATTAAGCCTATCGTCAGCAGGACTGTGCATGGCATGGATATCGGTCAGTTGGATGGGTTGTTCGAGGATATGAAGAACGCGAGTCAGTTTGGCAAGCTGGTTGTCACGCTGGGTGACAAGAACACTAAGGCGAGTAAGTTGTAGCAGCAATTCAGCCATGTTGTTCGAGCTAAAGAGAGCTGGCAGACGTATAGATATAGCATCGAGTCATGAAATACGAAGCTAGGTAACGTCTATCAAGATATGCCATCACCAAACACCTGATTTGAAGGTTGCGCTTCACTGTACAACCGGAGATTGACGCGATTGTACACGGATTGACGCGTTTGGAAAAAGGATGGCTAACCCAAGATCGTATTGAAGCCAACGCGATCAAGCTGTTGGCGACCTTGCTATCGTCCACGAGTTCCTCCGAGCCTTTACACATGACTACGGAGCGGGCCATACATCGACCGAATGGTTGACAAGACCTATTTCATAATCAGAATTGCATGCTTTGTGCACTTTGATTACTTGGAGTTCATTCATGACCTGGTGGAGTCTAGTCCTAATTGGGGAAGCGTGAACATTCGCGACGGGCATGGTATACGAAGGGTAAAAGGATGCGAAGAAATTCTCCCGGCCAAGACAATGTTTTATAACATTAGAAGCATATAAATCATTGAAATATGTCAGCTAGTACAGTACGGTCAAGCATTCGTCGCACTCACACATTCCCGTTTCTTCTCGATGGCGGCCTCAAACAACAACCGCCAATATGATCTCATACTCTATGGCGCAACAGGATACACCGGCGTTCTTACAGCACAGTACATTACGAACCATCTTCCCTCCGATCTCCGTTGGGCTATCGCTGGTCGCACATCCTCCAAGCTCAGTGCCCTCTCGTCAAAACTGACCGCATTGAACCCGGACCGTCCCGCCCCTTCCATTGAAACAATCGAACATACTGAACAAAATCTGCTTGCCCTGGCACGTAAGACCCGCGTCCTGATCACGACCGTGGGCCCTTTCCACCGCTATGGTAGCTCAGTCATGGAAGCCTGTGCGGCCGCAGGAACGCACTATCTGGACAGCACGGGAGAGACACCTTGGGTGTACGAGACAGTACACAAATACCACGAGCTAGCCAAGAAGAACGGAGCATGTCTGATAACGCAGTGTGCGATGGACTCCGCGCCCGCCGACTTAGCTGCATACGCACTCGTGAACTTTCTGCACAAGCAATGCAATGCAGGCACGAAAGAGATCGTGCATTCGATTCAAGAATGGAAGAACGGTATGAGTGGGGGCACACTGCACAGTCTTATTGGCGTCGCTGGATCGTATCCATTTGCCCACCTGAAAGAATCGATAAAGCCTCTGGCATTGTGCGTGGACGGTGTGCGCCCAAAGAGCAAGCCGTTCGCGTTCGGGCTCAGTGGGACGAAGAGTGAGAAAGACGTGGGCTTGTTGACGGATAGTGTGATTGGTATCGCAGATACTGGACTTGTATATCGGTCGTGGAGCTTGATGGAGTATGGAGAAGGATTCAGTTATCTCACTGGCATGAAGGCTGCGAACCGCATTTCGGGCTTCCTTTGGCATGCTAGTTTATCCCTGAGCTTGCCGATGCTGCTGATGTCGCCTCTTCGGAGACTACTAAAGAGCGTGGTACCGTCCCCAGGCGAGGGGCCCTCGGATGAGTAAGTTGGCCATATTTTTACCTCATGTTTACCTTCTTGGTTCACTTTCGTGGTTTTGCTGACCTTTTCCTCCTACAGAGCCAAGGCAAAAGATCGTACCTCTTGGAAGACTGTGGCACGCAGTGATGCTACCAGTCCCAGTATAGCCGCATGCGAGATGGCGTATCCAGGAGACATGTACTCGCTCACGGCTATACTACTCTCTGAAGCGGCCATGGTACTGCTTCGACCTGATCGAGAAAACTGGGCGCAGAAGCTTGGAGGTGGTGTACTTACACCGGCTACTCTAGGGGACCAATACGTGGAGAAGGTCAACGCTGCGGGCCTGAAGATGGAAATAACACTCGTGGATCGGAAGTAGATTTAGAAAAGCCAATTGCGCTGTTTACAGTTCCTACATTGTTGCTATCACATTCTTGAGTGGTGGTTGTTCGATCTTGAAGATCGGAGAGCAAGAGACGCTCGCTTGACCTGTCTTCAACCCAACACCCTGCACCATTCTCCCGCTTCCTATCGTGCCATGTGCATTCAAGAACATGCAACCCCACTTGGCACATTCGTACATTTCGAATACTTCTTACCTCCAGTGACTACGACGTTGCTCCACGTCCACCCGGTACAAGCCGAAGTGCCGCATGTTACCACCACATCATACCCTGAGCTCGAGACTGCACCACTGCCGGTAACATTTTCGATAGTCAGGCCTGTGATGGGAACGCCGGAAGAAGCGGTTCCGCCATCCAGATCGCCTCCGTCATAGTTTTGCTCGATCAAGATGCCGTATCTACGAGCGGTCAGCGCATCTTCGAATGAGCAAGATATTTCACGATGAATAGACGTACTTGGAGATTGAGGCGAGGGTAATCTTGTTGTATGTTACGCCTTTAATCGTGCCTGTTTCGTTCTCGATGGCTTTGATGCGAATACCTGGCGAGCATTAATCCAACGCAATCGATGAGTAGAATGCTGATGGAAGTGTACCATTGACCGAATTCTTGACTTCGTTGTTGTAGAATGTCACGGTATCGACCACATTGTTATCACGACCCCCTACAGAACCGATGGACAGGCCGTGCCCTCCTGAGCAAACGCCGTTTTGGAACGTGATTTTCTAATACTAACTTTAGTATCTGGCACCTACGTCACAGTTTGAGCAAGGATAATGGGGAGGCTACTTACGGTTCCCGAATTGATTGCCACACAATCATCCTGGTTATACACATTGGCCCCATCGATGACAACGTTGTTGCTGCTTCCGATATCAAATCCATCAGTGTTTTTGCCCTGACTGTCGCCAGCGGAGTTGTCAATCGTCATGCCGGTAATAGTCAAACCATCTACGCCGTTGATGCTAACCGCCTGGATAGGCGTATTCTGAATGTGCAAATTGGTGATGGACGAGTCGATCAGGTTATGGGCAGCAAAGAATTTTGGCTTCGTCTTCCCGCTGCTACCACCGCCACCGTCCCACCAGCGCGCTCCGTCTGGGTTGAGATAGGCACCTGAAGCACCCGAGATCTTTATGCCAGTGCCTTTGATTTGGAGGAGAGGTCCCGCCCATTCCTTGTAGCCCCACGTGGTCTGGCCTTGGAAGATGACCTGCGCTCGCACATACGTCAGTGACCGCTCGCAATATAGTCCGCATTATAAAACGGTGGTGTTTTGGAAGCGACAAAGTTTTAGAAGTGGTCTGGTTTTTGAAGCGAGAAACATCATCAAGAGGTACGTTCACTCACCGACGTATCATCAGGAAGGCTAGAGAGGTCCAGCGTCACACCAGACGGCACGGCGACATTCGACAGCACGATAGTAGAGCATGACTTCTGGCTAGCGCTGGCAGACGCAGCACCGCTGGCTCCGGAGAAGGTACAGCTGGTGGCACGTTTGGCAATGGCCGGGTTCGGGGCTGGAGTGATGGCCGGCTGGGCTACAGGCGAAGCATTGCCCAGAGTGGCCAAGGCGAACAAGACTGCAGGAAATAAGAATCCCATGGCGAACAAGCAATGAATGAACACGAACAGCAAAGCCTTGGTAGACGGGACAAGCACTCTTGGCTATTAGACAAGCTTTTATATGCCGGCATCATTCATTATACGATACTGCCTTCACGAGACATTGAACGAGAATTTCCGTCGTAAAAACAATGATTCCTCCAGTCAAAAGACGGACGCGTCAACACTGCCGCATTTAATATATCACTGTGAGTTATCGTCGCTGGCGGCCCAATACACTTCGGCTTGTACCCTGAGGACGGAGCATAGTGCAGTTTAGGATTTGTGGAGCGCTTGCGTGTGATCCATCCCCGCAAGTTCGCAAGCGTTTATGGGATAAATCTTCCGGCGCTAGTCCTCTATTTATTCTGTTCGGCTAAGCGGCGCAGGTGATTACACTCACACAAACGGTCCATACGCCGCTTTGGCTTCCACGAATCGCTTTGATCTAATACTTCAGGGCTTGTACATAGGAGCAAGAGCAGTATGCCAAAGCGAGCAGCAACGTTAGTGTTATCTGTTCAATTTTACCAGCTCCAAGAGGAGGTAGGGATCGAAAGAGTACCCTGATTGACGGAAAGGTAAGTAGCGAATAACATAGCTATGAGAAAGCTATTGATTTTGTCGCCCATGGATTATGAGACCGACGAGTTTTGTACCATGCCAGGGTTTAGTATTGCTGCCCAGTTTGGATGTTAAGTTGCAGCTATCGCTTGGGTGCTCACTAATAACCTATGACTCGGATACAGTGGTATCGAGACTGAAAATGTAGGCACTATACGTATCGTAATGCTTTTGGCCAGTCATTGGATCATTAATTGGTCAACGTTTGGGGTTGAGATACGACTAGCCCACGGAACGTTTGAGTAGCCCAATGAGGTGTTAGACCAAATTTTAGCCTATCCGAGAGTACCATGCTGCTCGCTTCATCGTCCCATCATCGAATTTATGTTCAGAAACACATAAAGAATAGTATACACGAGACAAGGCGTGGAAAACTAATACATGCTCCTTATTGAAGAGCGAATTGATTGCTTTCGAGCCACCATTCAGTATCCAGCCCATTATGCCCTCCCTATCCTCACATGACATCATCGACGTATTGGTTGTGGGTGGCGGCAACGCAGGCTTCTCAGCTGCGACTTCCGCCGCAGAGTCTGGCGCACGACGTGTCGTCCTCATCGATAAATGTCCTGAAGACTGGGCAGGAGGTAACACGTATTTCACTGCGGGTGCCTTTCGCACAGTGCACACTGGAGCCCAGGACCTGATACCCATCGTCAACAATGTCGATGACAAGACTGCCCAGATAATCGATATGGAACCGTACACGCCGCAAGATTTTCGAAAAGATATCGATCGGATGACGTCTGGACGGACAGATCCGGCCTTGAGTAAGGCATTAATTGATGAGTCGAACGCTACTGTTAAGTGGCTAGCCAAGAACGGTATTCGGTTTCAACTTTCATTCAATCGGCAGGCGTATAAAGTCGATGGACGGTACAAATTCTGGGGCGGTATGTCGTTGAAGACGGATGAAGGAGGGAAGGGTTTAATCAAAGATCATCAAACCGCAGCCCAGAAACACGGAGTCGAAATCTATTACTCCACTCCAGCGAAGCGACTCACCACCAACAATTCTGGAGCTGTTACCGGCGTTGTTGTTACTTACAACAACATGGATACCCTGTTGCGAGCCAAGGCCGTCATTCTGGCGGCCGGTGGCTTCGAAGCGAACCCCCGTATGCGATCTCAATTTCTCGGTCCTGGTTGGGATCTTGCACATGTACGAGGTACTCCTTTCAACACGGGGGATGCTTTGGAATTTGCGATCCGCGATGTGAGCGCCAGGCAAGCGGGCAACTGGTCTGGTTGCCATTCAACATGCTGGGATGCTAATTCGCCCACCGACAGCGGCGATCGCGTCATCTCGAATGAGTTTACAAAATCCGGATATCCACTAGGTCTCATGATCAATAATCTAGGACGACGTTTCGTCGATGAAGGCATTGATATGCGCAACTACACGTACGCCAAGTTCGGGCGTGCAATACATGAACAGCCAGACGGAATTGCGTTCCAAGTGTGGGATCAACAAGCAATTCCATGGTTACGGAGCGAAGAATATCGTGACCAGGTTGTACAGAAGATATGGGGCTCTACACTTGAAGAGCTCGCACAGAAGTTGTCCTCGGATCACAACCTGGTGGATTCATCGGCGTTCGTCGAAACAATCAGAGAATACAACCAGGCCGTATACGCGAACAGAGAGGAAAAGCCCAACCAGAGATGGGATCCTTCTGTCAAAGACGGGTTGTCTACACAATCCTCAGGAAGACGATTGCCACTAGCAAAATCGAATTGGGCGTTACCTTTAGATCAAGGTCCTTTCATGGCAGTCAAAGTCTGTTGTGGTGTAACCTTCACGTTTGGTGGTCTCGCTGTAAACCCGGATACTACTGCCGTTATATCGACCGCGGGGCGAGAGGTTCAAGGCCTTTATTGCGTGGGTGAGATGCTTGGGGGACTTTTTTACGGTAACTACCCTGGCGGTAGTGGGCTAACTTCTGGTGCTGTATTCGGTATGAGAGCTGGAAAAGCAGCCGCAAAACTTGCGCAACACAGACGATTAGATGATGGGGGTGTGCCTGCTCAAGCACGCTTGTAACTTTTAGATTAGAAAATACCTATACATACTAAACAACTTATTTGGTGGTTTATAGAACCAATTCGGTCCGCCTGATGCGAGAATGGCAAAGCTGAACGCTCTTTCTTACTATTTTCATGACAGTTTGATACATGAACTATGTTCGGTGAATATGTGGTGAAAACCACGATCTTTGGTAGACAGGCTGTGTACCCAAAAGCCAGCCAGCCAACCTATTCCCTCAATGCTCTGCTAAAGAATTGCCATACGCCGTTAAAGCTGTAGTTTCTCAAATAGGCGACATAATAGAGAATGCCATATATGGCTCCTCCCAAATGCTATTCATGTTAGTGTCGATTCAGGTTGCGGAGAATGTTACTCGGTGCTCCACTTACCGCCGCATGCCCAATGAAAGTTTTTTCATCACCCAACTCGTATGCATCAATTACGAAGTAAGCCACAGAACTTGCCCAAAGTGGGACGGTAAACGGGATATTCGAAAAGCGCGTCATCGCAGTTGGGTACAGACAAGAAGCAGCCGCAGCCATTCCGGAAACCATGCCGCTTGCACCCAAGACTTCATGCCAAACCAAGACATTACTTTGTCGTGGGTTCCTTCTCGCATCTTTGGTTTTGCGGTGATAGAGCCATGCAAGTGACCCGGAGATGCAACTTCCTATAGCCAATGCAACCAGACCTACACCACCGACAGCCGGGCAAAAGGCGAGCACATCCCCAAAAGAGTAAAGGCTGACCATATTGAAGAAAAAGTGTCGCTGGTCTATGTGAGAGAAGGCGGATGTAATGAGCGTGTAATAGCGCCCAGCTTTGATGCCATGTCGTGAGAGCGTAAAGTGCTTAGATAGTTTCTGGTGTAGCTGCCGTTCTCTCGGTTGGTTCGCGTATTGCCAGGCCCCGAAGATTACGGCATTCAGGCCGAGGAGTGCCCAAGTTGCGCGTCTGGCATCTCTATATGCGATAGCATCCGGGAAGCTCCTTCTGAAAAGTGCATAATCAAAAGCCATGGCTTCTTCAGCCTTCTCAGATGAATCGTGGGGATGGACGTGTGTCAGCGCAGCGGAGGGTAACGTGATGATTTAACAGCACCTCTGCCAAGGACGGTCAGATTGAGAATAGCGCGAACACGAGAAAGGCGCGCAGCATTTTGCTCTGATCGTCACCTTCCGTTATCATCCTTGATGCATCACTTAATCCTACGTGTATTCAGGCTTGATTCTCGACCATGGCACGCCCATGAGGAAACGCTACGTAGGAATCTCAAATCACTACGACTCTCCGCTGGAGAAGAAACCAAATGGTCCGAGGATGCTTTATCCTACAATGAACTGCTAAGGTGCTCGAGAAACGTCGTTATTTTAGCAGTGCGTCACGAGGAAGGCTTTAGAATGGATCTGAAGTGCCATTCGAGTCTTTCGCTTTATTTCCTTGTGATATGAGACGCTGGTGCTTACAGAGTTTAGCGTGCTGGTTACTGAAGTCGAACTTTGCAATCCAGACTAATTCATATGCCTCCTATATGCTATTATCTATCAACAGGTTGTTGGAGTTGCCAGATTCTAGTAACAACCTCTTAGAACCCATCTATCGCGTTTGCGTGAGCTGTACACTTTTCCTGGACGTTAGGATCTTAGGCTCTGCTTTTCCGAAGCGAGTGGATCCTACGCTAGGCTTTTCCGAAGCGAGGGATGTTCTTTTTCATTCAAATGCTTGAATTTTGACAAGCGCATTGTTCCTCTGCTTTGTCGCGTTATCATAACCCTGAAAACCGCTTCAATGATTATCTCCGTTACATAAATCCGGGCACTCGGCTAGCCCGATTCATACAAAGATCGTTGTTCTGCATGCATATGTAGAGCAGGTAGATTAGCAGCGGCCGCTAGCGGCGGCCGTCAACGCCATCGGCGTTCGAACAGCTCTTGTTCATGTAGCCCTGATGACCAATTGACTGACCATCTGTCTATGCAATTCATAACAGACCGACCTCCCAGTCAACCATAAATACCCTAAGCTGAAGGCATATTGCCTCTACATACGAGCAACTCGCAATCGCATGCAATAAACATTTGGCGCAAGCATGACGTCTTCTTTAGCTTTTGACTCTAGCTCCCTCTTCAGGGTTGACGGCATTGTTGCGGTCATTACGGGAGGAGGCACTGGTTGGTGTTCTGCGTCTGAAATGTTGCTACCCCATGTGGCTAACTATGAAATAGGTATCGGTTTGATCATGACCCGTGCGCTTGCTCTCAACGGCGCAAAAAGAGTGTATATCATTGGTCGACGTCTCGAAAAACTTGAAGAAGCAGCGAAAGAACACGAGAGTATCATTCCGATTCAAGGGGACGTGACCTCGAAAGCAGACCTTCAGGCTGCTGTTGACCAAATCACCAAGGAGGTCGGCTATGTCAATCTTGTCATCGCCAATTCTGGTAGTATCGGCCCCGCTGTTCGTTTCAACCCAAACCACTCGGTCAAGGAGCTTCACGATGCCCTCTTCACCAACTTCAGTCCAGAGGAAATGACCGATACCATGAACATCAATGTCACTGCTGCTTTCTTTACTATGACTGCCTTTGTTGAGTTGCTCGATGCAGGCAATAAGCAGGCACTCTTAGGAGGTTTTGGGAAGCCTGCAGAGGGCAGCAAGGTGCCTTCGATCCAGAGTCAGGTTATATTCACAACAAGTGTGTCAGCGTTTAGCAGGCACTGGTCCTCGTCTCCTCACTACCTTACGAGCAAGGTAGCAATCATGCAAGTCTCCAAGCATGCCAGTACCCAACTAGCTCACCATGGCATCCGTGTGAACGCCCTTGCACCGGGAAGTAAGTTCCACAATTACAAAAGTATGATTGGACGACGTACTAACAATTTTGAACCTAGTCTACCCATCCGACCTGGCTTCGGTACTTATCAATACCCGTACGCCAGAGGATGAACCACCCAGTGATCAGAGATTCATCCCGGCACGGCGTTTTGGCACTGAAGAGGATATGTCAGGTGCTATATTGTATCTAGCTAGTCGAGCCGGAGCCTATACCAACGGCTTGGTTCTCACGACTGACGGTGGCCGTCTGTCAGTCATGGGAAGCACCTACTAGATACGAACACATTTGTGGAGAAATTTCTCCAATCCAATATCTGTGAAGATCGTTTTGTTGAATGTAGACGTCCATGTACATGATTTGATCTCGGTTAATTACAGCGAGCGAACATGGTGTTTAATCCAAAAGCAAACCTTTCTTGCCGCTTGCTGTGCACTGAAAACAAGAATAAACAGAACAAAGTACATCCTTTTTAGCTTATTATATCACTTACAGGTGAGGAAGCCGAAAAGAAGTACAAAAGGTCGCACATTGCGGGGACTTAGTGGATAGACGAGAGTTCTGTATTGTGCGGTATATGCGGTATTTATGAAAAGTGGTGAGCATGAATCTTATGAATGAAATTACACCACTTTATAAGTTTTGTTGATCGCCAGGCTGCAACAAATACAGTCCACTATGCGAAGATTCAATAACACATGAAGCAATGCTACCACTCTTCTATCATACTACCTAAGTAAGTCATAGCTCGTGAAAGGAGGACTGTAAAGCCGCTTACACTCATGATTTCTCATAATGTGGATATTAGTTCATCCCTTTGTGCATACACAATGCAAGGATGGTGTGCCTCTTTTATACTCGTCCCAGGCATCTTATGCCTCTTAAAACCCACGTTGTAAGTTACGAACTCAAGACTACTCGACATATAAACACGACTACATTTCTGCTACCATTCCATTCTTGCCTTGCAGCACGAGTAGAACAACTATCTCTATCAAGATGGCACCCCCTTCCACCACAAATACAATATCGTCTCTTAACCCTATACTTACTTCTAGATTTGGATCTGGATCTGGGTTTCGATTAAGCGTACGCAGCTTCACCTACCTTACTCCACGCACCCACAGCCAGAGCCAGCGCCGCGACGAACCCGAAGCCGCTATGGCAGCCAACGAAAACTATAAACCATTCAAAGTGGTCATTGCCGTGTTAGGTATCATCTCATTCATTATGCTCCTCGTGGTAATTAGCTGGTATGCGTGGTCTCACCACCAGCGGAAGAAAGCCCAGGAGAAGCAGGATGCCAAGGATGCCGCAATGGCGAAACTGTTCACTGGTTCGCAACATGTGGTTGGCGTAAAAGAGGTAGGTGGGAGTCGGGAAGGAGGTACGGCGAGGATAAACTCGGAGTATGAAGAGCGGAGGAAAAGAGGCGCCATACGTTGGTCGTTTGGGGGCTTTCTCGCCAAGAGATGATTGGTGAACGTTATTTGGTAGAATTGATTGGGTATTATACCGAATTGATGGTCGTTGAACTTCTCTTAGTACTTCCCTTAATCAGACCACGCCTGACCAACTTGGGTACGAGCGTCATGTGCCATGAATTCTTACTCATAATACCCTACCCCTACCGTGTTCTGACTACGCTCCTGCTGTAGGAGTTTGATTTTTTTTTCCCGTTTAGCTGAGCCCCCATTCTCATTGTATGTGATTGTACTTTAGGTCTTCTTCGGAGAGCAAGTTGTAGCCCTTTGCGGGGTCAGACTCATAGCTATCAACATCGATTCTATACCTGCTACAAAACAGAAAAGTACCGCTCTCCACCAAGAGCAGCACTTACGTAATTCCTATCCGAATAGAGTATAACGTGCACCGCCACAGTTACGCTTTGGGCGTCATACCACAGCACGCTAACCTCTTCATCCCTTACGCTAGTCCCACTACGCAGGTTCCAGTCGCCATCAGACCGCAGCAAAGGCACGTCAATCATGACATCATGGGCCGCGTGGGCCGCGTAAGCTGAGACAACCTCTCATCTTTGTGTGAGGGGGATCGCAAATGGCGTGCTTGTGTAAGGGTCCACGTTATTCTCAAGAATTGCTAATGGATTGTGACGATGGGCAGGAAAACAGGGCAATTGCTATTTACGGCAAAGACGGCAAGGACGGGAAGACAAAACAGGGCGGGCTATTCGATGAGCGACAGGGGTAGAGGTCCTAGGGAAGTTGATCAGTTGGAATTGGGCTAGGGGTAGGTAAACGAGACGGATGAGACGGATGACAAAATCAGCCTAAGATTGACGTAGCCACGAAACAGTTCCAGCAAGAGCAACTTGGATTGCAGTGCGAGAGACAACGAAAAGCACAGAGCAAGATAGAGGGGAAGAAATTCGTGGTTGTAATTATTCTTGATTCATCTGTACATTACAGTATCCAAACAGAAGTCTTGATGCCCATCCAAGATATCCAAAACTCCGTGATTACAACTCATAGCCCGAGTTCATAGCTCGAGGGCAAAGTGAAATAGCTGCAGAAAAGCTAATCCTATTCAATGCGACCATTTTTGACAATGGATGACTTTTTAATCGCGACTCAGGACGCTGTCGATCGTTTACAAGAGACCGGCGACGGCGAAAAGACCACCGGCGATGGCGCCCATGGCGGGAAGAGCAGTGGGTGCGGCGGCACCAGGGCTGGAAGAGCCTGAACCAGCCGCCGAAGATGCTGCGGAACCGGCAGCGGACGTGACGCTGTTAAGGCGGGAGCTGGCTTCGCTCTGGATGGAGGATGAAGCGGCTCCATCCGTGGCACTGGAAAGGGCGGCGGAAGCGGACGAGGCGATTTCAGAAGCCTCGCTGGATGCGGAGCTGGCGAGCGATGAGGCAGCTGATCCTGCGCCCGATGTGGCCGAAGAAACAGCTGAGCCTGCAGCCGAAGTGGCCGAGGAGATGGCTGATCCAGCGTCTGAAGTAACAGAGGCAATACCTGAGCCGGCAGCCGAGGTGAGGCTGCCTACGATAGAGGTGATGTCACCACCAATGCCAGAGGTAATCTCACCGCCAATGGAGGAGAGGAGAGAATCAACCTGGGCGTTGGCAGCACCGGCGGCAGCGGCAGCGACGAAGACGGCGGAGAAACGCATTGTGAAGTGTGTGGTTGTTGGGAGTATTTGAGGTGTGGTTGATGAAATGTGAAGTCGGTTGATGACTGGTGTTTGACTGATGAAGGTAGGTTTGATGAGAGGGAATGTAGCTTGAGCAAGGCGAAAAGCGTTCTTATAGCAGTCTGTCCTCGACGTAACGCACGGCCGATGTCCCTTGGAGCGTTGTTAGCTCTGGGCAACAAATTCACCAAGACCGCATTTGGTCCCCTACGCATAGCACCGCCTCGCCATTTCTCTTACGTAGCCATGACCAGCCTGGCTACTTTCACTGGTCCGCACCGCCACTTCATGTTCCGGGTGCTCGGCGGCCATGCGAGTTCCGGGGTCTCAGAGCAGGAAACACGACGCGATTCGCTGGTTCCCTACGTTGCTGCAGCAGTTTTTGTGGGGAACCCTGAGCTCGGTCCGGGGTGATCGCCTGCTTGCAGGACGCCGTTGTCTTTGCCATGACGACAGATGCTGCTAAAAATGCTGCTTGGGCGATGGCGAGAACAAAGGCTGCGAAACAAGGTGGGACCCGCCTGTACAGTCATCAGAAAAGCGTGGCGCAGAAGTTGCGTTGTCTTTCTCTGCTCCCAATTGGAGACAGGCATCGATCGTTCTGTGTAAGCGTATTGCGCGTTGGTGGATGGCTTCGACGACCCGTACCACCATCCCATCGCTGGTACTGGGGCTATGAACTGCAGCCAGCCGCACCGATCAGCACTCAAGCTTTCTGGCCCTACCCAGACCCAACGTCGCATACAGTTTCACCAAGCGAATTCCAGCTTGGCCCACGCCAGACGTAGGATGCAAATGTGCATGGCAATCCAGTTTGCTGCATTTACCCGCCATGGAGATGCCGTGAGTATGATCTCATCGCGGTCTGAAACGAGACCCGCTCAGGAAATTGGCCGGCCGCAAATTGCCTTGGAAAGTCGTCGAAAGTCCTGTTCCTGGCTGCTGAAGCTGGGCCCATGCGGCGCCAGTGTCGGAAGGTTCAAGGCCATGGGGATCGGCTACACAGGTGGCGCGGGCGAGTGCCGGTGGTGATGATGTGGCGTGGGATGGATGGATGCTTCGCCGATGCATCGCGAGAGGCCAAGCCTGCGCCTTTCCCGTTTCTAATTTAGGCCAACGTACGCGTGTACTAACGACGAGCAGAATCTCGCCTGCGAATGCCACAATTGGTGATTGCTTACATGAAGGCATGCTTTTTCTCGTTCAGACCATGATCAACACATTCCCATCAAAGGAACTTTAGGTTGCAGCGCCTGAGTATCTTCCCACATCCCTTGCATGCACTGCCCGTCCAAAGGCTATCCGAGTCCAGGTGACAATAGAAAGAAGCAGCTCACTTCACAGCAAGTGTGGCTGCCATGGCACATGGAGTCATGTGATCTCGGCCAGTCGCCTGCGTGCTAGCATTCGGCGTGAAGCTGGCCCGAGCTCCAGTATCGCAACAACCTCACCCAACAGCGTCGAACAGCCATTGCACATCTCGCGCTTACACAATGCCGCCCAAACCACCGATTCCCATACCCCGGCCCTCCAAAGCGCCCAGACCACAGTTCTCCCACTCATCCCAACAACGAAAACCCAAATCGCAGCCGAAGTCAACAGCTCCCTCCGCAAATCCCAAAGCACCTTTTGCTTCTCCACGTCCTCCTGCTCCACTACCGTCCAAACCCACCTCCCCGCTCAATGCCCGTACAATCAAGTCAGGCGCCTCCATCGCATTCTTCTCCTTCTGCGCCGCCCTCTTCTTCCGCGACCACCTCTTCACAATCGATACCGTAAATGGGTCCTCCATGGCTCCTACGCTCTCCCCACACGCCCATGAAACCGGCGCCAAAGATAAAATCTTGATCCAGCGCGGTATATGGGGTCGCAGCAATATTCAGCGCGGCGATGTAATCACGTTTTGGAAGCCCCATAAGCGGAACGAGGTTTCGATTAAGAGGGTCATCGGCGTAGAAGGGGATACCATCTATCCGCACCGAGGTTATGCATGCGATCCTGAAGTGGTCAATAGCAGAAGGGTGGAAGGCTGGGACGGGTTGGGGAGTAGGGACTGGACGTTGGGTGGAGACGGTGAGGTGGAGGTGGGCAAGGTGGTTGTTCCGAGGGGACATGTATGGGTTGAGGGTGATAATTGGCGTCGCAGTTTCGATAGCTGTGACATTGGGCCTGTGAGCTTAGGGTTGGTGGATGGTAAGGCGAAGTGGGTTTGGAGGGATTGGCTGGCACTCCAGCCAGTAGGGGACAAGCGGGAGAAGGGAGGGGAAAGAAGCAGGGTTATAGAGGGAAGGGGACGTGCGAATAGTCCTATGGACAGGCTTTTGGATGATTGATGCCATTAATCATTCAGTCATGCTTGCTTTCGTATATATATACCCCATGCAATATGCAGCTTACATTGCCGCAGCTTTTCTCTACCACTTCGCCTCCTTGCTTGTGGTGAACTCCCTCAAGATGGCGATGTTCTTCTCTAGTGCTGCCAACCAGACCTCAAGCCCTTGCTGAACCTTGCCCTCGTCACTCCCAAGCTTGGAGTAAAAGTCCTTGCGGTACGGTGTGGCGCTCATGGCGGCACTGAAGATAGGCTTGATGACGAAGGAATGGTGCGGCTTGAGAGTATTGCCATAGGCATCACGGAAGGAGTCGGAGAGCTCCTTTGAAGGGTTGGCAGTGTTGTGGCGGAGGGCTTGAGCGGTGAAGTCGAGACCACTAGGAACAGTTCCATGTCAGTCATCTTTACGGAGAGGTAATCGAGGAGGAGCAGATAAAGAGGAGGCATACCGGGTCAACCACAGAAGGCCTTCCGTAGCAACGTGCTTCTTCTCCTTGAGCTCGTTGATGACAAGATCCTGGAGGGTCTCTGAAAGGGTCGGAGCGGCGAGTTGGCGGTCACGGATTTTCTGTTCCCCTCTAAGATTAGCGTTTCTCTTAACTGTCTCCTGTGTCTATTGACCCAACCCTCTCCAGCAACCTTTTCATCCGATCTTCACGCACCTTGATGTTACCGCTCATGTCATTCTTAACCGGCTTGAACGCCGCCGAGCCCAGCACATCTATACTCCTGGATCAGTAGTGTTCCAATTACCTGCTCCCCCAATCCTGCACATACCGAACAGCGAAAGCAAGCTCTCAGCTGCCTCGAGGAACTCAGTTGTCGAGATCTTGTTGTCGGCCGCAATGGGTACGTCGACGAAGCTCTTCTTGAGCGTGTCGAAGAAGGTGCCGCCAGGAGGGATAGAAACGGACATTCTGCTGATTTTTTGCTTCTCTCGTGTTTTGGTGAAAGGTTGCAGAGAAGAACAAGTGTCACGGAGGACAAGTGTGTTCAGGGTCCACTCTGGACCTCAATCAAGTCACGGAGCGGTGAGGCGTGGTGGGGTGTGCTTGGCGTGCTCAAGGGGCTAGAAGCGGGGCAGGTGCGGCTGCGGGAGCTATGACGACCACCACCATCACGAGCTCTCACCGAGCCGATGTCGCGCCTCCAACGGCCACGGATAAGTATCCGTTGTGAAAGGCTCATAGAATGCAGTTCTAGCTTGTTCCTGTAGTCTAACACACGATCTAGGGCACAAGACTCAAGCACCATTCTCAATTGCTTAGCGATAACCTTGATCCCTACGTAACTCACGAGCCAGGTCCAGCAGACTTAACGAACAGCAAACATGGTATCAACCATTCACTCAACGTCTAAAGTTCACCGCATTGCATGTATCCCTGGTGACGGCATTGGTACCGACATCACAGAAGCAGCTGTCCAAGTCCTGACCACGCTCTCTAAAACTCTGGGTAGGTTCTCGTCCACCGTTACATAGTTGAGCACGTTGTAAAGCCGGGAATTATAAGATTGAAACGGAACTGCGAAGCCCTAGAATACTATAACTCACGTACGAATCTAGGCACCTTTGAATTCGATTTTTCACACCTTGACTGGTCGTCTAAGGCCTACCTCGAACGCGGCTGGTACATGCCACCCGACTGGGCGGACCAGCTCAGGAAACACGATGCTATCTACTTCGGCGCAGTAGGCTGGCCCAATGTGCCCGACCACATATCCCTTTGGAACCTCATCCTCCCAATCCGCAAAGTGATGAACCAATACGTCAACGTTCGCCCAACGCGCATTCTTGAAGGCACCACAAGCCCTATGGCAAACGTGAAGAGGGACGACTTAGATTGGGTGATTGTGAGGGAAAACAGCGAAGGAGAGTACTCGGGTCAGGGAGGCACAAGCCACGAGGACACGCCGCATGCTGTAAGCCACTCGTGTCCCATACCTAATACTGCTACACTCCGGTCTTACCGGCCAAGGGTTTCCCAAGGAGAAAGGCTAACGATGAGAACAGATAGCAACCGAAGTATCGATCTTCAGCCAAGTAGGCATCGAGCGCATCATGCACTTTGCCTTCGAAACAGCGCGCTCCCGGCCCCGGAAGAAGCTCACCATGGTCACAAAATCGAACGCTCAGCGCCACGGAATGGTGCTGTGGGACAAGGTTTTCTACGCCGTGGCAAAGGAGTATCCGGATGTGGAGATCGACAAGATGCTTGTTGATGCCATGACGGTGCGCATGGTGATGAATCCGACGTCGCTGGATACAATAGTTGCTACGAATCTTCACGCGGACATCCTCTCCGACCTCGCTGCCGCCTTGTCGGGCTCAATTGGTATCGCCCCGTCCTCAAACCTGGATCCCACGCGCAAGAACCCGAGCATGTTTGAGCCTATTCATGGGTCTGCGCCTGACATCGCGGGCAAAGGGATAGCGAACCCTGTGGGAGCTTTCTGGAGCGCGGCGGAGATGGTGAGATGGCTTGGTAAGTTACCTTGTGTAGGACGTCAGGAGACGACTGAGTGCTGACCAAAGTGATTCAGGTGAAGAAAAGGCCGCAGATTCGTTGATGAACGCGATCGAGAATGTCACCAAGGCCGGCGTGAAGACGAAAGACTTGGGTGGAAGTGAAAATACGAAAGGAGTTACGGAGGCGATATGTAGAGAGATCGAGAAACAGCTAGGGGCATAGAAAACGACGAGGGTCGGAGGTTGCAAGATATACACCAAGTTGAAACGTGGCGACGTATATATCTATGACCGTGAATAATGAGCGTAAGCATGCATGCTACACCGATATGTAGGGTGTGAAAGGCAAAAGCAACATAAAAACAGTATCTATTCGTGTGATCTGGCAGCATATAGTACACGTTAACGCACTGGTACATATAGACAAAATCTAAGATCAATGCTACCAACCCAACTCATCGTCGCGTTCCGCTCGGAGTCAATGCAAGCAGGGAAAAGGAACCAAGGATATCTACTTCAGGGCCTTGATAACGGCATCGGCGTACTCGTATGTCTTGGCCTTACCGCCAAGATCACCAGTGATGGACTAGGTTCAATCGTTAGTGTTTGCTCATGTATTGGGATGATTTGAGATAAGCCTACCTTGCCCTCGGCCAGCACCTTGAAGATGGCCTGCTCGATGTTGTTTGCGTAGTCGCCCAAGCTCATATGCCTCAACATCATCATGGAAGAGAGCAGCAATGCCGTCGGGTTTGCAAGCTGCTTGCCTGCGATATCTGGCGCGCTACCGTGAACAGCCTCGAAGATAGAGCACTCGTCACCAATGTTTCCAGAGGGAGTCAAACCAAGACCACCAATCAAGCCAGCGCACATATCGGACAGAATGTCTCCGTACAAGTTAGGCATGACAAGCACCTTGTCGTTGTAAGGCAGTGGGTCGGTAACCATCTTCAAGCACGTGTTGTCCAGCAGCTCAGCGTCGAACTCAATGTCGGGGAAGTCCTTGGCGACGTCGCGCGCCGTGGACAGGAATAGACCGTCGGACATCTTCATAATGGTAGCCTTGTGGACGGCGCGCACCTTCTTGCGGCCGATATCCCGCGCGTGCTGGAAGGCGTAACGGAGGACGCGCTCGGATGCCTCGCGCGTGATGAGCTTGATGCTTTGTACCACACCATCGACCACGACGTGCTCAATGCCCGAGTACTCGCCCTCGGTGTTCTCACGGATCAGGACAGTGTCGACATCATCGTAAGGCGTCTTGTAACCCTGGATGCTCCTGCAGGGGCGCACGTTGGCGAAAAGATTGAATGTTCGGCGGAGAGTCAAGTTGAGCGAAACGTGGCCCTTTCCAACAGGCGTGGCGAGCGGGCCCTTGAGGGCGACGAGGTTGCGCGTGACGCTGTCGATGGCCTCGTCTGGGATGACCGTCTTGCCATCCTTGAGGCGGGGCGTGACGTCGACGGGCTCCCACTTGATGGGTACGTTGGCAGCGCTGTAGATGTCCTTGACCGACTGCGCGATCTCAGGACCGATACCGTCACCCTCGATCAGCGTGACGGTGTACTTTCCGTCATTGCCCTTGGTGCCCTTGAACTTTGCGACCTCGGCAGCGGCGTAGTTTCGTGACTGTCGACCAATTAGTCTAATTGAAATGAAGATGATTGCGAGCTTCGCGATCGATGGTGCGCGCTCCAAGCAGGCGACTAACCTGCACCAATGCGGGCGTCCATCTCGAGGGTGCGTTCGCCCGGCGCAGGCATTGCCGCGCGGGGGCGCCAAAGGCACGTCCAGCCAACATGGTGAAGGGCAGGATATATGTGTGAGGTTCGATTGCAGCTACGTGCCTAGTCGTAGCAGGATCGAGCGGGTGCTGATGTGCAGGCGGAGGTGTTGATGCTGTTCAAGGTAAAAGCAAAGCTTGCGGAGGAGATATCCCGCGGCTGCCACTTAGCACGTGTGGTCCGTGTCCCCGGCCTCCGGAACGCGTGCTCAAGCTTGACATTTCCTCCTGTCTTGCCTTCTCGAGTCGCTTTGTCAACTTTTAGTCGTAGACGTGCAAGCCAATTGTCTCATCGTGGGCTTTCTTCTACATTACTGTGAGTGCTGGCGCTGTTGGCGCGCGATGACGTCTCGCCGAATGCGATGCCGAGTCCATTGTCACATGCGCGATAAATATCCATGCGACAAATTTTTTGCGCGCATTGTTGTACAGTGCTGTTCCCAGAGTATTGAGCAATGTCATATCTTCCATTGCCTGTTGTAGAGTAACTTACTATCTGCATACCTCTACTGCTCTACCTGCAGAATAGGACGGGCGAAAGGGTTACTCCATGAATAACCGAAAAGGAATGGTTAGATGCGTGCGCTACCCGATATAACGAATTTGTAGGTGTCTCACCTCAGTAAACCGTACAAGATGAAGCTGTCTTCTATTATAATGTAGCCTACGGAAATTCACATTAATAAATATAAGTACAAGGCCCACCCGCTGTTTTTCATCAATCATAGACGGTGTCCTCATCAACCATCCTACATCATGGCAAACTCATGCAAACCTCTCATACACTCGCCAGCAGTCAAATTGAAGATCATCGTCTGTTCTATTTGTCCGCTTGTTTCCTTTGAAACACGAACAATGCGTCGTCCTTGCCCGCAAAACTCGGCAATGGCATGCGCAACGTGAGTGCAAACTCCGGCAGGTTTTTCTCCGCCCACTCGTCCAAGACGGTATATCGGAAAGCAGTGAAGCCATTCGCGTTCTGAGTCCCCGCCACTACAATGGCGTCTCCCCTGAACCCTTCGAGTAGAGGCTCAGTGAAGCTGCCTGTAGCTGGCGGATACACAAGCAAGAGGACGCATCCCTTGCCCTTGTCGTTTTTATTCAAATAGGCCAAGCCGTTCTCATGGGTAGTGTCATTTACCCAACTAACGCGGAACTCGGATGACCCATCATCAATGGGCCGGACATCAAGATCCTTCATTCCATCCGGTAACGGAAAATTTCTGAGCATAAAGGTCCAGTATCCGTTCCCTGAGCCGATGTCAAGTATGGGTCTTACGGCTTCTTTTGATGGCTTTGCGGGCTGTGCCAGCTTTGCAATAACATGTAGTGCGGCATAAGTCGGCACCACGCAACCGAAATGATGGTAGAACACTGGAAGTATGTGATGGGCTATCTTCGTATGTGCTGTGTTTTGCCATGGGCCAGCCCATTCTAGCTCCTCGCAAGAGTAGGCCCACAAGGTGAAGTACGGATTGGTGTGTACTCGATCCTTCTTTGATGGAAGCAGGCCGGTAGTAGTGTTATGGAAGCGCGATTGGAGGTGATTTGCAGCGTGGGCGCGAAGGGTGTTAGATTTCGAAGTCGCTTTGAGGGCGTTCAGCGCCTTGGGAAGAGACACGGATGGAGAGAAGAGGTTGATGTAGGTAGTAATATCATCCGCTGATGGGTGAGGTGGATCGTTCTAGCAGAGTCAGATGATTTGTTATATACATGGCATGCACAGGACAGAGCAATGAGAGTGGTTTGATAGGATTGATAACAGAGTTTGGTATTTGACTTTACATACAGGGGTTCCTTTCTCATCGTGATACCAGTTGTGCATACCATTTGAGCGCTTGTTCTCGATCGCCTTTTGTGTAAAGGCAAGTGTGGTCTCGCCGTGCGCTATGTAAATATAACTGTCGTTCTTGGGGATGGTGAAGGCGGCGCGAATGCACCTTTCGAAGGATTTTCCGTTGTGTGATGGACTATATTTTTCGTCCGTCCAATCTTGAAATAGCGCATCTGGATGGAAGTTCCTCAGCGTCATGACTGTTTTTTTACTTATGATGGGGGCTCCGTCAATGTTTCTGTACGAAAATTACGAAGAGAACTCCAGACGAGAAATCTGGATAGGTTCCCGGGCTCCGGTTACAAACGTATGCACTCCAAAGATTCGGTACAGACGCTGCGAGTATTTTCTCTTAGAAAAACGGCAAAGTGATGACGAACTTCGTTGTGTCTGAGACGGATGCAGGTCGAAGCGGGGTTAGTTCCGCGCCATCGCTTAACGCACCAATCGCGCTCTCCGATTGTCAATGCTGCAATTCGTCATCTGTCGGTAAGCAGACGATGCTTGCCGGCCTCGACACCGCGCTCGTCAGGACTTACTCACCATTGTAAATGCTTAGGACCAAAGACGGCTTCTAACTAGAACCCGCTGTAACCTTCTCGCACTAACCTTGCAGCGCGACTGACAAGTATAAAGGACACCCGCCGCTTCGACGGTGCAGAAAAGGTTCGTTTGAAATGACAGACACAGCAACTGAACAACAACAACAACCGCATACTTCGAGTGTCACTACAAAGAGCTTCGCAGCACTTATCGCAGTTCTAGCAATCACCCTGGCGTTCTCATCGTCCCTTCGTAGCGCTCTTTCCTCCGCCCTCCAGAAACCCTCTGCCCCTTTCGTTCGGACCATGACAACAACCGCTTCGCCTGCAACCATGAAGATCACCAAACGCCCCTGGTCCGCCCGCGGCCACGCCGACCACGACTGGCTATACACCTACCACACCTTCTCCTTCGCCTCGTACTACTCTCCCAACCCCCTCCACCAATCCTTCGGTCCCCTGCGCGTCATAAATGAAGACCGTGTCAAGCCGACCACTGGTTTTGGCACGCATTCGCACGCCGAGTTCCTCATATTCTCCTATATTATCAATGGAACGCTGGAGCACAGAGACAGCATGGGCAACCTGGAGAACCTGAAGAGGGGCGAAGTGCAGTTTACCAGCGCAGGGACGGGAATCAGGCATTCGGAATACAACCGCGATAACAAAGATGAGGTCCATTTCTTACAGATTTGGGCGAAGCCAAACAAGTCTAGGCTAACACCTCACTACGAGACGAAGAAATTTACCGATGAGCAGAAGCAGGACAAATTGGTGCGCATCATGGAGAACACAGATCGCCTAGGCGAGAAGACCTCCACCTCGCCTATCGGGCTGCAAGCAGATCTTAGCATGGATGCATCTATCCTATCGCCGGGCAAGAGCGTCACACACGAAGTTGTTGCTGAGGGCCCCCGAAAGATATTCTTGCAGCTTGTTATGACAGGGCGGACGCAGCCCAAGGAGGGCGGCGCGAAGATCAAGGCCGGTGATGTGGTGTTAGGAGAGGGCGATGGCGCATATGTCGAGGGTGTGAGCGGCCCAGGTAAGGTTGAGGTGGAGAGTGTGGGTGACAAGCCTGCAGAGTTCTTGTTGTTTGATATGGGGACCGAGGATGCGTAAGTAAGTTTTTGTAGATAAAAATAGACATTCCGTATTTAACACCTTCCCCTGTCGCAGCTTCTTCTCTCTATAAGCTATGGGGTTGCCACGACAAAGTATATTAACAGCAACACCGCAGGTGTGCTTAGATTTTAAGGCATTCCCATTGATGATATAGTACGACTAAACTCAAGTGCGGAAACCGTGGATAGTTATTATGTAGAGAGCGTCATGGATTTGATTACCGATAGTAACTGCTACGGTAACAGCGACGACAGAGGCGGGAACCCGTATAATGAGCGCAATTCAGGAAAAATTAAAGCGTGCAACACATGCTTCGTGTATATGGTAGGAAGGCATGAAGCCACGGTTTTATTGTGCTGACAATGTAAAGACGTATTTTCCAGATCATACTCCAAGTCTTATTGTTCCCATTTTGGCCCTCTATTCCGCTCATAACGAGCATTCCAACGTTCCAGATATGCAGCTCCTTCTTCAGTGAATGGATTGCCGCTGAACAAAGTGAAAGTTTTGTCTGGGCATTCTGGGCGTGGAGCTGTCGTGTCTCCTGTCTGCCAGAACGGGCAATATACATTGTGTACGTGACTTTCTGGTGGATTTCGCATCGCTTTCCACCGTTCGTTCAAGCTTCCAGCTGGCGATTTTGAACTGTTGTAATCACCATCAATTTTACAGGGTTGGCTGTTTAACTCTTGACCAGGCTGCGTATTTTTGGGAAGCTGGTAGTTCTCTTGTCTTGATTTGGACTCGTCTGAGGCTTCGCCTGCACCATCGTTGCTCATAGATGCCGAGGCATGGTAGAGACTAGGATCAGTTGTTGATGTGGCATCGTCCCCACTGTCAGAGGAAGGATGATCAGTCTTCATAAATGTCGATGCTTCCTTCGATCCTTCCAACATTCTTTCCTCGTTCGACACTTTTGGACGCTTCGTCGAAACACTCTTTCCTATCATGCGTAAACTTCCAAATGGTCGCCTCCATGAAGTACGATGCGCCGCATACTGTAAAAGGCACATGGGCATAGCGTCGATTCCTAGTAAGTTTACTATATGATTGCTGGGGTTTGAAGCCGTGTCTTTTATTGTGAGTAGTTATCAGGGTCAGTATGCCAACGTGGCTATTCTGAATGGTGTTAACGCTTGTGGTGGCGATCGCAATCAAGAGTAGGACAAGGAGAACTAGATTGTGGAAGACGTCTGATGTATCTGTTGTTATTCCTGTAAAATTGGAGACCATGACATGCAGTCACAGATCAATCTTCAAATCGCTGCCTTTATCCAACGAATATGCCAAACAAAATTCCGCCCAGGGTATAGTGATTGTAGTGTGAAGTCTAGCTCTAATCGGCAGCATACCAAGAAAACGAGCTTTCCCCTTTCGTAACGTAATCGTTATCTGTCAATTGGCTCATTGCCTCCTCACTGTCTCCCTCCATGTTTGCTCCTCCTTGTGCTCTAACCAAGCCACGAACAGCTGGAACAAATATGCAGCGCAGAAGACGACCCCAAACGCCTTTGGCAGTTCCGAATCGAGAAGATAAAATGCGGATCCATAGAGCTGGATGGTGATGAATAGTCCAATTGCGAAGCAAACGAGGATGCCTAACATTTCTAACAGCTCAGACGACTTCGTAGACCGTGGTATTGAAATCGATGTTTTGAATCGCCCATGCAGCGAACTGAAAACCTCCGACGCCACGGGGAAAGCGCGCATTTTGAGGATTGTAGACATGTTTGCGGGCAGCTCGCGGTTTGCTGTTCGACGTGAAGTTGATGGTTGTACGGTCGTTCGTTTGCACGTTAGTCGACGCGCAGTATGACAATTCGAACGCGGGTGATTTGTGGTGGGGGGAAATTAGTGACAGGTGGTTCTAGAGCAGGTCATGCATCCCTCTTGTAGGCTTGGAAGTGGATATCAGCTTGGCTGCTGCGGATGCCGGACTCCGGGGCGCAGGCGTTGGTGTCGGATCGGACAAGCGTCTCCTCTAGGCCTGACGCCCGATTTTGTTACACAAATAGGGCGAAGTCCGTCAAATATAGCACAAAGATGCAAATATATGCATACAAGAAAGGTCGAAGTACAACGTTGTGTTCGAATTTCAATGTTAGGGAGGTACAAGTCAGGAGTACCCAAAAGCTGCGCCTCCACAAGTGAATGCGCCTAGATAGTAGTGTGAAACACGTACCAGTAGTGCTAGTAAGCATGCGCACATTTGAGAACGCGTGCATCGCCTCGTATTTGACCCGCAATGCAGAAGATCGTCTCTTTCCCCGGAGGTCGCCTCGGACAATTTTCTATGAGATCATATAGCACTAGGCCTTCGGCTATCGTCGATCTTTGGTAGATGCCCGAATTCTTCGTTGATAAGCGTCTCCTCGTCAACAAAATAGACGGAGACCGTGATCGTGCAATATACAAAATGACTTCTTAGGTAGCCTAGGATTGTTTGTGTGCTTCCGCCCCGGCTTGTGCACGACGCTGTATCTTGTCATCCATCCAGTCACATGGTGGTCATCTGACATCGCTCGTTTTATGGTTGGTCATGCCGCAGTTCGAGAAAGAGTGGTGGATTGGAATTAACGTTACCAAGCTGGAGTGTGATAGAATACGCCCCGCGTTCGCGAAGGTCGAGAACGTACACCATACTCTGTGTCAAGTTAACTCAGAACGTATAATGTACACGAGGGTCTTTACATTGTTTTGAATGAACGCCAACTCCTCGCAAGCTCAGGCGCAGTCGTTCATACGAGTACTTGGTAGAACATACGATCAGTTACACACTCCGCTTTCCCCTCGTTTCGAATGGCAAAAGAAGACTCAAGACCACCAACAGGCCGAAGAGACTAGCGCAAACAAAGAGCGGCGCAGTTGTCTCGACATTGGCATAACTTCCGATCAAGACACCGCTGATACCTCCGACACGGTTCAGAACAACGCAAAGGCCGTATCCAGTAGCACGATGGGCACTGGGCAAAATCTCAGGCGTGTAGGCATAGATTGTTCCGTAATAGATGTTGGAAGCTGCAGTAATAGCTGCACTCACACCGACATTCTGCGCCGGAGTGCGGATTTGAGTCTACCACAGTTAGCTCATACATCAACTTTGAAAGAGAGAAGTAGACTCACATAGCCAAACTGCAACACCATCGTAAGAAGGGCACCGACAGCAAGTGTCCCTCGCCTCCCAAAAAATTTCAGCTCAACCAAGACACCAGCAATGATGGGTCCACCCAATCCAGAGAGCTGATTGATCGCGTAGTCTCTCCATTTGCGCGAGTTTGACGGAGTACCGTGTACATCAGCTCCTCGAGTCGCGAGATAATACGGCAAGAAGGTTGAGTAAAGCGGTGATACCATGCCAATGACAAACCAGTTGGCAATGATCACAATAGTCGACCACGCCAGTATCTTGGTCTCGAACAAGCCTCCAATATGTTTCCAGAGACGAAGTGAAGACCATCTCGACTTCTCCGTATGCAGGACTCTTCCTTGAGATTCAAGATCTTCCAATCGCAAGGAAAATGGACGCTTGTATTGCGTAGCAAGATCCTCCAGCACCTTGAACGCATCCGCGTCACGGTTTTGTGCAATGAGCCAACGTGGTGTTTGCTTCATGCGCACGAACAATAAGCGCGCTACACTCAGGACAAGAACAAGACTGCCGGAAGTAAAGTGGAGGTACCTCCACCCCCAGTTCTCCGACTTGGGACATTCAGCTGGCCCAGTTGCCGTTGAAGGGCAGCTGAAGTTGCTCATGAACGCCCATGCGAACAAACCGGTTATTGTGTAGCCGACAGCCCACCAAATGGACATGAAAGTCACAAGCCAGGCGTTCTTCACAGGTAGGAATTCTAAGAGATTGGTCGAATCGAGAATATAATTTCCGCCAGCGCCGGCCGAATATATGGCTACCCTATGATAAGGTTAGCTGATTGTTTTGTAAGTCATCGTCGAAAAGCCTTTAGTGCTCGTAAAAGCGCAGAGTGGACGTTGAGTAGACTCAATCTCTGCGTTACCTACATTAGGGTAACACAGTGTACTCACGCTATCCTCCTAGCAATTTATATCGAGCACTTACATGGTTGAGAAGGAGTAGTAGTCCGGCATTCCACCAGCAATCAGAACAAAAGCTGCACAGATAAACAGGCTGCTGTTGAACGCCAGCTTCCGGCCGATGATGTCTGCAGTGAACCCCCACAGCCCGGCGCCGGCTAGCAACCCAACTTGAGAGGCGAGCGCAACACCAGCAATCTGTTTGACTGGCCTTCCAAACTCAAGATCCACGGCTGGCTGCGAAATAGATTGGCAGACAATGAGAAGCTACGAGAACGTCAGCGCTGACATGTTCAAATTATAAGCATTGGATTCACACCGAGTCTACGGCATATCCGAATCCATTGAAGAAGAAGAGCTTCCATTGGAACGGAGTCATGCCAATCTCATCGATGGCAGCATTGATCAGTGCTATTTTCTTGGTTAACACTGGGTCGACACGCGAGGAGTCGTAGACCTCGTTAGTCGAACCAAGCTCATCAGAGTTACTGTCATTTTTGCTTTCGATTACAGGAGCTTTAGAGACATTCTCAACGTCATCCCCAATCTTCTTCTCGGGTAAATCCATGTCTTATATCTCTTTACGTATGTAGCCTTCTCAAACTCGCACTATGGGGTACCTAGGCAAGCTGGAATGCATGATGTTAAGTACCTCAGGTAATGTGGCGGAGATCGGACTAAGAAGAGTATCAAAACCCGAACGATGCAAGCCACACGCCTCTTGATAAGCATGGAAGATATGTCAAAGTTTGGGAGGGTACATAGACAAGTAAAGTCCCACGCGGGGAGCATTGTTGGTGTGGAGGGCAGCCAATGAGAGCGGAGCGGACATCGCAAGATTCGAGCACGCGAGATGTACGTCGATTGCGACACGCTTATGCCTGACGATCAGCGAGCGCAATTAGCACGTTCGAGAGCGGTAATATGATGTGACTGCTTTAGGAACGAGGTGTGAGGAACGTTGCAGAGGGCGGTTTCTAAGCGAAGCACTCATGACACACGTGGTAGGCTACCCCTCTTGCGGTTACTAATCGACTACAACCACTCGCAAGCTCTGCTAGCATGTATAGTAGACGTATATAGCAGACGCATCTTTCCTAACTTAAAGCCTACAGGGAAATCAGTTGAACACCCTGATTGTTGATCTTTATCTACGCTACAATGACGCTCACACATACCGGTCTCACCCAGGAAGTGCTCGAATACAAAGCGCCACATCCACCAGTAGATGAATTTGTGCCTCCAACAGACCGCGCATTCTACGCCGATGCATCGAAATCTAACCTTTTATCAGCAGCCACAACTATCAAACATCTGACGCCTTACATCGGCACCGAACTCACTGGCATCCAGCTAAGTCAGCTCACGCCTGCTCAGAGAGACGAACTCGCACTACTTGCAGCCGAGCGAGGTGTGGTATTCTTCCGAAACCAAGACCTTACTATCGATCAACAGTATGAGCTTACCAAACACTACGGTTTGCAAGATCGCGATCCCAACCAAGTTGATCCCAGACACGTGACTATCTTGGGACGCGACGAGTAGGTATGCTCTTAATTAAAGATGTAGCGATACTAAGTAAAATAGCGATATCCGTGCCTTTGCAAACTATGGCGGTGACTTCCACTCGGATCATTCTTTCGAGGTGAACCCTCCAGCGTACACGATGCTCCGTCTGATCTGCACTCCCGAGACAGGTGGCGACACGATCTGGACCTCTCAAACAGCACTGTACGACAAGTTGAGCCAGCACTTCCAAAATCTATTCGATGGTCTCCAAGCGGTGCATACATCGGAACACGGCTATGTCAACGCCATCAACCGAGGAACGCAGCCCTTCCGTGCACCAGTGAGACGCACGCATCCACTGGTTCGGACGCATCCTGTTACCAAGGTCAAAAGCTTGTTCTATAACCCAGCTTTTATCATTCATCTTGAGGGACTCAAAGGCGCTGAGGCATTGCATACGCTTAATTTCTTACGAGAGTACGTGAAGTATAAATTGCTGTTGGAATATAAATCTAACAAAATATGATAGACATCTGCACGCTGCGGACGATTTGACAGTACGCTGGAAATGGGAACCTGGCAGTGTCGCCTTTTGGGACAATCGCGTCGTTGCACATCGTGCCGTGCCCGGCGGATACAATCCCGAAGAGCGTGAGGGAAAGCGCACTGCGATTTTTGGCGAGCGTCCATTCTTCGACCCTGTGAACGGTGTGAAGCTGAGCGATTATCATGGGAAGTCCGAGCATGTCGAAGATGGGCAGACGAGCACGGTGGCAGTACCCGCTACTAATGGTGTGAAAGCTGAGGTTGTGAATAGTGCAAAGGCAGGCCAAACTCTAAAGAAAGGCCCCACGAGTTTGAATGAGACCAACGTCAATGTTGGGCCTTAAATATTCGTAAAGGCTATGGATGTATGCATTCATCATTGCGCGATACTTGCACATTTGGTGTTGGATGAACTTCAATTGCCCGCTGCGCGCTAGGAGCAACCATTAACCTTAGCATAGCAACCACCACGAGGTCCTTTCGCCATCATATCGTCACGTTGCTTTTAAATAATCCTTGTCTTGGAAGACGACGGAGTAGGAAGAAAGACAGTCAGCAACGGACAAGGCTCAGCGGTGATGCTATAACCCAAGCGGATTGCGCCATCCCCAATGCCGCTTTGGCCAATGGCAAACCCTGGAATAAGCCACCCCAACGCAACAGCATCCCCCAAGCACGCCTCGGCACCTTATCGTGCACTTGCATATAATTCTCTGCCGCTCATCCCCTGTGCAAGGCTTCGAAATTGTAACTATGTGCGCGTGGTATGCTGTCAAGTACGTGGAGTACGTATCGGAACACCTTTGAGCGACAAAGACTAGGATACTTGCAAGAGCTAGTTATAAAGAGTGCAACAACACCTATACAGACCAGTATAATCGAGATCGAGGTCGATAAAAACCAAGACAGTGAAGGCATGGCCGTCCTAAATGCCCCAGACAGCATCTCATCATCCACTGTTCTGAACAATGACGGCGCTTCATTGAACACAGCTTCCCGCACCGACCTGAGCGAGTCCATTGGGACAGTTCTATCCAACATCCAATTGTCAGCGCTCTCTGAACAGGACCTCCATGACCTGGCATCCCTTGTCGCTGCCCGAGGAGTTTTGTTCTTTGAAAACCAAAAAGACTTCGACAACACAGCACAAAATCGAATCACCTCCCACTTCAGCCCGACTAATGGTCTTATCAACGCCGACAACGACAGAAAACATCCGGACTTTAGAGGTCCGACAGCGTCCTCGCAAGTGCAAGATGAATGGCACACAGATGCTAGCTACGAATTTGAACCTCCCAGCTTGTCTTTGTTGAAAGTGGAAAGAGAATGGGATGGTCTGGGAGCAACGGCATGGATATCGCAGTATGGGGTATATGACGAGTTGAGCAAGCCTTTGCAGCGATTCTTGAACGATCTGACTGCAGTGCATGCTTTCGGCCAACAGAGCGCTGAACATCCCGCTGTAAGAACACATCCGATCCTGGGGTTAAGGTCATTAAATATTACGCCGGAAGATGTCACAAGATTTCCCGAATTGAACAGAAAGGAGTCTGGTACGTTTCGAAGGCTCAACCACAACGTAAAACCTGATGGAAATGCGTAGATAAACTACTCGAACTGCTCGAGTATCAGATCCACTCATCGGCAGCACACACAATACAGTGGAAATGGAAGCCCGGAAATATTGCTATTTGGGACAACCGCTGTGTCGCGTACAGGCATATCGCCAATTCCACCGCCATAGAGCAAAACTCAACGAAAACGAGCTTCCTCAGGGAGAAACGTGCGCACCCTAGCTTAATCATCCTCATTTTGACATAGTTAACAATACCCAGCATATTTCGACCCTGCGAGCGAATCTCGCTCATCCCGTACTACACGTCTCGCAACTGAAGCAAACGCCGAGCGCGAAAGAATCGAGCAGATCAAAGCGCGCTACAACAACACGCCTCTCCGACGCATAATCGCACGGCAAATGAGTAAAGACGTCGCCCTAATTCGCCCGCCACCAACGCCTGAGCAGAAAAAGGGTATCCCCAGCCCCGTGGATTCAGTCATCTCGGATCAAGATGCCATAGACGTGGCCAGGTCGCCTGTCTCAGAAAACCGCCAGCAGCGCACAGAACAGTGGGCGATCGATGTTAATGGCGATTTAGACGTACCGAAAAGGAGGGAGGTAAAGGTGGAGAAGAGTAATACGCCTTTGAGGAGGATATTAGAGAGGCAACTGTCTGCGTCGTTGGAGCGGAGACTGCAGTGGAGTTAGTGTTGATATTTGTCTTGTATAGAATCACATCTACAGGTGTTGATAGTACTATTTTGAATGCATACTCGTTCATATTATAACGATAGATGAAGATTACGCGGTGGGTTGGCCCCTGTGAATGTAAGGCGATGGACTGAGGCGGATTCGTCGCATCAGATGGTGTGATGGAAAGGCATTTCAGCGGTTCAACGCAGGCGTCAGTGCACAAATGAGATGAATCGGTAGTGGATGCAGGGTATTCGAAAAATATCCCGAGCCCAGGATAGCAAGAATAGACTACAGATCCTTCGATGGGGAACAGAACTCGCTGTTAGATTTGGAGCTTGAGAAGAGATGAGAAGGGTTTAGAAGCTTCGATTCACTAGATTGTGTATGATGAGGGCAGACATCAGTATCTAGGCTAGGCTTTCATCTGAATGTGTCGTCCTCATCCATATGTGGCCACCGCACTGGACTCACATCCCTCACCGGGCTCTCCTCTTCCATGGGACTCGGCTCTCTGAACGGACTGACGCTCCCGTCTTCCCCCGCCTCATTCCCGTATCCCTCTACCCTCCTCACCCCCGCCCTGACTCTCCCCTGTCTTCCATCACCATCGAAATCCAGCATCCACCCCAAGCCCAGTGCTCCTTTCCTATCGCTCAGCTCACCCCTTACCTCGCTTCCGCCGATCCACTCCCAGCCTTCCTTCAGCACCACCGTCGCCTGGATATTGAAGTAGCCCCAGCCGAGCCTTCTCACTTCAAAAGGAGGAGCGTGCAAGATGAGAGAGGGAGGATGAAATGTAGGGTGCAGGTTGATTTTGACGTGCGAAACAAGTTCAGGCCTCGACAGCCTTACGAAAAAGGTCCAGTCGTGTTTGTTGCCTGGGTCGCCTCTTGGCCCAACCAACTGATGTCTGTTCCCCATCAAGATCGCGACATTCTCCACCCCTTGTCCGGTCCTAGTGCCTTGAGCGGATTCCTCCTCTGACCTCCTTTCTGCATAGGTTTGCGGGTATTTCTCTTCGAGCGAGCGAGCGAGCGCAACGTCTGCCTGCGCCGTCGTCGGCGTGCGACACATGGGGCATCTCGCTTCGAGGTCATATATGGGGTCATATTCAGGGTCGAAGTCGCGCATGTCCATGTCGAGCGACGAGGGGTGCAACGGAACGGTTTGCGATGCATCGGCCCATTGAGCCATGCATGAGCGGCAAAGGATGTGGGCGCATGTCGTCCGCACGGGCAAGTACAAGAGCATATGGCAAATCTATCTCGTACATATCAGAAAAACGACAGAGAAAGAGCAAGGCTATAGGAACGGGCGTACAGGGCAGAGGTCATCGTCCACGATGGTTTCCGGGCGTGGCGTAGCCTCGGCCATGATGCCTTTGGGTTATTAGATTAGGATATTTGTAGTACAAAGAAGTTTCAGGTCACGGCGAGTTGTGAGATGACAGCATTGCTCTGGACTGTTGGGCAGTGCATTGTGCTGGCCTCTCTAAATGACGGTTGCGGGGGTGAAGATGCATGGCGGGCGGTGGCTGTGACGGTCGCCCATCAGCGCGCACGGTCCCACGGTCAAGCGAACGTGGGGAACTTATGCAAGTGTGTACGGCCAAAGCCTTTGAGCATGTCTCACGGTTACTGGACGCTGGATGCGTGAACCCGAGCTTCACCAGTCAATCGTAGTATGATGGAAACAGCACTCAATGTTTTGATTGGAGAGGAGTCATGCATTAATTCGCACAAGCAAGTTGCTCGAGTGCCTGATAGCATCTGTCCAGCAGAGCGTTCTAGCTCCGTAGTGTCCATCTAAGTCCGCCAAATCTATATCATACAGTGTGCCTAGAAACGCAGTAATCTACAAGCTGAAATCCGGCATCTGGATATCGTCTTCCATTAAATTCAAAAGATATCGAGACCCCGAAAACCAGTCTGGAACATTCGTCGGGTTCCCCGGTCCCATCCCTGATCCACTCGGTGCCATACTTGCATCGAAGCTCCCTGGTGGGAACGCCTCGACGTCGCCCCCGGTTCCCATAGTTGGGAACCCTGGCATCGGCCACGCCGCGTTCGGCATCAATCCCAATGCACTCAGATAAGGATCGAATTGTGTCATTGTGCTCAGGTTGATGCCAGTATCTTGAGGATAAAGACCGTTCGGGTTGGCCTGTGATGGAGACGTTGTGACGGGAAGAGCCTCTTTTGTCTTCGCTTCGACGTAAAGCTTGGCGACCTGTAGGAACAGGTGGCACATCTTGTAGAGTTTATCGGCTCCTTCAGAGATAGTGCGACAGGATTCTAGGCTGACGACGAAGTCGAAAAGGGAGTCGAGATCAGAGGGGTCGCAATGGAGGACTGCATGACAAAACAGGACGATAAACGGTGTAAATGGTGCCTGAAGGATAGCCCTGATGGAGGTAAGCACATATAGGGGGTGGATTGTGGACGATCAAGGGGATATTTACCAGTGTATGTAACCTGACCACAAATCTTCATTTCCTTTCACGTTGAACTGCGCAGCGCACCTTTGATGGGCTACGAGTGCTGCTCGAGCTGATTCGAGACAGTCCCGGTTGAAGGAAACGTTGTCGGGGCTGATAGCGCGCTGTATCAGCGCACATGTCGAATAGTGCATGACTAAATCGGCATGATTAAAGATATCCCCAATCTAGGATAGATAAGCAATTCAAATCTTGGTAGAGGGTTGAAAAGGTGGTCACTTGTTCAGACTTACATAGGCGAAGGAACCTGGAAAAGTAAGCTTTACAGTCTAAGAAGCAGTTAGCGATGGGTGTCACAGCACCTGAATCATTAAGTTCTCCGATATCATCTACAGAGGAAGTAGGGCCTCTCGAGTTTAGCTGCTTTATCATCGGAACAGCATAATTCCATAGTTTGCCTTTTGAAGGCGGGTCCCTTCCATTTGGATCCTTGCAAGTTTTCTTCTCCGCCCCATATTCTATGTTCAGGATGGGAAAGTCGAAATTACTTGCCTCTCCACGCTCATTCCAGCACCTATTGAGGGACTCCACGAGTTCTGTTGCCGTACGAGCGCGCTCATCCATGGGCCGTAAAGACGCCGCCGGACTGAACAATTTTTCGTACGCTTTACCCTGTATCTGGGCAACTTTGATCCAGTAGAGCATTATTTCTGTTCCTTTCTGCCCTTGTTGAACAAGGGACCCAAAACGTGCGTGGTCGGAATCGATATTCGGATACGGCAATGACAAATCCCAGTCTTGGATGATAGACGCGCGCCCTAGGCGGAGCGCGAGCGTCTTGTCCATCATGTAAATAAACCAGAAGACGTGTATCTTAGCATTTCGTTCTTCTTCTGAATCGTCCTTCATCGTCTGATAGCGATGGTAGCCGAGATTTTGTGAGAGATGTGCTGCTGTGGAAATCATTGTCCAACTAAGTGACGGCTTGCACATTTCAATCGCATGTGCCGACCCAAGAAGCAACGCCAAGATATTCTCGTACGTGGCAGGAAGGTAAAGATCCAGCTGGCTCATGGCAACCTCCATTTGTCTTTCACAAATGCGGGCATGGCCACGATAACTTTCTACTCTGTACTTGTTTAGGCAAACCATCTCGCCGCGGGATGGATTACCTACCTTTTGTCCACAACGGGATAGCAAGAAAACTCGTAAAAGAGACTGGTCAGCACGCCATATACAAGCATTCTGCGACCGACGCTGCAATCGGCAGGAGTTTCAAATGCATTACGGAAGACTTCCTTCATGTTTGGCATCTTTAGGAAAGGGAAGACAACCGCGAAGGACATGGTCGGATACACCGAGGCTTTGTCGATTACCTCGTTGACTAGTTCCCAGGGAGGCCGTTCTAGCTTGGTATGATCAACGTCGGCAAGCGACTTGTTTGAGAAGGGGTAGGACAATGACGTTGTCATTGTGTTAGTGTAGGTACCCTGCCTCGTTACCATATCCTGGAGAGACGTCAAGGCGGCCTTGATCTCTGCATTCTGTTCGATCGAGGGAGTGCTGCCGACCGCTTGCTCTAGCAACTCTCGAGCAAACTCTGATTGTCGGTTGATAGTAGTTTCACCTTCGAAAGGGGTAGGCGTAGAGGCATTCGCCTCCGAGCCTGAACGTGGGCTTCGGTTAGTGCCGATCCTGGATCTTGGCTGAGTGCCCTGCTCGAATTCGGCTCGGAGGTCTAGGTTACTCAATTTATTGGAAAGGGCCTCGAGCACGTGCTCGATACCAGCAAGACGGTCTTCGATACGATCAATCTTCTTCTCACTAAAACCTCTCAGTGAAAAGGGCTAGGGCAGTCTCCTTGGGGTTTGGGCATACTATTCGTCAGAAATATGCACTCGCTGTCGTTGTGGCTTCTGTGTTGGCGCAGTGGTTGTGCAGGCTGGGCTTGTTAGTCGGCTATAACTTCGCCCTCACTGGATAAAGTATGGTCTTATAGAAGGCTAGAGAACATACTCAGCTTGCTGCTCTTGCAATTGGAGCATGGCACAGCTCGATCGCAGCGAATCTTCCGAGAGCGACAGCCATCGCACTGCTCGGGTTAGTTGGGCTGGGATGTGTTCAAATTGGGATCACGAACCGCCCGCTGCATGCGGCTATCGGCCGCCGCCTCCATCTCGTCGGTCTGCTCCATGCTGGGGTTCCACTGGCACGGGATGTGTACACCGGCACGCGAGAAAAGCGAGCACCGCTCACGGTTTGAATCAAAGGTTAGACGGATGCCTTCGGCGCCGGAGCTCTCGCGCCCCGGGTGCCAAGAAGGCTACTGCGTGGGGCCCGTCATATCCAGATAACATTGTCTCCGTTTGGTGCACATGATTTGGTGCAGACTGCTTATGGCGATGGATGCGAGGAACGCGGCATGCAGAGGACGTGTAGCAAAGCGTGGAGACTGTAGTTTGGACGGCGCACAAATGACAGGGGGCCGCATAGTCCCGTGACGCGCTGCCAACCTTCTTGGAAGCATTAGGACCGCCCTTCACCCCTCGATGTGCCCGTCATTATCATCTCATTACGCTAGGATGCTGCACTAAAGGTCGCCCTCCGCCCTTGACTTTGAAATGGACGTTTCACCGTATCATGAAAATATCGAAGCGTTCCTGCAACGTTTTTACCGTTGCGGGCCACCCATTGGTCCATTCGTCTAGCACACCCGAAAGGGCCCAGTGACGCCTACATTGTTACGGGTCCGAGCTTGGCCTACTCCATCGGTGCGCGCGGGTTGCGTTGGCCCCTAATTCATAGCATTCTTTTTAGCAAGGCAATCGGATACTCCTCAGATGTGTTCCTCTCTATCGACCTCGCGAGCAACATGGCACAACAGCAGCAGACCGAAAAGGAGCGATCACTGAGCCCCATAGATGATGCTGTCACACCAGAAGACAGCACTGGAGCTCAGGCTACAAAAGGAGAAGCGCCTGGTGGATTGAAGAGTTACCTGGTATGTTGGTCATGTCGATGATGTTGTGTGTGTATGCTCACTTTCACAGCGCGTCTTCTCGTATGCGGATCGAAAGAGCTGGATCCTCAACATCATCGCCTTCCTCGCTGCCATTGGTGCTGGAGCAGCGCTGCCGCTCATGGATTTGATCTTTGGCAAGTTTGTCACGACTTTTGTGAGGTTTTCCACAGGCACATTGACGCCTGCCCAGTACCGGGCCGAAGTGAACAAATACACCTTATACTTCTTGTACCTCTTTTGCGCAAAGTTCGCCCTCTTTTACATACATTCGGTCTTGATCTCCATTACTGCCATTCGAACGACGAAAGCATTGCGGATCGACTTCGTCAGGCACACATTGCGCCAGAACATTGCCTACTTCGACTCGGCCGAAGCAGGCTCAGTCACTTCGCAAGTCACTACTAGTTCCAACAATGTCAGCAATGGAATATCGGAAAAATTGACCCTGACAAGTGAGTTTTCTCGACATTTCGCGAGTCTGGTCGCTGACCGTACGCAGTTCAAGGGCTGTCCACGTTCGTTACAGCTTTCATCATCGCCTTTGCTGTCCAGTGGAAGCTCACCCTCATCACTATTTCTATCATTCCTACTATTATCTTCGTCGTTGTAAGCATATTAGTCCAGGTTCTAGTCGCCTTCTGACAAAATGTTACAGGGAGTGTGCCTCGGCTTTACAACCAAATGGGATAACCAAATGCTCAACGTATACGGCCAAGCGGGAAAACTAGCCGAAGAGGTGTTTTCGACTATGCGTACTGTCCACGCTTTTTGGTTGAACCCACTTCTGTCTCAAAAGTTCGATAAGTTACTCCTAGATGCACAAGCAATTGGGATGAAGAACAGTCCTGTCTACGCCATGTTATTTTCCACGGAATTCTTTTGCATATACAGCGCATACGGCTTGGCTTTTTGGCAGGGGATTCGTATGTATGCCAGCGGTGAGATAGGGCAACCCGGCCAAGTGTTCACCGTCATTTTGGCTGTCATAGTCTCAGCTACTGCGATGAGCACCATCGCACCGCAAATCATCACCATAGGAAAAGGTGCATCGGCCGCTGCGGAGCTATTTCGGGTTATCGACCGCGTTCCAGAGATTGACTCGCTCAGTGAAGAGGGTTATGTTCCTGAAAAGTGCCTTGGCTACGTTAAGATTGAGGGGCTTCATTTTGCATATCCGACTAGGCCAGAAGTCTCAGTTTTGAATGACTTTTCGCTTTCTGTTCCTGCGAATACCACCACAGCTCTTGTTGGTGCGAGTGGCTCTGGAAAGAGTACTATTGTTGGCCTAATGGGTACGTTCGCTTGGAAGATTTTCTTTACATGCTAGAAATCCATCGGCTAGGGTTTGTGCTTCTATATACGATCGTAATGCTGATAATTTGAACAGAGAGATGGTACGATCCGAGCGCTGGTAGTATATCTCTTGATGGTATCAAGATCCAAAATCTGAACCTGAAATGGTTACGTACGAATATTCGATTAGTGCAGCAAGAACCTGTCTTGTTCAGCGGAACTGTCTTCGAGAATGTTGCGTGCGGCCTTTTTGGAACTGAAAAAGGCAACCTTCCTGAGGAACAACAAAGACAACTCGTCGAAGAAGCATGCAAGTCAGCCTATGCTGACGAGTTTGTGGAGCAACTACCCCAGGTAGGTTTATAGTCTGGATCCTCGGTACAATAGATGATACTGACTGGTCAGGGTTATGACACACAGATTGGCGAACGCGCAATGATGCTTTCAGGCGGACAAAAGCAACGGCTTGCCATTGCCCGCAGTATTATTTCGGATCCCCAAGTCCTGCTTCTCGATGAAGCAACCAGTGCGTTGGACCCGAAAGCCGAGAAGATGGTCCAGCAGGCGCTGGATAGTGTCAGCAGAAACCGCACCACAATCGTAATTGCGCACAAACTATCTACAATAAAGAATGCCGATAATATCGCTGTTATGTCCAATGGCTCATTGATTGAGCAGGGCACGCACGAAGAGCTTTTAGGGAATAAGGGTGCTTACGCGGGTCTTGTCGCTGCGCAAGACCTTGGAAAGGCTGATGGAACAGGAGAAACAATCCAGGACGAACAGGATGAACAGAAGCCGGCGCTTGTGCGAACACGAACTCAGGCATCGATGCACAGCCAGGCCGCTACAAGGACGAGCAAGGATGGAATCAATTACAACCTGGTCAGCTGCATTTCCATCATCTTTTGGGAACATCGAAAGCTATGGCCTTACTTCCTGATACTTGTTGTTGCATCCTTAATGGCAGGTGCCACGTACCCAGCTCAAGCTGTACTCTTCTCGCGTATCGCGAGGGCGTTTGAAATACCGGTTGCCGAGGCCATCGACCAAGGTGACTTCTACTCGCTCATGTTCTTCATTGTGGCTATCGGGAATCTGATCGCCTACTCGCTCATCGGTTGGTATAGTAACGTCGTTGTGCAGCACGTTTCACGCGCGTATCGTTTGGAGATCTTCAACCTTATACTCAAGCAAGACATGAACTTCTTCGATAAAGAAGAGAATGCCACTGGTGCACTTGTCTCCAACCTCTCGAGCTATCCGAACAGCCTGCTTGAACTACTTGGCTTCAACGTAATGCTCATCCTCATCAACATCATTAGCGTACTTTCGAGCTGTATTCTGGCGCTTGCGGTTGGATGGAAACTTGGATGCGCAATTTCGTTCGGAGCGCTCCCTCTTGTGGTGTTTTCAGGCTATCTCAGGATTCGTCTAGAGTTCATGTTGGAAGAGCAGACCGGAAAGCGCTTCGGCAGTAGCGCGGCTTTGGCGTCTGAAGCCGTTTCCGCCATTCGCACCGTTTCTTCTTTGGCTCTAGAAAAACACGTACTCAGGAGATACGAAAACCGTCTCCAGAGCGTAGCACGGCATTCCATGAAGTCTCTCATCTGGACCATGTTCTGGTACTCACTCACACAGTCCATCTCCTTCCTTGCAATGGCGCTTGGGTTCTGGTATGGAGGCCAACTGATCAGTCGTGGGGAATACACAACTACTCAGTTCTATACAGTCTTTATCGCTGTCATATTCTCTGGCGAAGCGGCTGCATCTTTCTTCTCGTATACGACCAGCATGACGAAGGCAGCGACAGCAGCGAACTATGTCTTTTGGTTACGTCGACAGAAGCCAGCCGTTCAGGAAGAGCCTTCGAAACCGCCATTTGACGACGGCAACGAGAAAGATCCTGCCCACATACAGGTAGAGAACGTTGATTTCGCATATGAGTCGAGACCTAACGCCAACGTTCTCAAGAACATCGATGTCGACGTGAAGCCAGGGCAATTCGTGGCCTTTGTTGGCGCTAGTGGATGCGGAAAGAGCACCACAATAGCCCTTCTTGAGCGTTTCTACGATCCAAACTCCGGTCGCATAACTTGTGACGGTAGCACACTGCCGGATCTCTGTGCGAGGAAGTATCGTAGCCACGTCTCGCTTGTACAGCAGGAACCTGTATTGTACCAAGGTACTGTTCGCGATAACATTGCAATGGGTGTTTCGGAAGAAGTTACAGATGCGCAAATCGAGGATGCCGCTAGGCAATCCAATATCTACACCTTTGTCACATCTCTACCTGATGTAAAGTTACTGCTCTCATTAGCACACACATAACTTACAGTCTCTAGGGCTTCAATACTCTCTGCGGAAGTCGTGGCACCCAACTTTCCGGCGGTCAACGGCAACGCATAGCCATCGCTCGTGCCCTAATCCGCCAGCCTCGCCTGCTCCTCCTCGACGAAGCGACTTCTGCTCTTGATACTGAATCTGAGAAAACAGTCCAAGCTGCACTCGAGAAAGCAAAGAGTGGACGGACTACCATCGCCGTTGCGCACCGTCTAAGTACGATCAAGGATGCTGATGTAATAATCGTATTTTCGAGAGGAAGGATTGAAGAGGTGGGGACACATAAAGAGCTGTTGGGAAGAAGGGGTATGTATTATGAGATGAGCTTGGGGCAAAGCTTGGATCGAAGTATACCTGCATAGATGGGAATTGGTTTTGGTTAGAGTTTGTTAGCGTCATTGCATAGTAGTATAATCAAAGATACCCTCTTCACTCATACATATGTGTACCTCATTGTTGGGCCCAATCATTCTGGTAGTGCTATTGTAACTAAATTCACAACGCGGACATCAGAACAAATTGTTCATGGATTTCAAACGTTTCAGCATGTATCAACTTTTCCGCGGTAGATTTTGTGATATATATGACATAAATGTTGACACACTTATATGAAAACAAAGTTAGAGTCAGAAAATCCAAACTTCATAAGTAAGATAGGTGTTTCGGTGGGTAGACAATGTTCTCAATAGTCAATGTTGCCCACCCCTAAATAGCTCAGAAACATCAAGTTAACCATAAACAAGCACGCATGTAAATGTGAGAGGCAATCTCAAACTCTAAAGCGAGCCGATGGACTACAATGATCTTTAACATGATGATGGAGACTAAGTCGGCCATTGCGCAATTGACAGTCACCCTCCTTATAGTGAAAGCTGTCGCCGTACTCACATCTCAATCTCACCCCATGCCCGATTAAGTTGCAGCAGGGAATGGATAGGTCGCCATACTCCTATAGCCGTTCGTCCCTACCGATCTCACCCCGAAGATAACATTATCTTTGCTCAAAGGAATCGTGACATTGCCCACCTTCCCCACATCTAGAACATGCGTCCACACACTTGCTGTCGTGGCTCTCCATACCACTTCATATCCCTTCAGATCAGCATCATTAGGTACAATCCACTTCAGTCTCGTGTTATTATCGAGGGCAGTGGTGTCAACAGTGACATTGCGGGGGAAGCCCGGCGCTTGGGAAAGAGACCAGAGAGTCGCCAGGTTCACCTTACCTACTCGAGCGGTGAAATCAAAGTCTACAAATTCGATGAGGTCGCCGTATTGCGTGCCGTTTTGGACACGTAGATCTTGGTGCTGGTGTGCAAAGTTCTCGTTCGGCTCTGTGAAGCGAATGGCTGGGTATCCCGCGGTTAGGAAGGGCGTGTGGTCGCCGCCTCTGAGGAAGCGATCGAGACGGTAGATGATGGCGATGTTCATGCCTGTGGCATCATTCGCCGCAACTTCGGCAGAGAAACGTGCAAGTTCGCGAGCCGGCGAGTCATTCTCTCCGCCGATTTGTAGACGCTGCGCTGCGACAGTAGGGGACTCATACGCGGGCGGACCTTGCGCGAAGGCGCGAATGGTATAAGGGTCTTTCTGGCCGCGATCTCCGGTGGAAGAGCCGACGATGTCGCAGTTAAGCATGCCTTCTACATTTGTGGATGCATTTTTGAGGGTCTGCGCTAGAAAGGCGGAGCCGTAGAGGCCCTGTTCCTCGCCGGCCACGGCACCAAGAATGATGGTGGATCTAGGCTTTTGCTTTGCCAAAACGCGTGCCAATTCTATAGCAACTAGTCTCAATTAGAAACTGCATTATCACAACATGTTCGTTTGGGAGTTGAGGGTAAAGAGTACGTACTAGCGGTCCCACTAGCATCATCGTTGGCACCTGGAGCATCAGACGTGTAGTCTAGGACGTTCGTGACTCGACTATCGTAGTGGCCTGTCATAACGTACACCCTCTCCGGGGTGACCGATCCCTTGATGGTAGCCAAAACATTCGAAATTTTGACTGGAAAAGGAATCCTAGTTCCTACGCCTTGGATATAGCCCGGTACGGTTACTGTCATGCGACCATCCGACTCTTCAGCGTACTTTCCCATCTCAGACGCAATCCAGTCGCGTGCAGCGCCGATGCCACGGGTAGTGCTATTCTGTGTAGATAGCGTGTGGCGAGTGCCAAAAGAAACGAGTTTCTCGATGGTGGCTTCGATGTTGGCGGGGCTGATTTCATCCAACAATGCTTTGAGCCCATCGTCAGGAGCCTGCGGAACAAGCTCCACCCCGACATCTGAGGTCGTCGGAGGCCATGCTGCATTTGCGCATGAAGCATAGTTGTCGGGGTTGAGGGCTACCGCAGGAGGTAATTCTCGTTCAAGGAGTAACTCATGGGCATGAGCCGCCGCCAATAATGCGGAGGACGATATTGTGAAGACGCGCATGGCAAGAAAACTATGAACAAATCAATCGTTGCCATAGTCTACTACGATTGTACCTTGCTTATGAGTGCGATGGGGGGTATCCGATGACGGCAGAGAACGCTTAGATAGAGGACGTCGAGTTTCCATTACAAGTTAGGCGTCGACACAATTTGTGAGGGGTCGTTTCTTGGATAAGGTATTGCCGTTGAGATTTACCAGCTCCGCGGCTTGGCATCTGTAGTTCGTGGACTATCGTGCTTGTATCGACAAGGGAGGTGGTTACTGGATATGGAAGGTGCGAACAAATCTGGGCACTCGAGGAATAGCATTGCAACGTTCCGAACGGGACGTATATGTAATGCGTCATATTTACTCCTGGCACTCCTATTTATTTGTCACGCTACCGGGACAGTACGTTCGGCTACACATTAGAGTCCTGAGTAAGGGCACTTGGCCGCTAAATTACCTATCCCAACTGAGGTGGCCCACATCAGTCGAATTCGTGCCCTAGTACCCTACTAATGACATACACTCAAAACCATTCCATCTCATCAGTTTTCTCGTGTTCCACAATCGGCGCCCCGGCAGCGTCATTGACATCTTCGATCGATTGCGCAGGGATCTCTGCCTCATCTTCGGAAGCATCCACATCGATATCCCGCTCTGCAGATTGAGGCTGTCTACCTCGTAGAGCAGCATAGGAACGAGCATCACGAAGGGGCAGTTCTTCGCCACTACGCGTGGGCAATCCCGCTCGTGACTTGCGTTCCTTTCCTAGTGACCGATCGGTTTCGGTACCATAGTCTGTTTCATAGTCCGTGGTTGCATCCCAAATGTGGGACGGACTGGGAGGCTTCTCGTTGGCAAGAAAGTGGGCCGCGGTGATTGGAACGCGCAACTCCTGCCATTCAGGATGATATTTAGTCCAAGCTCGCCAATCGTCACCTTCTGTTATGTTTCTGCGACGTGGGACTTTACGAATCGATTGTTGTGATTCCGGGTTTGGCACAACTCCTTGGTTATCCGCAGGAACGCTGCCTACAATATGCCACAACTTGCGTTCCTCTATATGACCCACTTCCTGGTCAAATGCTTCTAATCCTTCAAGTTCGTCTTCAGACGAGTCGCTAATTGAATCATCGTCTCTTGCAATATGGACGTCGGATGTGCTCAATGTATCTTCTGAATCTTGATACGCATCTGAGTCCGTTTCTTCTGCAACCACCTCAGTGTTGTCATTCGGAGTATCATCAGAGCTTGGTTGCCTAGTAGGGGGCAAGGGCGTCCCGCTGCGTGCAGCCCTAAATCTGAATTCTTTTTGCTCTGCTTCTGCAACGGGGCCATCTGCATCTGTATCGGAGTCCAAGGGTGTTGATCTGTTCTCTGCCGAACCCAAGATTCGCTCAACTTCGTCCCAGCAAAATGCTCGAAGTTTCCTATGCTTTCCTTGTGTAACTCTGAGCCTGCACCGCCTGGGGACGCCTTGCCAGAACTGCCGTCTGCTCTTCTTTAGGCCTAGTAGATCGACTGCTGTATGGACATCGCTCGATCTCACGTACAGCTTGACGCCTTTTTTGACGCGCCAGCCCTGGGAACGTATCCTAGATGTTGCTTGGATAAGTGCGGTCTGCATAATACGTTTAGTCACGGACAAAACCAACGTATGAAAATCGCGAAAAGATGTGCGGTACATGCAAGGCTCAGTGGCTAGCTCAGACGTCAGGTCCTGCCAATGCGGCCAAGGATAAGACGTGTTAGGAGACGGATTCATAAAGACATTTCGCGATAGGTCAAGAAAAGACTGGGGGATTAGAAGTCTCGCTTCGGGAATGGCTTGGAGTAATGGCGACTGATTCGTTTCATCTAGACGATCCAGATCGTCTCCACTCTCGACAGGTACGGACGCACGTAAGCCTTTTGCAGCCACTTCGATTTCATCAGCCAGTTCGCGGGTCAGAAGCCAATATTCGCCGTATCGCTTCTGTTCCTGGGCCGCTTCGAAACGCTCTTGCATGAGAGCAAGCGTTTCAGCTGCTGCGTCCAGCTGGCGCTCGCAAACAAGGCTGATCTCTGCAGCGGCGGGGATGTCTCTGAGTGACACGTCCCGCTTGCCAGCACGATCACGGCAGGCATCCTGGACGAACAAAAGAAACTGGCGCGTCTCTGGAATGCTCTTGGAGCCGATAGCGGCAGCTATGCGAGGCAGGTTATCCTTGCCTAACCTTTCCAGCGCTCTGAAGAGAGATTCTTTTTCGCTTGCCGTCCACAGCGTTGCACCCAGCTGGGAGTCTCTGTACGGCGGCGACCCATGGCCATGGTGGCTGCTTGTGGTCGCTTGCACAGAGTCGTTATACACGAGGCGGTACGCGTCGTTGTAGGGCGCGGGCGTGGCGGCACGCTTTCGCCGTCGGGTCGAGTCGGCCGACGAGGACCTGCGACGTTTGCGCGGGGAGAGGGGCGACGCGGGCTGGGGCGAGTCTTTCCAGTCAGGGTCGGAAGGGTCGGAGGAATCCATGGGCTAGAGCAGCTGGCGGCGAGAGGAACGTCATTGTGTCTGGCGCGGTTCCACAGCGCACCGCAGCGAAGGCCCTGGTCGCGAAGCTCGTCGAGCGCCAAGCGCCAAGCCCCGCGCTATCGATAAGACATCCGCCAACGTGACCGCGCGCCACTTTCGCTCCTACGCGGCTGCATCCACCATCGCTTCATGTTTCGCTTCTCCCGGTATGCGCTGAGCACCCTCGGCCGCCGTGCTCCTGCAGCCATCTCGCGCACTGTCAGGCGCACATCCACGGCCGCCAATGCGCCTCTCAAGATCACGCTGCGCGAGTACCAGGAGGAATGCATCCAGTCGGTGCTGGCCTACCTCGCAAAGGGCCACAAGAGGCTCGGCGTGTCGCTGGCCACCGGATCCGGCAAGACAGTATGTGCCGCCGTGTGCGCTCGATCCATATCTGACCACGCCTAGGTCATCTTCACTCACCTCATCGACCGGCTCCCTGCCCACGGAGATGCCTCCCAAACGCTCATACTGGCCCACCGCCGCGAGCTGGTCGAACAGGCTGCCCGTCACTGCGCCCTCGCGTACCCCGACAAGCACGTTGACGTCGAGATGGGCAACCACCACGCTTCCGGAGCTGCCGACATCACCGTCGCCTCCGTGCAAAGCATCATGTCGGGTGATAGGATAGCCAAGTTCGACCCGGCTCGATACAAGTTGGTATTGGTAGACGAGGCCCACCACATCGTGAGTCAGCAGTATCTCGACGTGCTGGACCACTTTGGCTTGCGACACCCTGCCGACTGGAACGAGGTCTCGGTGCCTGCTCTAGTAGGTGTTTCGGCCACCTTTTCGCGATTCGATGGCCGCAAGCTTGGTGTAGCCATTGATCATATCGTCTATCATAGGTGCGTAATCCCGTAGGATCAGACGAAACGAGGCGCTGATGGTCGCAGGGATTATGTCGACATGATAGAGGAGAACTGGCTTTCGGACGTGGTCTTCACCACTGTCCAAGTGAGAGCTGACCTAAACAAAGTGAGCACTACTGCCAATGGCGACTTTAAAACGGCGGCACTTTCACGAGCCATCAACACCGAACAGACCAACGATATACTGGTCAGAGCCTGGCTGGCTAAAGCGAAAGGACGCAGTTCCACCATTGTCTTCTGCGTTGATCTCAGTCATGTCACAAACCTCACTGCCAAGTTTCGCCAGTATGGCATTGCTGCCGAGTTCGTGACTGGCGACACTCCAAGCAGGATCCGCAGTACCAGGGTTAATGCCTTCAGGAAGGGTGACTTTTCAGTCCTGCTCAATTGCGGTGTCTTTACAGAAGGAACTGATATTCCTAATATCGATTGCGTCCTGCTGGCTCGACCTACCAAGTCGCGCAACCTACTGGTGCAAATGATTGGCCGCGGTATGCGCTTGCATCCCGGCAAAGAGAACTGCCATATTATTGACATGGTGTCAGCTTTGAGCACCGGTGTCGTCTCTACGCCGACACTGTTTGGTCTGGACCCTGCCGAAATCATTGACAAGGCCAGCGCCAAAGATATGATGGAGCTGAAAGAACGGAAAGAGGAAGAGAGCAAGCGAGAAGTGGAAGCAGCAGACGTTGCTGTGAAATCTTCTTCGGTAAAACTCCCCGGCTCGATCACCTTCACCGATTACGAATCTGTCCATGACTTGATCGCGGATACGTCGAGCGATCACGTAATACGAAGAATCAGCGAATTCGCTTGGGTTGCGATCGGTGAGGGTAGATTCGTCCTATCCACTAATGGTGGGCACTACCTCGTAATTGAACCAACGGGTGATGATGTTCAGACTTTTCGTGTAAAGTACTACCGGAGGCTCCCGTCGGGATTCAAGTCAAAAAGTCCTTATGCCACGCCTAAAGTAATTGCAGAAGGTGATAACTTCGAGCACGTTGTTCACGCAGCGGACACATTCGCCGCCGAAGCTTTCGAGTTCATCTGGATATCCAAGAACCAGTCTTGGCGCCGAAGCCAAGCGTCTCAGACGCAAATCGACTTCCTAAACAAATTCCGCCCAGATGAGGACCGTTTAAAAATACAGGATCTCACAAAAGGGATGGCCGGGGATATGATCACTAGGATCAAACACGGGACCAAAGGTAGATTTGTGAGAGCTCATGCTAAGCAGAAGAGTGACCTGAAGATGAAGAGAAGGACGGAAACGCTGCAAAGTCGGCTTCGGGACCAGGTACGGGTTGGTCCATTATCTGCAAAGACTTTTGGAGAGATCTCCAAGTGAAGTCATCAACCCTAACTCTGTGCAGCGGATACCTTTCTTTGTTTGAACAATCCAGAACTAGCGTAAGTCTCACGTGCTACTCCCGCATGCAGCAGCTCGGTCTCAACGTTCGGATCGCTCTTCCAGGCTATTGGGTTTTTTTGTTTGTTTCAGGAACACGTGCAAATTATCGATTTTCCCGGACTCGGACGCGAAGAACATATACACCTTCTCGAAGCATTCCACATGCGAATGTTACCGAAACATCGGAATGGAAATGAGGTCATTTAGTCGGAATTCTCCATCACATTGGAGACGAGAGCCGAGTACTTAGCCATGAGCTTCCGCGCAGATATGTTTACATCGCGTATGCTATCTTGACTGGCTGTTTAGAACGGTTCAACACGGCATTTCCAGGAATCCATCCTGTGTCAATGGCCGACTTTCAAGCACTTTCGCTCCATGGCTCTCCCCCGGTGGAACGAAGCAAGTCACACCGTATGTCACTGCTCCGCAAACTAAAACCACTCAAGGCTTCCTCCGAAGACATAGATCGGCAGTCTTCATATTCACAACGGCCATCGCCAGTGCCTACATCGCTTTCCTCACGGCTTCCGTCTTTCTCAGGGGTTGAAGAGCCGCTGTCGAGTGTGGATATCCTAAAACATTTTTCAGATCTCCAAGACGTCGTCATAGCGCATGTTCGCAAGTTTTACTCGACCGATAGGGCAGGAAATCGCGTATCGCAAGCCGTCATCGAGCACGCCAGCACAGGGAACATTCTTCCGTGGCCGCAGATCCTAGGACTTCTTGATGACACGGACACAAGGCTGGCAACGTTGACCATGTGTATCTCATGGACGGTCCTTAGTCGGAGCCTTTTGCTGAAATTAGGAACCAGCCACAGCCCTGGCAGTACGTTTCTCCCCCCGGAAATTGTGGAGTGTTTTCAAAGCTTCTCTCTTGGAAAGGGAGCAGTCACACTTGGAAAGGATGAGCCGAATCCTGTGAACTTTGCGCTGCTATCCCGCTGGAAGCAGACGACGGCAGCGCTGTGTCACTACACGTACATTGCAGACGCATTCTCCTTCTTCGATGCACGCACCGTAAACGTTGAGCGCGCATTAAAAGACCTGGACCCTCTTCTTGCGACCTATGCTAAACCCCGCGACGCCAGCCACAGTAAGCATGCACGCGTTGAAGATCTGAGAAATGTTCTAAGGCGGGGCGCGCTTTTCGCATTCACGCTGTTCGGTCAGCCATGCTTTTGGAAGTTTGACTGGCGCTCCGATCGCGCATTTGCGCATGGCAAGACGGAAACGGAGATTGACCCGGAGCGCACTTCAACCATCGAGAGCATAGGCTTAGCGGCTACCACATCCGTCAGACTTTCAAAATCGGAGATTGTGGTGTGGCCTAGCCTGGTGAGGGTTATGGATGGGGATGGAATCAAGTTACGGGGAGACGATGAGGGAACAGTGCATGGGGAGAAGAAATACCTCGATGAATTTGTAGATATGTAACGGAGTGTGCAAGAGTGAGACTGAGCATCTGTCCCTAACGGCCCTTGACCAATTTGATACCGTTCCGTTGGTAGAACTATATGATGTAGTTGATACATATGTCGGTGTAGTCTGATTGTATATATTTGTTCGAAACACAAGGTGCGTTCTTACGATACGGCATTGATTTTGTATATCGTGCTAATGAATGTCTAGCACAATTTTGCATGAACAAAAATCAGAGCGTTGCATTGAACACTGGCCCTTGGAACGAAGACTTGAGATCGTAGGCGTGTCAAAACATAGGCTTACGGAGCAGGCTTGTGGGACGATTCAGTGTACTTTGCAACGTTGCAGACAGATCACGACGCAAAGAGATCATCTTCGGACATTTGCAGGAGAGCCGCGTAAAAATTCATATGGAATAGTGGTACTGTCAAGGTAACATTATGAGCACCTTTGGTGCTCCGACAGGTTCCGGCTTCTGCTTGCGGCGGTTCTCGGCCGTTGGTCGTACCTAACCTTCCGCCGCGGAGATGCAACAACACGCACGGAGCGAGCGTTTCTCCGCTTAAGGACCACACTTCATCTCCTCCTTATCTCTCAAGCTATTATACAATCTATTGCCTACCGACTTCTTTGTAAATTGAATGTTAATGCTTTCTCCGTAGACATCGCTCGGCACAGAGTCTATCCTTGTCCGCGAGGCGGCAATTTTCAGTGCGCATACACTGGGCGTCCCTCCATGTACAGAGACCGTCTCAAATCTGTATACCAGATCATGACCAAGCTGCATTTCATAGTGCTACGATAGAACTAGCAAGAACGGGTACTTGCTCGGAAGCGAGTCTACAAGATCGCTGATGTCGATTCAAACAGCACATAACAGAAGATACTAGGTAGTACGGCATTCCGTTAGTGGTCAGTTGCCACTCATCTCCTGCGTCAAAGCTCTACGTAGCCTTCCTGGATCTGCGCGGTACTAGATTTCCGTCTCCACGGAGACAGTACGATTGCTCACCTGAGTTTTTGTTGAAGCCGTGGGGGGCTTCTCGAACCCCGATGCCAGGATCAACGGAAGTGGTTCCACATTTCCCGGCAAGTTTTCTTAGCTGCAGAAACCCTTGAGCGACGCCGTCCCGTGGAATCGCTGAACGTCTCTGCATGCCCACAGCGCTAGTACAGGATTGGATCGCTTAGTGCTAAAAGATAAGGATGCATTATCGGTGGGAGAATCATCTTGTCTTCGAGACGGTTGGTTGGACGAAAGTAGTGTGACGCCATTGATGAGCAGGCTTCTCCGCGATTTGATCTGAGCGTTACTTTTAGGAACGAGGAGTGGGATCGTGAATTGTTCACCAAAGTGATTGCGATCACCCTTCTCCGGCATAGAGCCTGTGATCGCAGACATTACGAAATCCAACAATGCATAGACATATCGTTTGCTTAGCCGCGCCGTGCTGACACCCCAGGCTCGCTTGTCTTCTCTGACCCGACGCCACTTTCTTCGTTACACTGCTACACCTACCTCATCGATCTGCGTCGACTTAGTGATACCCATTCCGGGCATATTCTTTCTCCCGCCACATTCACTACCCTTATTGTATTGCTACACACTTCTTTTCAATATCAGCGAGCTCCTTATTTGTTTCATTATACCCCAGTGCGCGCAACATGGCAACAGTTGTAGAGACTCACGCAGTCCCGTTGAGCAAGAATGTCGACTTTCCACCAACACCTCCAGAAACTGTCGTTGATGGCGAAGATGCAAAGTCGGTCAAATCGATCGACAATAGCAAGGAGCAGCTCGATATTCCATTGCCGCCGCCTTCAACCGCACCCGTACAAGTGCTGGACGTCGACAAGCCAACGCCAGACTCACACGTAGCAAGAGATTCCCGGTTGATACGGCTGACGGGCGTTCATCCTTTCAACTGCGAGGCACCTCTGACAGACTTATTCAAGGAAGGATTCTTAACGTCGCCAGAATTGTTCTATGTGAGGAATCATGGTCCGGTACCAGTCGTCCAGGAAGAGGATATTCCTGATTGGGAGTTCTCGATAGAAGGGTTTGTGGCGATTTTCTCGTAATTGGTTGTCATTGCTAATGACCATTGCAGGCTCGTTGCCAACCCTTTGAAAATCACTTTGAAGGAGCTTTTATCTGATTATGAGAACGTAACATACCCGATTACTCTCGTTTGTGCAGGCAACAGGAGAAAAGAGCAGAATGTTGTTCGGAAGTCCAAAGGGTTTTCATGGGGTCCTGCAGGTGTATCGACAGCACTGTTCACCGGTGTGGTGATGAGAGATGTTCTTGAGCGAGCTAAGCCACTGAGAAAAGCACGTTATGTGTGCATGGAGGGTGCGGATAAGCTGGTCAGTCAAGCTGTCCACAGGATGTCCCAAAGCTAACAGATAATAGCCCAATGGCTATTACGGCACCTCCGTCAAGCTCAACTGGGCTATGGATCCTAATCGCGGCATGATGCTGGCACATAAGATGAACGGAGAACCACTTACACCAGATCATGGAAAACCACTTCGAGCTGTGATACCAGGACAGATCGGCGGTCGCAGCGTAAAGTGGTTAAAAAGACTCATTATCACTGCCGAGCCAAGCGACAACTGGTACCATATTTACGATAATAGAGTGCTGCCGTATGTACCACCACCCACACAATCATCACAGAGATGCTAACCTTGATAGTACAATGGTCGACCCGGACGAGGCAGCAAAGGACAAGAACTGGTGGATGGATGAGCGTTACGCCATTTATGACCTTAGTCCCAACTCAGCTACCGCCGCCCCAGCGCACGATGAGACACTCGATCTGGCTACAGCACCAGAGTACTACACGGTGCAAGGCTATGCCTACAGCGGTGGTGGTCGCCGCATCACACGCGTGCAAATATCGCTCGATCAGGGCAAGAGCTGGAAATTTTGTAATGTCGAATACGCAGAAGACAAATACCGCGAATATGAAGATAAGAAACTCTTTGGAGGGAGACTGGACATGGACTGGCGAGAAACGTGCTTCTGCTGGTGCTTCTGGAAATTGAACATCCTGGTAGAGGAGCTGAAGGAGGCGAAAGACATCGTCGTTAGAGCTATGGACGAGAGCATGAACATCCAGCCAAGAGACATGTATTGGTCTGTCCTTGGAATGATGAACAACCCCTGGTTCCGCGTCGTCATTCACAACGAGCATGGTAAACTGCGCTTCGAGCACCCTACCCAACCAGCACTGATGCCTGGAGGCTGGATGGAGCGTGTTAAGAAGGCCGGGGGAAACCTTACGAACGGATACTGGGGAGAGAGGATTGAGGGCGAACAGGCAGATGCGGTGCAGGCGCCGGCGCCGAAGGAGATAAAGATGACGAAAGACGGAGTGGATAAAAAGATTACACTTGATGAGTTCAGGAAACACGACAGCGCTGAAAGCCCATGGTTTGTTGTGGGTGGCGAAGTGTATGATGGAACGGCATTCCTGGAGGGCCACCCCGGTGGAGCTCAGAGTATCATCAGTGCAGCTGGCCTGGACAGCACAGATGAGTTCATGGCAATTCGTAAGTTCCATCTCCACGGGATATAGCATGTCACTGATAGCGAGCAGACAGCGAGACCGCGAAAGCCATGATGCCAGACTACCACATAGGCTCTCTCGACGAAGCATCCCGCCGCATCCTGGCCGAAGGCGAACCTAGTGTTGAATCTACAGAACCACGTCCCGTCTTCCTCGACACCCGTGCCTGGACGAAATCGATTCTCCATTCCAAGACGAAAGTCTCATGGGACACCCGCATCTTCTCCTTCAAGCTCGAGCACGACACGCAAGCGCTTGGCCTACCCACAGGCCAACACCTCATGATCCGGCTCAAAGATCCCGTAACTCGCGAGTCCATCATCCGCTCCTATACGCCAATTTCCGAGACTACTAAGCGGGGTTACTGCGACGTGCTGGTCAAAGTATACTTCGATACACAGGAAAAGGCCGGCGGCAAAATGACAAAAGCGCTGGATGCTATCCCCGTAGGCCATTTTGTCGAAATGAAAGGCCCGATCGGCAAATTCGAATACGTAGGCAAAGGCGACTGTCTTATCAACGGAAAGCCCCGGCACATCAAGCGCTTTTTCATGGTTTGTGGAGGATCCGGAATCACTCCTATCTTCCAGGTGCTACGCGCTGTGATGCAGGATAAGGAGGACCCTACAACGTGCGTCGTGCTTGACGGTAACCGTCTTGTCGAGGACATACTCTGCAAGGAAGATCTGGACGTGTTTGCGAGGGATAATGTGGACAGGTGCAGACTGTTGTATACTCTGACGCAGGGTCCAGAAGACTGGGCTGGACTAAGAGGAAGGATTGGAGCGCCGCTGCTGAAAGAGCATTTTGTTAGGGAGGCGGAGGGTGAGAGCTTGGTATTAGTGTGCGGACCGGAACCACTGGAGAAGGCTACACACGCAGCGCTTAGGGAACAAGGCTGGCCAGATGAAGATTTGCTGTTCTTTTAACGATACGAGAAACGATGTATACTATAGGTTTGAGGACGAGTGTTGCGGTGCTTAGCAGCCAGGCGAACTTGGAGTTTTGGGGTCGTGGTTTTGATTGTTCTATCGAGATGGCCAAATGGTCAACGACCTGAAGGCCGAGGAATTACCATATTGATTGACGAGCACATATGTTTTCTATTCCCTTTCCTAGCCAGTTGTGCATTGCTCTTGTAGATTCATCAGTCACGTGACAATCAATCATACCAGATTGCTGCACCGAAGCCATCCTGCAGTGTTCGCCCTAGGCACACGTATCCGTCCTCCCCCTTGCTTCGCGTACAAAACCCACCCGGAGAAACACCTTTCCCACATGGCATCTCCGCCGTCGATGCCGCCGAGGCGCTAGAGAATCCCTGCTCCGATCTAGCGCGATTCCATCTTATCTTCCCTAGCGCCAAATGAAACGCGCGCGCCTTATCAGGATCGCTGCAACCCCAGCGCGGCTGCATTTCCCCGGAGAAGAATATGTAGATTCCAACTGTCAAGCTCGCACCGTGTAGCCATGACGTCTCTCTACCTCCGCGGGCCTTCTACGACGCCTCGATAGTGGTTCGTCGCCGCATGCGCAGCGCAGCGTAGCGTGTTATCTTTGTGCGCGGGCGGCGTCTTGTCATTGGAGAGATCGTGGTTGGTCGACCGGCGGCGATGCGTGGCGAGGCACTGTTCTTGAGGTGGGTTCACGGTAGGTAGACGCTCTATCTTTGGTCGCTTTGGACCACTGGTTGGTTGCTTTTGGCGGCCCCGGAGAACGCGTGGAGATACTAGGTTTTTGGGTACCCTTCTACAATTTACCTGTTCTACCGGCCGATCTTCCATCCTTACTTCTTCATTCATCTCTTGTCTGTTTCTCGAGTGAGCTCTATACCCCTTTGCGAGCAGTGTTTCTTTCTTGCTCCGTCTGCTTGACTCGACTTGTTTGTTTGGGGTCTTGTTCCTGGTGTTTGCGACCAGTTGGAAGACGCAAAGTCATAGCATACTATGGAGGAGTCTGAACCTATACACACGCCTGGGCTCGAGCCTACAAGCATGGAGTCGCATTCTCCTCCTGATTCACCGCCACACAATCCGACCTGGGGAACGAAAGAGGCGAAAGATGCGAAGCTGCCGGTTGGACAATTGAATGATTCGGAGGTAAATAAGCTTCCCGAGCGGGTAGAAGAAGCACAAAAGGAAGATGCCGCAAAGCTTGATGAGCAGGGTAAAAGAAAGAGGATCGTTGTTGTGGGATTAGGAATGGTGGGCATTGCGTTCATGTAAGCGTGATCCTCCCCGACTGGCCATCATGAAAATGTGGTAAAATCGCAAAATTTGTACTGATAGTTATGGCAGTGAGAAACTACTCAAATACGATATTAAGCGAAGGGAGTACGATATCGTGGTGATCGGCGAGGAACCCCATCTTGCGTATAACCGCGTGGGCTTGACCAGTTTCTTCCAGCATCGCCAAGTCGAGAACCTGTACCTAAATCCACAAGACTGGGTAAGTTGTATCCATGAATTCTCCGCTCCCAAAATCATGCTTATTCGCCCCAGTACTCTTCCATGCCTGAAGGCTCCCTTAGCTACCACCTCAATACACTTGTTACCGACATAGACTCGGAAAATAAGAATGTCAAGACATCTAGCGGTGATACTGTCTCATATGACATCCTTATTCTCGCGACTGGCTCTGATGCGTTACTCCCGAAACACACACCAGGCCATGATGCAAAAGGTGTCTTTGTATATCGAACAATCGATGATCTTCAACGGCTCATCGAATTTGCTGCGACACGCAAAGGGACCACGGGTATCACTGTAGGAGGTGGCTTGCTTGGTCTAGAAGCCGCAAAAGCCATGATCGATCTTGAAGATTTTGGCAAAGTAAAGCTCATCGAGAGGAACCGGTGGGTGTTAAGCAGACAGTTGGATGGTGATGCTGGAGGCATGGTTGTCGAACAAGTCAGAGCATTGGGCTTGGATGTCATGCTCTCTAAGCGAGTCGGCAAGATTGAAGTTGACGAGGAGGGTTTTGTGAAGGGCGTGGTATTCGAAGACGGAGAGCACATGGAATGCTCAACAATTTGCTTTGCAGTGAGTTTGATCGCCATGAGCCACCATGGTCGCTAACAATAGCAGATTGGCATCAGAGCACGAGATGAGCTCGCCCGGAAGTCAGGCATCAAGTGCGCTGACCGTGGTGGTGGCATCGTAGTCGCACCCGATCTCTCGACCTCTACCAAAGACATCTATGCAATTGGAGAGTGTGCGAGCTGGGAGAATCAGACTTTTGGTCTCATTGCTCCGGGCGTCGAAATGGCCGACGTCCTCGCCTTCAACCTCACACAAGCAAAAGCACACACGCCGCGCAAGTTCAAGCGTCCAGACCTGAGCACCAAGTTGAAGCTACTAGGCGTAGAAGTAGCCAGCTTCGGCGATTTCTTCGCTGATCGCGATGGGCCCAAAGATATGCCCGGCCGGCGACCAGCGAAGAAAGATGGTGAGAGCCGGCCTAGGGACAAAGTCAAAAATCTAACTGACGGACCAGCGCCTCCTCCTGTCAAGGCACTTACTTATAAGGATCCGTTCCAGCAGGTGTACAAGAAATATCTTTTCACAATGGATGGAAAGTATCTGCTGGGCGGCATGATGATCGGCGATACGAAAGACTACGTGAAGCTGGTACCAATGGTCAAAAATCAGAAGCAGTTGGAAATCCCACCAAGCGAGCTTATCATCGGCGCGCAGAAGGGGGATGATGACGGTGCTGACCTGTAAGAGGTTTCTCTTTGCTTTCGCGTAGCGATACTGACAAATTACAGCGACGATGACACACAGATCTGTTCGTGCCACAACGTCACTAAAGGCGACGTTGTCAAAGGGGTCAAAGATGGCTCCTGTAAATCCATCGGCGACGTAAAATCGTGCACGAAGGCCGGAACCGGTTGCGGTGGCTGTATGCCTCTAGTCCAAACCATCTTCAACAAGACCATGGCTTCAATGGGCCAAGAAGTCAAGAACCATCTCTGCCCGCATTTTGAATACTCGCGCGCTGATCTCTTCAACATCATTTACGTCAAGAAGCTCACCGGGTTTGCTGATGTCATGAAGGAATGTGGTAAAGAGCCGGAATCGACAGGATGCGAGGCTTGCAAACCCGCTATTGGCTCCATCATCTCCAGTCTGTTCAACAAGCACCTGCTGGACGATGCTAGACGAGGCCTCCAGGATACTAACGATCGATTTCTGGCGAACATTCAGCGCAACGGAACGTTCAGCGTTGTTCCGCGTATGGCGGGTGGTGAGATCACTCCCGAGAAACTCATCATTATCGGCACTGTCGCCAAGAAGTACAATCTGTACACTAAGATCACTGGTGGGCAACGTATCGATATGTTTGGTGCGAAGAAACAAGATCTTCTTGCCATCTGGCAGGAACTAGTAGATGGCGGTATGGAGTCTGGTCACGCGTACGCGAAATCACTACGAACAGTCAAGTCTTGTGTAGGAACAACGTGGTGTCGGTTTGGTGTCGGTGACAGTGTAGGCATGGCAGTACGGTTGGAGGAACGCTACAAGTCGATACGGGCACCGCACAAATTCAAGGGCGGCGTTTCGGGTTGTGTACGAGAATGCGCAGAGGCGCAGAACAAAGATTTTGGCCTCATCGCGACGGAGAAAGGTTTCAACATCTTCGTTGGCGGAAACGGAGGCGCGAAACCCAGGCATTCAGAACTACTCGCCAAGGACGTGCCGCCTGATGATGTCGTTCCGATCCTCGATCGTTATATTTCCTTCTATATCAGGACGGCAGACAAGCTGCAGCGTACAGCAAGATGGGTGGAGAACCTTCCCGGCGGGATCAAATATCTTCAAGAAGTGATCTTGGAAGACAAGCTCGGTATTTGCGCCGACCTCGAGAAGCAGATGCAAGAGCTTGTCGGCTCGTACTTCTGCGAATGGACAGAAGTGCTCAAGAGTCCCGAAAGAAAGGCCCTCTTCAGCCAGTTCGCCAATACATCTGAGAACATCGAGCCGCCGATCGAGCCGACAAAAGAACGTGGCCAAGAACGTCCAAGCTACTGGCCCACAGAATCAGTAAAGGAAGACTTTAAAGGTCACAAGTGGGGCGATCTCAGCTGGCAACCTTTGGTGAAAGCCGAGGAATTCCGAGACCTTCCCACCGGAGACTCCAAAGCCATCAAGCGCGGCGACACGCAACTGGCTGTCTTCAAAGTTCGTGGCAAGTACTACTGCACACAACAAATGTGCCCGCACAAACGAGCTTTCGTCCTAAGCGACGGTCTCATTGGCGATGACATCAAGAACAACAAGCTTTGGGTGTCCTGTCCTTACCACAAGCGCAACTACGAGCTGTCAGGCCCCGAAGCCGGCCGCTGCGCAAACGACGAGCAGGTCAACATCGCCACGTTCCCTGTTGAAGAGCGCGACGACGGGCTGATATACGTAAAGCTGCCGAGCGTGGAAGAACTAGACAGCGTGCTGGGGACCAGCAAGTGGAAGATCAAGAAAGACGAGACAAGCGATCCATTCGATAGTCTAGACAAGAAGTTGAAGGAAAAGCAGAAAGGCAGAAAGGGGTTTGCTGTAAGCCATTTGAAAGATGGTTTAGGAGAGAAGGGAAAAGCCAGCATGATACTTGCTGGTGGGGAAAGGGGTGCTGGAGGTCTGGACTGGTAGGGCGAAGATACGGCGTGATGAATGACGATTGTAAAGAGAGCATTTATGAGGGCGTTTTGGAAAGGGATCGTAGGGCTTGTATTATACCTCCTGAGATGACAATATCTATCTCTCTATTTTCAGAATCCACTTTCGCTCCTTCAGTTTATGTGCTGCATGCTTCTGCTATGGCATGTACAGTCGGTTCTAGTACGTTCTGAAAAATTTATCCAGGTTAAACGCAGTTGTAGACAAAAGAAATCACTGGTATATGCAAATGAGTTTGGGCTCAGATGTAGCTTTTGCGAAACGTACGCTATATGACGAGTACCTACTTTTCGCCGAGATTTGACAACCTGATGGATATGCCACTACAGATAATCCAAAGCACCCGCATAAAAAATACAAAGTGTTGGAGGCTCTTCTGAAACTTTCCGCTTACTGATCACCAATTTCCTTACTCATTGTCACATTGTGCTGACTGAATTGTGCGTTTTTTAACTTTACATTGGCAGATCAAGTTCAATACTGCTAATTTTAGAGAGGCATAGGGCTTTGAGCGCGATCCATTGTATTTCTTTGCGCTTGAGCGTATGTCCTTTTCTTAGAGGACTCCACTTCTAGTTGTTCAGCTAGCTCCAGGATTCTTAGATCCGAAGGGAGGGAGATTCGTGGCTTGACTATCTCTTCATCGGATATGGGTGCGCGCTTGAATGGCCAGAGTATCCGTGTAAAAGCGGCTGTGTCGTTAGGATAGGTGTTCGAGGACAAGCTGAACCTACTGCGTAAGTATATAGCGCACAATGTTACAGTAGCCAGAATAAGTAACAATATAGCAATAATGAGAATCGCAAGGAGGATTTTCGTCTCGGTATCGTCGGAGAACATTTCCCTAAGAGCTTGAGCGATGTTTAAATTACTTGGTGTGCAGATTTACTGAGGCGTAATATGTGATGTTGAATAATTTAAGTAGTAGCAGCTAGATATTAGAATCAAAGTGTAATGGCGATAGCGATCAATCTCAGTCCCGGCATCAATATCTAACCGTAACATCAGCATTGCGCACGTGAATAAAAGTGACAATGTATGTCTCACAATGCGGCTTGTTCAAGTCCTCTGTCATTTTCGACCTCTCTTACGCTTCAAGTTCCCCGCCCTTCACTGTACTCGTTCGTCACTAACAACTAATTGTGACCAGCCGCCGATGATGCTTCCACATCTCGCTCTTGTGTGGCTGGAGTTTTCTTCGAAATCAAGAACCAAAGTCCAGCGAAACAGTCGGCGATACATTTGAAAGGTGAGCGGATACGGGGATCAACAATACCGTCATGTCGAAGGCAAAATGTCGTGACCGAGCCGACAAAGAGAACTAGCAATGGCATAATGACAAGAACTGCCACGAGAATATGTACCTGCGTCATATTATTATAATATGTTCTTATGGAGAGCATGAAATAAAGAGAGTTATAAGATGGAGGACGAATTTGGGTGTAGGTTCTGGGTTCGGTCGGACGAATATGTTTTTGCAACATGAATATGCATGTGTTCGCAAGTGATTGGGTGAATGACTCTGACGAGATGTCCTAGACAAACGAACAAGCAAACCATCTCGTCAAATCACCTTGTGCAGAGGCGAGATACATCATTTATTCACAATGACTCAGTATTCCTATGAGAAAATATTAACTGTCCTTTTAAGAAGATGAATGAAGCCTCAGTCTAATTTACCTTCGCATATCTTACGTTTTTTCGGGTCTTAAATGGTTGTTACGAGACTTTGGGCTCCGTGGGGATAGCTGAATAAATACTATTCTCATTTACGTGGTAATGCAACAAGTGATCGAGAAAAAAAACCCTTACCGCACCCTTCACACGATCCTTCCAAATGTCTATAATTCTCTTTTGTGACTTCATCCCTAAATACCATGTCGAGGTTAATGATCGGAGTAAGATCAAGTCTTTCTTCTACCGCAGCTTTTCCGTCTTTCACAGAAAAGCTCCTAGCACATACGATAGGGCTTACCCGGTGGAAAATCCACTCGACACGTGTTTCAAAATCTAATAATTCCTTAGTTACGTTGAATCACAAAATGTAAAATTGATAGCCTTGGTTTGACATAAGAATGTAAATTTTGGCAACTACAAAAGAAATTCTAACATTGTCATTGTAAGTGTGGCAAGCGTGAAGTAATTCTTGGGCGAAGATACGCAAATGCCGCGTGAACCACATCTAAAAAAGAGAGAGAAAGCACAGTTGTGGCCCATCGAAAGCGCAGCAATAATTTCGCACAAGTTCAAGGGGCTGCTAAGTTTTGAACCGTCAGTTGGATTTTTCTAGCAGTATCTTTGGGATGAAACTGATGCGCGCTGAATATTCTACTGCTGGACAATCGGAGCGCGATATGAGAAGTTTTTGACCGCCGGCGGGATCGGAACTTCAGCGGGTCGCTGAGAATAGTCAGTAACCGTGCCGCTATTCATCTCACGCTCAGAAGCTTTTTCCATGAAGCTCTTGTGAACGGATGGCTTATCTGGAACTTGCAGCACTGTTGGCGCCGGACGCACATGCGCCTCGTTTATTGCGTTCGTCGACCCCCTGCCCTGGGCGATCCCGTCCAGCTGCGGCGCTTTATTAGTAGCTCCTGGCATCCGACTCATATGCTCTTCTTTTATTGCGGTAAACAACTCCCTGATGCGGGCGAGCCCGTCCTCCTGCGGCCTCGCATCAGCCTGCGGCGCCACATCAGCAATCTCTATGTCGCGCTCGGCACTTTGACCCCTCCTCAAGAAACAGTGGTGGATCTTATTCTTCAAGGAAGTAATTACCCCCGGACGTTTGCGATAAGCAATCAACAAGACGAGTCCAAAGAGGATGAACGGACCAACAAAAAAACCGATAGTGACGCCATTCCAAAAGCGGGACACGCAATCGCTAGAACACATTTTGAGATATTCTCGGTGTTTCCTAAATCTGAGAGTTCGCGATAGGAAGATAGGGATTAATATACGCTTTGGTAGCATTGAGATTTCATGCATTGTGATCTCATGATGAGAAGTTTGTTGGACCATTGTGCCACTTCAAGATGGCCTAGAATTGTTTACACTATACATCTATATTCCACCCTATATATATCTCAGAACAATACTTGCACGTTGTTAAGATAAGTAAAGATATCGGACGACAGGAGGAGTACGAAATGATCTTGATTTTGCACCAAGGGTAGGGACTCACTTGCTGAGACTTAATCAAAATGCAAGACAAGGGACGTGAAAGTGTCGAACACTGTCAGCCAAATGAGACTCACAAAGGCCGACGAAAAGACCTCGCAAATGTTTTCATTTGCATGTTTCTGGCGGACCCGCCCAACGTGTGAAGTGTAGGAAAGATAGGAAGCTTATTAGGCAGCCCTATGGAACGAAGTCTTGAAAAAAAAGAAATCATTTGTCAACAGACATCTTTGAGTCTCTGTGTGTATTATATAACTCATGTGCCAGGTCTTGGTTCCATCATCTCGAAGTCCTGGTGGCGCTAGAAATGTTTATGGCATGCCACTTTGCACAGAACCGGAGGATATGGCACGCTACAAACGGGGCATCATTGTTGAATGCCACGAACCCATGTATGATCCCAGTACCAACCCCTCCACAGCGATATTCGTGACCTAAGAACCGTATCTCCTCTCAAGAATATGATACAAAGGGAACATTGTTCATTCACACAAAGTTGAAGAAGAGCCATCCTACCAACGCACACGCCCGATCGCACATTCCATAGCTCCTGCCCACGCGCGACCGTCATGGCTACCGATCAAGTTAAAGAAACTTTTTACTCGGCTCTCCACCGAAGTAATCACATACACAATGTGACTGTTGAACATTCCCCTCCCCTACCTCCCAACAAGAAGCTCAGCACCACATCTGCCCGACTTCCTCGCTTTGCCTTTGTGAGCTTGAACTCCAACTCGACCAAGAGACCCGCAACCAATCAACACCATTACTTCGAACCTATCTAAAACATTCCCTTACTGCGGCAGCCGCTTGTCCTCCCTCTGCTACTGCACGACTGGACCGCGCTGGCGCTGCTTCGACTTTTTCTGGTAGCAAGCGATGCCGAGGAGAAAGGCGCCGACGATGAACATGGTAAGGAAGGCCCAGCCGAGGAGACCGCCGCCGTAGAGCAGGCGGTCTTCGGGTGGGGGTGTGACGGGCGGGCGTTTAGTTTCGGTCGGTGAGGGCGCGGTCGAGTTGGCCATAATGGCGGGCGGGCGGGCTGGATGGGTAAACAAGTTTAGAATGAGTCTCAAATCTTGGGTATGTGTAGACGTACGGCGTTGTGGTGTGAGCGTTTGGCAAGCAGAGTGCTAGATATTCAGGTGAGTGGGCGCTGGAAGCCGGATAAAAGTTGATGTGATGGTGTTTTGAGGGCAGATGGAGTGTATGGAAAGTGGTGTTTGTTGATGCGTTCTCGAATAGCGTTTGTATCACAGTTGAAAAGGTTAGGTCGTGGAGCACATGGTAAAGCTTTCTGCCGCACAGACCTTGCAATTGGATTCAGTGCTATGTTTTCTTAGGTTAAAAGAACCCGTGTAGAACTCTGAGTTCTTTTCTCTTAGAAATCGAGATACGAATCATCGACTTCGGATGTTCAAATCTCGTCATGTCGTGGATAGACACAACAGTCCGGGTACTCACACCACACGGACACACCGAACATCCAAGCTGCTACCATTCGCGAAGTTCCGTCGAACCAAGCCCGCAAATCCATGAACATCATAACCGTGCACCGCTTTCCGCCTCTTCCTTCACTCCAAGGTGGGCTTTCCCATGAACTCACGTTGCGCGCCCAACTCCTCCGGCAAGCTGCGCCTTGGGCCAGCCATCCTCACTGCTGACCGCCTCGTCGTACTGCGGCAGAGTGTCTCCGCTGTCGGTCTTCAAGAGAGAGTGTGGCAACTTAGCGCGCGGAAGCTGACGCAGGGACACAGTCTCTTCGCTCGTGCCCGAGCCTTGTCCTTGCGCACTTGAAGACCTGGACAGACCCTGCAGTTCGATGTCGTCGTCTTGTCCAGGATCGGCGTTCTTTTCGTGCTTATAGAACAGGTACCCACAATAGAGAGAGACTGCGACGAAGACGAAGGCGATGACGGCTGAGGCGATGTAGCAGCCTACAAGGAAAGACCTATAGTTAACGCAGGCGGCCGAGTCGTTGCATTTGCGTGGCTCAGTGGTGCCATTCTTCGCGTTCGGATCGTCGTAAAGAAGGGTTGGCGGATCCATTGTCGATTTGCCGACTTGTTGGGGATCAGCTTGCCTATCTCCATGTAGTGCAGGGGCGGCGAGGTGAGCTGACTGCTCGCCGTCGGCTCGTGGACTCTTGCCCGGTATAGCTGTATAGGTAGTTTCTGTGATGGGGTTCCTTACCTGGTATTCGAAGCGCAGTGCTTGGGACTCAGTTGCGGGAGTTTTTGTTTGAGTTGAGGTTGGTGGGAGAAGGGAGCGACGAGGCAAGAGTGAGAGAATTAGATCAAACGCAGATGAGCAAAGTTTGGCAGGTAGCACAAACGGACCATGACGATTTGGTGAAAGGTGAAGTGACTGAGACTTAAAGCGGCGTGACGCCGTCATATACTCACTTTCACCTCGAGAACTCGGACAGTGTTCAAAAGTGCTGTGTGGCATGGGCTGATGGCCTGAGTCCTTGTTTTATTTCTCATCTACGAGTGCCTACAGCCGAAACCAGTGCACGTAGCTCTCCACCACGCCCGCTTCGCTACCTGGCCGCTTTATGGGCCACGGTGGGTGCTGATGAATGCAAGGACGAAAGCAAGCGTGGGTCTGTCTTCCAAAAATCGAAACACCGTTGGACGGCAGGCACGACCGGCTTGATCACACAGGTTTGAGCGTGCAATCGCCGTCGTTGTCTTTGGTTAAGAAGAAGAGTGGCTGGATCCGACTCTTTGGGGAGTCGTCGGGTAGGTGACGGTACACAGATCAATCGCCCACCTGTCTGTTCGACCCCGGGCTCGAGCTACTGGAGCTGGTCCCACTTAAGCTCACAACACTCGCCCTTCTCGAATGCTGCGAACTCAGGCTAAGCGGTTCCATTGCCGTGCTCAGCGGCCTCAGGACGGGCTGCGGCGGGAAGTAATCATCGGCTTCGTCCTCTTCCGGGCCTGCAGGACGTTGCGGCGTGCGCTGCGGCGTGCGCATCCTGCTCTGCAACGGGCTCATCCGAAGCGCTTCGGGGCTCCAGCTCCACCGCTGCTCTTCGCCCGTATGTCTCCGCTGATGGCGCCGCCCGGGAGGCAGAGCCAGGGGCAGCTCCAGCCGCTTGTTCATGCCCATCCATATGGCCTCCTCTTCCTCGCCCTCGTAGTAACGCCAGCCGCCGACGCCTTCGAAGTCACGGGCATTCGCCATCTGGCTGACATTGACAAGGGAAGCCGAAGAGCCGCTTTTGGTGTGGAGGCGCGCGGCAGGCGCCGTGTCCTGGGGGGAGGTGCTGGTGCGGCGGAATCGCGGCGGCGAAGACGGCGGCACGACGCGCCGAGGCAGAGGCTTCGCAGGCTCTGGGAAGAGGTACGCGTGCACGAGGGCAACGCCTAGCTCGAAGTACACGATGGAGACGCGGACGGCAAGGAGCGACACGGCGACGCCCGTCGTGAATGCCGCGAAGACGGCGAGCGGGAACGAGACGAGCAGGACGAGGGGCGGGCCGACAAGGTACAGCGGGTTTGTGAGCACGCCCATTGTGACAATACAGAGCCAGGACGGCTATCTCGACGTGTCTAGGTCATGGGTAGCATGGTGCCCTGATGGGCTGACACGGGTCATCCAAACCACCAGAGTGATGGCATGTGAAGTCTGCGGGGAAGCCGTCTTGCCAAGCCGGACCGACATGCACCCCAGCCTTGCCTCAACGTCTCTCCTGCACTCTCTTCATCGAGAAGAGAAGAAAGCCATCCAAGACCCCGTTGAGGTCAATAGTCTAGGCTCGGAAACTGAAGTGTCAGGACTTGGTGTGTCTTCTGCACAAAGAGACACTTACATCGCCCTTCTCAGGATAAAGGCCACGCGCTGGTGGCCCCAAGGCGAAAAGCCTCGCCGACCGTATGACTCGCAACAATGTCAGGAAGGGAAGAGCAAGTTGTGTCCTTCATTCTCTACGCCTGGTCCAAACAATGCCTATTCGTCGAAGAATATCTGCAATTATCACAGTCTCATTGTCAATTCACAAGATCATCACCTCCACCCTGCGCTATTCACATATGTATATTCCCTCCCTATGTACACAACTGCAGCCCGGGTCAACAATCTCCCTTGTGAATTCACCCGTGTTGCCCTCAACCCAACCACAACATGGCTCCGCTGGACGCCTCATCCCTTGTCATACGCAATGCTCCAGCTAACAGCACAGTCCGCGTGTCCGAAACCGCCCATCAAGGCTTGAACATCCACTGGGTTCCTCTCATCGTCTTCGCCGTCTTCATTGTCTTGATCGTAGCTGTCATCCTTCTGCCCAAGAGCTGGATGATCCGCCTCTACGACTGGGCCGACCGTACGCTCAAGCGCACAAAGGCAAGTCCAACTGGATCCACTGAATTGCTCCCTATAGTTGCCCCGAATATCCCCGTCGAGGTACATCCCGCTCCGCCGCACCAGGCGTTCATCCCCCCTGTCCAGCGTCACCGCGAGGCAGACCACAGGCACAAAGAGAGAGGGGAAAGTAATAGAAAGTTCCTTAACGACCATCTCCGGGAACTTCGTGGGTGGAAGAAGCCTGACTTGGAAGGTGCGGAGGCTCGTGAGTTGCCGCTTCCCGCACTGCACCGTGATCGAGGCTCTAAGCGTACTCAGGCGGGAGGATTCCAGTATGCTAAGAACTATGTGGGGTTTAAGAAGTGGTTCAAAGATGGCGAAGCTGGCAAGGAGCAGGAGCAAAGGAAGCGGACTGCTGGAATGTGACCTGCAAAAGCGTTTGACGAAGCTGCTTGCGTGTAAGTAGAGGTAAGGCCCATTTCACAATCCTCATACTGTGGCATACTTCGGCATTAGCCCAGTAATCCGGCTTAGCATGTACTGTTGATGCGGCTTAATGCACTTTCTTTTTTCTTGTGATTCATTTCTCCCAATGTGAGACACGTACCTCTTCCGGTTTGCTTCCTGTCTACTTGAGCCCTCACACTGTTCCCTCAATTGCAGTCCGACCTATGTTTCCAAGCATGTTTGTTACCGTTTTGTTTTGTATACTCGTATAATTTTGGAATGCGACTCTTAATGTGGTACAATCCGCGCGGCTGTCTGTCATGGCTAGGGGACTTCCATCTCGGCTTCCCTAGTGAGGTTTTGGAAGGATTGCGCTCCGTTTTGCGTACTCTTGAGGGAAACACTCTTTCAGATAGCGATGTGGGGCGGTTAGGATTTCGACAAAGGTTCCTTTCTTTAGAAATCACATTGTTCGGGCCATCGGATGCATTACAGTGCCCGGTCCGGTAATTCACTGTTACCGATACGGCACCCCGTGAAACTTTGTCTCGCGGAGCTTGCGGTTCTCTGATTGGCTATACTTAAGCGGTCTTGGTCACAGCGCGGATACTGTATTCACCTTGGCAGTTTAAGGCACGCTGAGTCAACGAAACGCGTTTTTATATTGGCTAGCTCGAGCGGCGTTTCGACTATCTCCGTCCACAACCGTCGACTGACCACAAGCCATTGGTTACCCCGCAGTATGTTGCTCCGTAACACCCAGTATGCAATTAAAGACTGACAGAGCAGAGATGGATAGAGAGATGGGCGAGGTGAGCGGCTCGGGTGACGAACGCGAGGTGGACTCCTTTACGGCAACCCACGCGACGGTAGAAGACCTAGCCCTGGAGTTGTTTGGCAAGAATGTAAACCGGGGCACAACTCGCACTGGCAAAGAATTTCCGCTTAGGGGAAAGGAAAACCAATTCCACAGCAAGGGTAGGTATAGGATATTTGCTATGATTTCACGTCAAACATGGGCCTTGATATCTGGAGCTAACAAACTATAGACTATCCTGAAGATGATCCGGTCCCCCGCTCCCAACCAAAGACTTCAGTAGCTAGCCCTGGACAGTATGATAGCAACTCGAGCCATATACTGTCTACTGGCAGCAGGATCAGCAGCGATGCGCATGTACCTCGCGCCATGGCGCCGCCCCAACGCGTCCCCTCTTCTTCACTGAAGCAAAATTCCACTCAGACTGCCCTGCAACCTTTTACAAAGGCCCTGTACAAGGAGGCCGATGGAACGGAACTCATAATGAGCATATATAACAGAACGCTATCAGATCTTAGGCTAGGCATGATACCAATTCTCGAGACGCTACGTCAGAGTATTGATGACAAAACGATGATAGCGTCTTTGCGGAATGGCGACATCTCCATCCGAACGGCCCCAAAAGAGGAAAATATCTGGCAAGAATGGATTTTGTTGTTCGATGCTGCCCCGGAGCTTTTGAATCTTGCACCAGCCTGGATGCGAGAAAGGTATCACCGACTCTTCCAGAGTCAGATTTTCCACGCTCCAAGCCTGAGGAAAGAGCTTGGCGGCCGCCGTGATCTTACAACTGCGATGTATAGCGTATCATGGCCTGACTACGTCCTTGCATATCGTGATATGGTGCTTTATGCCGGAGGCTTGCCAATGGCGCGCACTGGTCCGCAACATCTTATGCACAGGCAATTTGGACCCTCTCGCCCTGGAGGTATAATTGTTCAAGGTCTTTCAAATCGGCTTACCCAGGCTACCCGAGTTGTCCCACAGCATACCAAGCATCCCAATTTGATGCTTGCGCCCATAAACAATCCACAGAGGTCCCCACTGTTTTCCATCGAATCAAGGGCTCGTGCGAGCGTCGCGGACCAAACGCTGTCAGGCTACCGTAACTCTCCTCAGCCGACCGGTGTTAATATGCCTATCAGACAGTCCAACAGCCCCTCAAAGTCATTGGCCGCGATGCGGAGCTCAAACCAGCAGCCCACCGCCCAATCTTTCACGGATACAACTCTCTTTCTCGATCTCCACCAAGAGTCAACGTCTTCCTCACAACAGCCAATTCTGAATCAACCGTCACCACACACGCAGCCGGGTGCGCCTCTAACCCAAAACACCAGCAGGTCTACAGAGGCCCCCGTTAGTTCAGAAGGACGTGTGCAGAAACCTTTCAAACCGCGTGGTCGCCAAAAGCTACCAAAGCTCATCCAATTGCCTAACGAACAGAAGCCGCGGAAGCCTCCGAATCAACACGAAGGAGTACGGATTGCCAAGTGCCGTTTTTCGAGATCGCACCTCGCCTACATACGGGAACAACGGCGCGATGAAGATCTTCCGGCAAGAGCTATAACAGGACCTGAACACGAGCTTGAGAGTAATTGCACACCGACGCAGGTCGATATCACAAAGTGTGACATTCCCGTTAGTCTGGAAGAAATCATGACATATTTCCCGGTACATACAAAATGGTACATGGTGGCTGTTAGGTTCCACTTCCACGGCTGGACACCACGATCTATTTGCGACTATGTGTACTGGTCTCGCGAACTGAAGGACAAACTGGCGTTCGAGCGCACACGAATCCAGAAGCAGACTCGCCAAGCGCTCGATTACTATGAGCGAAACCCCGGGCTTCTAATCACCGCCGTACCATCCCAGATGGCCAAAGCCACGGCCTTTCTCCAGCCTGCCTGGAAACATGACTACTACCTTGTGGATCTGGCTGAGGGCGTGAAGCATCACCCTGAAGGGCCTGGACGTCAAGCCCTGACACATGCAATCGAATATGCGCGCAACAACGGAGACACCAAGGTGCTGCTTAGCCAGGTTCGTGATTACATCGTGGAAAAAAAGCTGTTCAACATTCCCACCGAGTACGATTGCGCCGCCGAAGACGAGGCAACCCTTTCGCGCGTCTGGACCAAGGCAAACAAATACTTCAAAAGCGTCTTCCCCAACGTGCGACAGATGAATAAGAACCATGGAAACGAGGGAGTAAATGATAGCGAAAATTTGAGCAAGGGTAACGAGGCTCCTGAGTCTCATAAAGACGACGTTGTAGACGACGGAGATAGCGTCATGGGTACGTACAATACGTTGACTTTGTAGTCCATTTGCTGATTGTTCCACAGACGAAGACCCACCAAACACGGCTTAGGCTTAGGCTTCTAGCCCTAATCGTGTTTCGTATGAAATTTCTGATGGAACATTATTCCATGGTCAAAAGTGTTGGATATCGTAGTCACGGGCTGTTATCCGGTAATGCATCCCTTGCGGCAAGAACATCTAGATCTCTCACGTCTGCCCGTGTACACCTTGTACAAAAATTAGATCCACGTTCACGGCCAAGATTGCATTTGGTTAAGACAAAAGTGTGTTTTTTGGGCGTATACCCCTAATATCCTGTTTTATTGTTTGTTCAAACTCAAGGCTGCTTTCTGCGCTGTACAGTCTTTGATGTGCGCAGCATGAAAGGGTTCCATCAGGCGCACGCAGTGCGATGTTGGGATATGGGCTTCTAGATAGACTTTCAGGTTTCCTGAGAGGATGATAAATGGTTTGATTGCTTGCTTAATTTAATGATGTGATCTGCTTGTGAATGTGGCTTGCGAACCTTGCGATTATGATTGACTGTATGGCGGACATGATTGTGAACGGATTGTCCTACATTACCATGCCTTTCGGGCGTATCGGGTTCCCGATATGCGCGAGATACCCGGAGATTGCAGAGCCGTGACTTTAACCTGAAAATCTGATTTGCATCCTAATCGTTTGTGGCTGGGGAAAATGTGTGCCGAACGTGAGGACGCGATCTAGAGAAACTCGATGTGGAGTCTCTAAAAGTAACACAAAGATTTTCAGGTGATTTAGATGATAACAGGTTCACGATGATCGAATAAGTCGGGCTGATTAGGGGTGGTGGGAAATGTTTTATATCACTGATACGCATATGGATACGAATTTGAAGTCTTTAATATTGAGATATGTTCATACTATTTCGTAAGGTACTGTGAGAAGTTAAGCTATTGTCTGTAGGATGCTCAGGAGAACCGCCCGTTTACACACAGGTTCGATTGAATCTTGTCAAATTTGAAAATAGAATCAAAAAGAACCATTGAGTCAGAGTACATAGGTATTTTGACACGTTTTGAATGCAGATGTCGTAAGGTCCTTCAAAATGCAACAGGAAAGCTTGTTGTAAAATAACCTTTAGATAAAGGGCTATGCAAAGAGAGATTAAGACGATGAAGGAAACATTCACACTGTTTATGTGTAATTGACCATGCAGAAAAGAACAACGTTAAGACAGTTGATGTGCCATTGGAACATGCCTTCGTAGGAGAAATTTCGGAAATCTAGCGGTCCGTTCTGTTCTTGATTCACTTTGTCGATTGATCGTGGCTATTCTTCAGGGGACTACTGGTTTTGCGCGGCAAAAAATTTGCCCAGACACGATACACCCGTGCAGATAAAACATCCGCATGTTCGTCGCCCTGTGTCTGTAACCCAGCCTGCTCCGCGTTATAGAACATACCGTGGGCTTTCGAAAACATTGATATGCCGCTGATCTTGAGTTTCTGGCAGTCCGGATCGTTCGGATGATCTTGAACATACTCGATAACGGCTGTAAGAGGGCCTGCTTCCTCTCCTGTAGGATACTTGTGCCGGGGAACACCTTCAGCCAGGTCTGATACATAGTAATCCATTGGCCAAAGCATGCCGCCAATCCTTCCAGCGCCACTGTGAAGGTCCGGGTCCTCCCAATTTGCGCATGTAAGGTCAGTGTAAGGGCGAACTATTCGTGCACCTTTCGCTTCGCGTTTCTTTTGTGTTATCACATATTTAACGGTAAGTCCAGTCATCTTGCGGTAATGTGTCACGCGAGATATATCGCGGGATATCATATCGCCGCTGGTGTCATCTACGTATTTATTGCGAACGAAGTAGATTAGACGCACCATCTCCGTCTGAGTCCAACTGGCGCCGCTGAACCGATACAAGTAGTCGCGCCAGTAAGTCATATGGTCGGGAAACCAGGTTAAAAGCTCGATAGCAGTGACATAAATGTCTCCAAGTAGACGGAGATCTACAGTAGGGGGCGGTGCATGGCTGTAAATCACGTGCTCGGAGAATTTTCCTGTCATCAGTGATTGACTAAGAGCAAAGTCATTTTCATTCCATATGCGGATTGCCCCTGCGGACGGAGCCCGGTACAAGTAAGATCCCGACTTCACACGTACAAGGATGTTTTTCTTAGCTTGCTGCGTCAATGACTGACCATTGCTAGCATCCAGAGTGGTTGTTTGTGCACTCTGTTCAGACTCGTGTGGGATTCGGATATTGATGTGAGATGGTATCTGAACATGGACGTCGGCGGCGATTGGATCGTCAATATGAGTGCTGGCTGACTGAGTATTCAGATCATTCCCCAGGCTTTCGTTCATATCCATCATAGCAAATTTGCCGCCTTCTGCAATCCACCACTCTGAGAACGAGTTGCGCAAAACCACGCTTGGATTGGAATTCTGAACTAGTGCAATGGCTTGTTCCCTAGCCTGTCGCGCCACGAAGAAGGCGACATCTTTCGCATGGGGTGACTGTTCTGGAAGCGCACCGAGAATGTAGCCTTGGGTACGTGTAGGAATTGCTAGCCAAGAGTCTGGGCCACCATCAAGTACCCGATCTGAGTTGTGTGAGCCATGGGGTTCAACGACAATGACAGACTGAACGAAAACCTGGTCTTTGACTTGAAGATATGCGAGGACTTCCTCCGTCGATTCAAATCCGTAAAAGCCACACTTCTCCATGCTGTGAACATCTTCTGTAGCGGCTATGTCATTGTTGTACACGTATGGCTTATGCACTGCTTGATGATGGATATCATTTGGCTGTAAACTCGTTAGTAGTGTGCTGTTGACGGGTAACAGAGGTGCATCAGCCATCGTGAAATCCTGATTGGTGGCGATTAGAGCAGGATCAATTTTCATAAGATTCGCTACGTCGCTAATCGTGGTATTGGTTTGGTGTCTCTGTTGATATGCACGTACAATGGGTGTATTTGTGCTGTTCAGTGATAGATCTTCGGTAGAGTTCATCCTGAATAATTTAACTTTGCTGCAATAGCTTCTAATTTTCGGGTTTTAGGGAAGAAAGGAAGTTATTTTCTAGTTGGTTGCGGTTTATTGTCTCGTATAAAAGTCGAGTTGCGTATAATTCGTAAGTTGAAAACTGTAACAGAATTGATAAGGGTAGAATATAATAATGTTTGTTATATAGTGGAATAAATATACATCATTTGGAAATATTTACTATACAACGTCTAGTAATCCGTAAGATCGTATGAACACAAGACGAAAGTGTTTACTCTCAAATCCATCGACTGAGTGCATTGTGTAGAACCTTAAGTTGTGAACGAACTTTGTCAGAAAGGTGGGGAGAACTTTGCGCATGCGCCAGAAAGTGGTAGAGTGAGGGAACCGTAGCTAAAGTTACTGATCCTGTAATAGTAACGCTTGGGCTCGAACGGGATCGTAACCGCACGTGACTATTACAAAACTTTCACTCTGGTTCAACTTACATCACGTGACGCTCGCCGCATAAAGGATTGACATACATTTCAACTAGACAGTCTTATTCTGTTACAGCGTCGTAGCAGGATTCAATTTCACCTTAATGGACATCCTTAGATGTGCGCTCGTGACTTGAGCGAATCTAAGGGCTTCTCCAGCCCTCTCCAAAGATTCTCTAATACCCCTCTTGTTGCTCCACGCTCATGTTTTGCGGTAGCTTGAAGGCCTCCGTTATTAGGCCGGAAAGCTTAGGCATCGTTTGTCCCGAAAGCGTTAGGGGAAGAAGCTCCGTGTTCTTGCTTGTTTCCCATCTCGTAGGTTGAACAGCTATCGTTTCTGTCCCTCTATGGGAGGAGATTTGTGCGATGAGAAAGTTTGGCGGAGAAAAATGTTATTAATGAAGGCCTTAAGCGGGCGCGCCTCGCTGATGTTTCGCTGGAAATATTTCGATCCCCACAATGGACGCGTGGGTGAAAACGAAGAGACTTGGATTTCCGAAGCCCTCAAAAGAGCGCTTAGGGAATGGAAACGCTGCACCAGAAGAGTGGCCATCTTTATCAGGTTTTATTGTTGAAGGTTGAGGTGGTCTTCGTCTTTTCGCAGATGGCGGCGCTTGTACCAGGTAGCTCGGAGCAAAAGATGCAAGCGTCAGGTACTTGTCTTTAAACTCTTCAACTTTATCCTTCATTCCAGAGTCCCCTCTTTCTTTGTACGGTTGCTTGGTACCCCCATGGTACGGAGTCCGTCACCACATGTGGGGAGTACATACTCCGGAGAATACAATCTTCGTGATGCACCGCCTCAAGATGCATTTTAAGCAAGCCATAAGCCCTATCAAAGTCGTATAGCGTGGTAACGAGGGCATTCTGACAGTCATCCTTCGCGGGTGACCCATGCGTTTCGGTACCTGTCAGCCCGTGTCAGAAACATGTTAAAGCTTATTCCTTCAAGCTGCACAAGCAGTGTTTTGCGAAGGACTTGGAAACCGTTACAGAAAAAGGAAAGAAAGAAAGAAAAGTGGTAGCCATTACGACGGCCTCCCCAGTCGCTGCGACGCCGGTGAATATACGTACTGTACATCTCATGTCCTAGGAGATTGCCCATCACTGGTTATCTATAACAGACAGCCTGGTCTTACAGAGAGCCTACGTTTACGGTGCTAACGCTACTCGGGAAGCACAGCAGCTGAACAACAGGTTAGCCATAGTTTAAGCCGCTATGTCGTTGTGGCTTGAATGGCCTTCCGCGATTGAGTCAATCGAGACACGGATTGTGTATCAAACAGTCAGACAATTGTGATTATTCTCTCGGCCATTGTTTGCTCTTCCGTTGTATGTCCGTGGTTCCATCGTAGAGATGTGTTGCTCAAGCGAGCCGTTTAGGGATGCATCGGAACCTACCGTTGAAGGTATTTGCGACTTGCCCAGCGGCGTGGCGGTGCCTTTTGCGCTTGTAGTCTGTATCGCACGGGTTGAAGGTTAGAAAACCTTCATGACGCCTCAGAAGCACTTGATCGGAGGCAAGAGCAACCGATTGCTGACTAAGTGTAGCGGCCAAAGTGCAAATAGCCAACCTGCATTTGGCAAGGGCAGCCGAGCTGACAACTTTCACGCTTTTGATGCATACATTTCTCCGCCATGTGCTACCGCAAAAATAGTGGCGGTCGTCCATCGTGGGCGTGCAATGACGATCGTTTAGTAGGCAACCGATGCTGGAATGCCCGCCAATGCCAGCTGTCGTACCGTGCGAAGAAACGACAAAAAGGTAGATCGGCGAGATGCAGTCTTGTCACGAGAGCTAGATACGGAAATATCAATCGTGATATTGAGAATCATTGGAACCTTGGAATCTTTTCTCGTGGATGCTGCAAGCACATCATGTTCTGCGCGATAGGTGGCTGCTAGGAGGCGCTGTGAGCATGGCAACGTCTCAGAGGGCTGTATGGTTGTCAGGGTTCCACTGCCGTTGGAAAATCGGCTTGACCCATGTGCTTGAACTAAGCAATCGACAGAATCCGTGAGCGGCAATCGAAGTTGGTTTGGCGGGCAGGTGTGCCCATGCACCTATGGCTCCGTTGCGAGTTACGGTCCACGGCATGCAACAACTGGGCGCAAATCGAGATTGAGGCCTCCTGCACTCTTTTCAAAAAGTGCTATTCGACGGAAGCTTTTGGACCTCGCTGTCACAAAGCGTCTGCCGCGGAATATGGTGCAACGTTCAGCATGCAAGCTAGCCAGAAGTCTACTATTTCACTAATATCTACACCACACTTTAGATACAGCGCTAAACAATTTTGCGGTCGATTTCAAGAGCGAGTTGATCTTCATAACCAGCGCCTCACAGTGGATTGAATAGTATTTCACTGTTTTCGTCGCGCCTTGCTGCCTGGGGCAACAGCTTAGTTACCCTCATAAACCACCCAAAACTCCAACAAGACTTCCACAGGCCACACCGGGCAAGAAAATATTCAACTCAAACCTCTCAACTCGATCGACCGCAACACGCAAAGCACTATGTCAGCACAAGCCGTTGCTCCTAGGTCTACGCGGACGCATACCACCCGCGACGATCCTCCTCAACGACCCACTATGCGCTTTTCTGGAACTACTTTAGTGGAAGACATCGAACAGCGAGACTGCATGGCTTCAAGCAGTGTGAATTATAGCAAGGCTTTCACAACCTTGGAAGCCTTGACCACCTATGATCGAAACATCGATCCCAAGCTTCTGCAGGACACTATGCTACCTCTAGATACGAATCTTCCCGGCATTAAAGAGTTACTAATAGGCTCTGCTTTGCAGGAATACAACCGCACTGCTCCCACTATGTCGCCTGCTCCGGCTGAGACTGATATTTCGACCCAGGCTGGCAGCTTGACAGACGTTGGATACCATGAGAGCCGGGAAGATAACCATGAAGAAGGTAACCAACATATGGCTGACTCTGTTCCCACTCAAGATCAGATGGATGGTACGGAAGCGATCTTTCAGATCCATACTGCGTCAAAAATCACACCCCCAACGATAGAGGAGCTGGACATCGCTCTGGAGATCTCAAAGATTAGGAATCACTTCATAAAAATGCCAAATAGGGATGCGACTAGACCCTCAGTTAGAAAGGTAGGGACACCTACCACTCACCAGAAGGATCGTACGTCGCTACCGTTCAAAACACCTCCCTTTACGTCCCAGTTCTCGTTAGGTACACCAATGGCAGACACGGTGGCTGCCTACGTCCCGAATAGGACACCACAACAAAAGGTCAATCTCGATGACCCTGCCGAAGGACCAATTACTCCTGTGAACTACAATATTACGCGACCTACAAGCGGGCTCATCCGTGACGCCGTGGAGCCGCATCATGACGACTATTCCGAAGGCGCGCTAATCTACCGCGTCGCTACCTGCCCCACCGGTCGCAAAACGGACTTCACCTTCACCAAGCATTACAAAATAATCTACGATTCCTTGCACCAACAGTTTGTGCGGCAACTCAACCGCAAGCTTGTCACCGGCTTGGATCTACAAGGCAAGCCGTTGCTATGTAGTATGTCTAGGAAGGATGTGGTCCACACGCTTGCACCAACTATTCAGTTTGCGAAGACCGGCTTGCAGCGCAAAATCAACTGGACGTTTTGTTGTGAGCACTTGGACATTTTGAAACGCTTGGACATGGATAAGCCGGAACTTGATCTGGAGGAAATGGATCGTTTGGTAAAAGCGACAGGTGTGTGGGTGTTTGAACGTTGGCAAGAGGAGCATCCTGGAAAAGAAAGGGCTGGCCGCTGATCCTTGGGATACTGGAAGTATCTTGTGTATCAAGGGAAACCGAGGACCTTATATCTAAGGTATAAGGCTCAGGTTCTCTGCTAGTGATACATGACATCGCAGCGTGTTGATAAGGTGTTGAGCGATGCATCGACGTGTTAACTGCAAATGCTGCAGTTGAGGTATGCATGATCCGCTCTTAGCGGGACAGAAAAGATTCCAGGGCTACGGTGTTATCGGGACTGGTGTGAAGAAAGAGTTCGCGATTGGTGTGTTGTTTTACCTTATTCTGCAAGTGGGTCAAGAAGCATCAGTATTAGCTCTCGCATGCTCTGCTACCTTCCAATTTTGAGTGAGAAGCTTCCTTGTACACTTCGATAGTACCAATGATGAGTGTCATATAATAATATTCTTCGTCTGTGACTCTGATGACTACTTGATGATAGTAATAAACAAAAGAGTCACATATTGATATGATATTTCTAAATGGAGATGGCGGGTACAGTCAAGCTACAAGCGTTAATGCTTCCTAATTACGTGATTGAGGCTATGACAACAGACGTGATTTACCTTAGGCACCTTTGTATAAATACCACAGGACAAGCACGGTTCATCCCCAGAGTTATGTAGATGCAACGGTTCTTCATAATACTTCACCTCCGCTAGACAATCTCGCGCTTCTCCACTAGGGAGTTACTTTGACTGACGAGTTCATACACTATATGGGCGTAGTAGCTGGACGTTTCCGTGAAACCGATGAGAGGAATAAGGTCTATGCACTTTTAGGGATCCGGAATTTGGCCTGGGACATATGTTTACCCAATAGATTATATGCATAACAAACACAGATAGAACGCCTCCGTCTATAAACTCCAGCGGGAATCGATCGAAGGGGTATTAATAAATTATATTTCCTTGGCCCAATCATTGTTGTTGTTAGCTTATGGGCCCAGCGCCTCCTACTCATCGTGAATATCTAGCTGGTTGTAGTCCATGGTATACGGCAGCTGGAGAAGAATACTCCTAAGTCACCTAGAGTACGTTCACCAGGGCCTCATGACTTTAAACTCTCACAATTCGATGCGATGGACATCGATGAGGTCTTGTCCTTGTTCAAACTCTCACCAGTTTAGAACATAAAGTCACTCAGTAATGCCCGGCAAGAGCTACTACGAGTGGAAGGTCTGAAATGGCCGACATTTCATAGCATTGGATGTCCAATGGATACGTGCATGGAACGTAATCGCGAATTCAGGGCGTTGATGAAATTGATGTTTCTTGCCGAGGACACTAGCTCATGTCAAGAGCTTGAGTTTGATACCACAAGACGTAATACAAGTTATCAGATCCGCGAAACAGTCAAAACAAAAGTGAAAAATTAGGCGGCACAAGGCTAAAAGCACAGCTAGGTGTGGCCGCGTTTCAAGGAACCGGAGAGCTTCAAAGTGTCAGTGCTCAGCTTGGGAGTAAAATACCGCTAAAGGACCATTCGTTAAACTCGAGATGTAATGTTATAATGAGAGATAACAATAGGGTAAAAACACAACGGTATTCAGAAACCCGACATAGACTTTCAGCTAATGGGAAGGCACCACGAATCATGAATCGATGGACTACGAATGAACAAGTACATCTCCATAAGGCTGGGAGCTCAACCACCTCTCATCGATTAGGGATTTGATATACTTACTAGCTCCAATTTCCAAATAAATAATGCCGAATAGACACATTGTAGTTATAATCTAACGTGTGTTGTTTGTGATGTACTATGCATACCTACGCCACCTGTGATGCAGGCAGTTGTCCTTGTAACGACTACATGTATTGGTAGACTTGGTCCCAGAGGTTAATAAAGGCACTTGACCATATTAATCTTTTACTAAGTAATAAAGACTTTGTTTTTGCCTAGGTGAAGGCGTCGGCGGCTGATTGACCCAAATTCTCACCTTGTTAGATCAATAACAATATCTATCCGCGTGTGTACCATGCCAAGGTATCTTACAAGATTCTCAAGTGAGTCAGTCAAAAAAGCGTAGTGATTGCTGCTCGGCTTCACTAAGAACATTTTGATTGGCAAACCAAACGATTGTCTCTTGCGCTCGGACACAAAACACCTTCATGTTAGTCTTTATCCTTAAAAGGACCCTCAACCCAGCGATAGCCTCAAAGTTAAAGAATTTCATTTGGTTAAACCGAGCATGTCAGTCTACCGATCTGCAACGGAAGCAGACCGCCTCCAAGCGAAGCATGATCATGAAGTGAGCAGTCCAACCAAAGTGTGGTTTCAAACTAGCTAACAATGACTTATCGCAGTTTGTTTGGGGAGTTTTCCACAAAGATAAAAGGATTCTCAACCAGCTCGCACCCGGCCCAGACGTTCCAGGAACCTTTCTGCACTTCCTTCAGCAAGGCGATCTTAGCGATGAGGCTCTCGCTGCTTTCAGCCCCGAAGCCCTGCAAATTGCACAATCACTTCGACAAGAGATACGAGAAAAGAACGGTTTGGTTCTAAGAGAGTGGCACGCTGAGTGGGTGGAGAGCGAGCAACAGCAACAACGTTGGGTGATTCCGCCAGGTCGGTTCCAGTCATTGCTTAGGAGACCTGCACATATAGACCTAAATGTGCACACTACAACAGCGAAGGATACAGCATTGAACTATTGGGGTCCTTGTGAAGAAGCACCGATTGGAGCCGTGGATCAGAAATCCCGATGGGCGAAGAAAGCACAAGCAGCAAGGCGGGCCACACGTGCGAGTATGCAAGAGATGAAGGCTTCATCCCAATTTGGCTCTCAAAATATGGATCATTTCCAATAAATTCCGAAGACGACGCATGGGTTGCGCCAGTGGATACGGGAAGACTACAGGCAGCAGTTTGGTCCTGCTTACCATGATCGAATCGACTGGTATCATTCGGGCTACTAGCCGGTGGATATTACGACCTTTGAATCGTCCTACAACCACGAATTGCTGCCTTGAGAACTTGCAAATATTTTGGATTCTGATTTCAGGTGTGGTAACGGGCATGAATAGATCTTTTCCCCGAACGAGTGGCTCTCTTATCTCGGTTAGGCTGCATATATACAAAGTTTAGTCAGCATTCGAACTGTTCATACAACTGTATTTGATCACTCCTCCAATTAAGGTATGCACGAGCGATCAGATGAGAATGGTGGGCCCTTGTCGCAGCTTCCATCGGAATATCTTCCTTTTCCGGCCAGTTGCACATTTTCTCCTTGTTTATCATACAGGTGAAATATTTCCCCGACCTTCCGCTCAGCGCTCTTTCGATTGTCACACGTGTAAGTTAGGTCACACGGTATCTTACTATTTGAACCTTTCCATCTTAAATTCCAACACTTTATATGCTCCCCCGCATCTCTGCAACCTTCCAGGGTCAACCCATATTCTGCTTGCGCAATCTACTTCCGCGCGATCGAGATAGCCTGACGTCACAGCTCAACCTATAACATGCGCATGGATCTGCCACTCTACTATGTTCCAGTACCCATGACCGAAGACTCGCCCTTACCTTCAGAAGCTGATTTTGTTTCGCTAAGCAAGCCAAATTCGAGTGTTTCTACTCAAGGAGATGAACACGCTCTTCAAAGGCAACACGTAGATGCTACATTCCCCCAAGCAGTTGTACAACATCAAGAGTCTCAGGACACGGCACAAGCTGAACCTTGCGGTATCATTCAGAACAATAACAATATCTTTCGATGTGGTACGTATGAACAAATAAACGATGACAGTAACTTGACCGCAAACCGGGCGCTGTTACCCCATTCACCATTGCAACTGCACTTACGCTTGGTTGCTAGTTCTCTAGGCGGTGAGTCGCCTCGCATGTTTAGTTTTCCGAGCCTTGCCGTCTACCAAACAGGCAGCGCGACGCCATCAGCACATGGCCAAATGGTACTGCATGCAGATCTATCGTTGACAGCAGCTTCTCAGAAAGGCTCGATGTTGCCTTTGAACAGTCCATCCGAGTTCCGCGTGATCACCTTCAACGCACCCGGTTCCGCCCCGAACCCAGTAACGTTCATGACCCGGACTCGTCTCGACTACGATTTCCATACACTTACACGAGATTACAATTATGCAATAAACTTTACAGCCGTCGAGATCATCGTCTTCCCCCCGATACTTTTCCACAATGCGGCAATCGCGCGGCGTTTTGTCAACAATGGTATGGAGAATACGATACACGCCAAGATTTTCAACCAGTACCGCACTCCTCCGAAGTCGGTATTCGAAATCGGGAAAGGCTACTTGGATGCGCTACGGCCATCGGACTGGCGCGAGACAACTAGAAGTTGGACTTTGAAACAGAAGAAAACGCTCTGGTCACGGGCGAATCAGCGTGCACCGAAGTACTGGGATGGCAATATTATTGCGATGAATGCATTTGTGCCGGATCGTATCGCAAAGGAAGGCTTTTCCGCACCGGTTCCGGAAAGCGTGCCGTTTCACAAACTTCTAGACGGGGTAAAGGAGATGCCAGTGGGTAACGATGCAGCAGATCTCACGCGTGCGGTCGAGTTTGCAATCGGCGACATGGGGCAGAAGTTATTTCCAAACCGAGTGTTGATGTTTCCAGATGATCTGATTCTTATTCTTGGAGTTATTGGGCACACTAGGGTTACAAGGGAGCACCTAGACAAGGCCATCGTGAGCCGCTATAGAAAAGCGAATAGGAATCAGCCAACCTTGACCAAAAAATCAACGCCAGTGACGAATGGAACGGCTAATCTTAGTGTTGATGAGCGGCGCCCAGGATCGCCGCAGCATACAAATCATTCCGAGCGAACCGGAATGTTTGGAACTTCGCCGATTTCACAATCTTGTTTGCCTTCAAATGCAGGAACAGTACTTTGTTCTTCACCTGGAGTCATTTTTGAGAAAAATTCGCGTCTTTCTACACAGTCAAGGCGGCAGGCGGAGCCTGGTTCGATTCAAGCTTCAGTGCCATCTCAGGAGTCAAGCATGCAGGGTCAACCGTCTCCAGAAGGTCTGATGCTTTATAGTATAGACATGAGTTCTATTCCTAACAATTTGTCGCTTATCGAGCCTGACGCCATTGCGTCCGCAATAATGTACGCCTGTCGTCCGGACCAAAAGGGCGTTGCCTGGTATGCTACGCCAAAGCATATATCACACATCAATCGACTCTTGGATATTGAAATTGAAGTTAGCAAAGCCCCTTCCGAGGAAAACATTGTTTGGGAGCAGAACTGGGAGCAGTATGAGGGTGAACGCCAACGCGAGTTCGACAGTGCTATCGCCGCTTTGCAGGAAGAGCACGGACTAAACGTTAATGCATATGAATACCTCAGCGCCGACGACTACGAAGATCTCTTTGGTGAGCCAGCGCCAGAGTATCTTCAATCCTCGAGCATACCCGGTGACATTTCCGTCGTCTCGACGAGCTCTTCCCGACCATTAAAGGCCTTTGACAATCTGGGCTAGCGTTAGCAAACTGGATTGTTTGGCTATATTGTTAAAAGTTCAGATGTAAATTAGACTATTGATATCATGGAGGGATTAATATCATCAGCGAAACGGTTGGACTTTCGTGTTGACGTAGGATAGACAATGTCCAAACGAGACGCGCCTAGACATCTGCCTTGGGTCCTCGCCATCATGAGATATAATAACGGGATTGAGATGATAGTAGATGGCGTCTTTTACCTGAGTGCACTTCGTATGTGCAGATGGGTGTTACGGAACCGTAGCACGTACACAGAGAGGAAACAAGAAGGTATCAAAACTGCACCAAGTGCTTCCAACCGTGAATTCATGGGCTACACTACCACTACGGCTCCGACTCCGATCATCGCCATCGCAACGCCTGTAATCCAAGGTTCTCCCCGCATGGCTCCGCCCATCGTCATTCCATTCATGTCCATGCTATCCATCGTTCCTTGTGCAGTAGCACTAGCTGTTGACATGCTCATACCACTCATGCCGCTCATTTCCATACCAGACATTGTAGACATAGCTTTTGTTGTAGCAGTCGCCATGGACATTCCCGACATGCTATCCGACATGCTCATTTCGGCGGCAGCAGTAGCGATTTGGGAGGACATGGCCTGCAGCAGGTTAGTAGTGGTGAGGGGTTGTCAAGAGACGACATACCATGCCAACTGACTCCGCAGACGCTGCAAGGGCAGCATCAGTAGGCTTGGAGTCGCCCCACATCATCGTTACTACGGGCATAGCTGAGGCCGGGGTAGCGGACGACTCTGCTGTTATGTCAGAGGGTGTGATCAAAAGGTCATCACAAGAGACTAGGCAGTAGACATTACCTTTCTGAGCGACGACAGAAATTACAAAGAGCGCTACGGAGCCGAGAATCTTAAAGGCGTGCATGTTGACTGGTTTTTGAAAATGGAAAATTAGATTAGATACGTGCTGCTGTCCGGCAGGTGATGCAATGAAGCAAGAAAATGACGATTACCAAACGCAGAAGCAAGTGGAAACCATCCTATATACCTACGCGCGATTACATCGAGCCGTGTTAAGGTTCATGCAGCCGCTGTCGAGACTCGGAAGTGTAGCATCCTGTCGCGGCACAAGGAAGACATGCTAGGCACTATCGCTGCCACCTACATGTGGTTGGCTGATCAGTTCCACGGGAAACGGGCGAGCCCGCCAAACGATCGGGAGCGTGTTTGAAATAAGAGAGCATGTTGCAGGGCTGTTTCATGATCGCCATCGCTTGGGATAGGGCCGAGGCTTGCCTGATGAAGGAAAGCTAGTGTAGCGGCGGGGAAACTTTGTTTGGACCTCAGGCTGCTGTCTCATCAGTCCGAGAACCTTACAAACACCATTTTGACACTGGACCATATCGTGGACACAGCGCAAGAGATAGATACGGGAACAAAAGGACAGGTGCGCAGGCCTTGTCTAGTGGCAGCCTTAGCGACGTGGCTGTGGACGGACGATAAGCCGCGGCATGCCTCGTGCATCGACATGCTCTTCAGCCATATCCCCCCAGACTGAGAGCTGCAAACTTGGCTCGCGCCTGTTCATCGAGGCCACCACTCCCTCTGACATCGTCTGTACCCAGGCTTCATCTTTTTCATCCTGCTCTTGGTTGCCGGCTATGGCAATGAACAGCTCGGCCGATGTCCATGTCTGCTGTTGTCGGATTTGAGCGATCCGCTCCATGTGCTCTGGGCACTCTGTCCAGCCAGTCTCTCCAAAAGTGGAATATTGTTCGGCTGCCCATCGGAGGTTCTCTGCCCAGCCGCTGAGGTCTTCGGACTTCAGGGCCTTGATGGTAATTAGGTGAAGCGGGCGGAATGGCGGGGTGATACGGGGACCATTGCCGAAAGCATAAGTATCGAACCTCCGACTTGAGCTGGATGAAGGCTGTGTGCCTAAGGCGTGTTGAAGAGCTTGGACTGACATTACACCGTCAGTGGAAGGCGGCTTCACCCAACGAATTGGTTCGCGGACGTACTCCTCGCCCTGCTCTTCGACATCACCTCTTTCCGTGTTTGAGAAGTCATCTATGAAGGTTTCAGTAAATCCGTTCTTTTCGGTTTCTCCAGCTACTGTTTGGTAACATGAGCTTGACCTACCTTCCACAGTCTCGCGCTTTTTCAGCGACGGTCGCCCTTGGCGACCTGACCGCCTAGGTTCTTGCGCTTTCAATTGCGACACAGATGGTGAAACGGGATCTCGCATGTTCAGTTGCGTTATGGATCTGTTTGAATTCCTGCTGCGAGGAACATGAGGTACAATGTGCTCCCAACGCGCGAAGATTGCGCGATCCATGTTTTCAGCGCCCGGTTGCTTTGGACCACCTAGTTTCCGAAGAAGCTCGTCGTAGTTTGACGGATACATCCATTTCTCGTTAGGGCTCTGCAGACAGTATTCGATCATTCGCGTCAAGTCTAGAGCGTCGTCGCCCTGCGGCATGTTCCTGACACCGTCTGCTAAACGAGCAAACGGGATGTCGCCATCAAGTCTGCTCTCCCCAGAGATTTCAAATGATGTCCTAAAATTGCTCACGCTCAGATTTGTTGCATCCCAGCTACGAAGCTCTCGGCTGAACAGTTGTGAGTGTTTGTTGAGTGTCCAGTCAGTATAACCAGCGTGCCTCATGGCATTCCTTGTCGTCCTGTAACAGTAATCAGAGAGCCACGCCTCTTCAAGAGAACGATTGGTGTTGATGATTGATAGGATAGTGTCGTACGTAGTCTGGTTCGATGCGAAGCGGTAGACAACGTCCGCGGATGTGACGCAGTTTGGCAGGAAAGTGAGCAGTTCAACTGCGGTAATGTTTGCATCGGGAAACCGCAAATTACGTGGTGGTGCTCCTACGAAATTAAAGAAACTTTTGTTCGAGTCCGACATAGTCAGTATATGAACCGATATCGATCGTGGACAGGAAGTGGCGAGGGATGGATTCGCGAATGCAACCAGTAACGTGGATATTGGAGTTCTGCGGCTTAAACTAAAGCAAAAGATATGGAGAGCTTCGGTGATGTGAAGCGCATACAGTGGCGGTGTGGAAGTTCCAAAGTTGAGTGTGCCGGGGCAACGTGATCGCGACCGTCATCCCGATAACAACAGAAGCGAATGACGCTGCCAGAGCGACGTCAACACCACAACAAACTTTAGCGAGGTGGAAATTTCGCGGTCGCTCCCTTCACTCTCCTCACTCAACCGTTTCGAGTGCTTACTCCAACACTGCTTGCACGATTTCTGCACGCCCCCTTGCGGTTGTTTCTGTGACTCTCACTCTCGCTCGACGCTCCACGACGAGGACGCACTTCACGCGGAACATCTGCGAAATCAGAGGGTTTTTGACGCCTGTTCGCATAGCTTGACGCTGCATCGCAAAAGCTCCCTCTTCTGCACCATACGAAAGTCTAACTGCTCCACGGGTCAAGGTACGTATTTCTCACAGAGTCTTCGGATTCGAACTTCCCCTTTTCATATCTTTCCCTTTATACGTACACTATGGCCGTTGACACGATATCCTGTTGTTTTCAGCAAGATGGCTCGCCAGTCGAAGAAGGCCTCCGGTGAGCCCAGCTTTACTCACGTCCGCGCGTCCAACGATGCCTTTGGTAAAACCAGTCCCCACTGGAATCTTCCATTCCCCATTGGAAAGCTTACCGCCGCCGAAATTCTCGCATATTGCCCGCATTGGCTCAAGTCTATCGATGTCATCGACCGTTTCGTTACGAACGGAGGCAAAGCCAAGATCATCGCAGCTATGCTCAACCAATTCCGAAGGTTACCCAGCGTGGACATTCCCACGAACTCTGTCTGTGTAATGATGCAATGTGCGATGCGGGCTGCAGGATTCGAAAACTGGACTATGGGTGACCACGGCAAAGTCAACATTAAGCGCACGAACGAATGGGATAACGACCTTCTCGACGTCTCCAACTTTCGCACTCCGCGCGTCACGCACCCCAAGAAAGGATCGAAGAAAGTTCAGAACGTTGCTGCGGAGCCAATCGAGTTTCGTGATCTTGCCCTCAATGTTAAAGAGCATCCTTCCGGATTCGACGCGCTTGATCTCACGCGCTGCGTTCACTACGCCATCGACCACCCCAACCAGTCATGGCGGTTCCCAGTCGACTTCGAGCGTCTGGTGAACAAACTTGGCGGACCTCAATCTCCCACTCACTTTCACCTCGATACCCAAGTCTTTCAGCGCCATATAACTGAAGTCTCCGCAACCACTACAGGCAAAAAGCAGCTCCTCGTTACACCTCTACCTAAACGCACCCACTATTCGTCGACAACCGCGATGGTGAGCACGCGCAAGTCCGACATGCGTCTTTCCACGCCAAAAAAGCGCGGCTACGATGAGGTCGAGTCTCCCGAGTCCAATACCATGAACACTAGTGCTAGGCGGCGCAGCGACAGGCTCGCCACGCTAGGTGCCAAAGACCTGCGTGAGTCAGACTCGGATGCCAACACTCCTTACAAGAACAACAATGCCCACCTGCCGGCCCAGAAGAAGCGCAAGTCTAACCGCGCCTCTTCCGTTGAGAGCGAGTTTGTTGGCAATTACACCAGCGACTCCGATAGCTCGCCAGACGCTCAAGAGGATGTTAGCGACGATTCCTACACTTCAGAGCTTAAGCGTCCCGTTCGCGCCTCGGCACAGAAGGGCCGTCGCCTTACGCAGCAAGCCATTTACAAGGAAACACCTAGTGTGTCTCGACCCGTTAACAATAGCAAAGGATCTGGACCACCCATCAATGCTGAAGCTACGCCCAACATCGTCATTCCTGACGATTTCATTGATCCTGTCCTTCTCGGTCAGATTCATGGCTGGGAATCAACCCTTCAAGCGCCTCCCAAGGTCACGGCTCCCGTCCTTGATCCCAATCGCCTCGTCGTCGATAATCGCAGCATTTGGCTTTACGCTGAGGCAGGCTGCACAACACTTGAGCAGATGTGGGCTTCTGCACTCTCATCTCAGCGTTTCAACAATGGCCCGCGTAAGCAAGCTCCGTTCCGAGAGCTGTATCGTCTTAGTACTCCACTCCCATGGGACTTCAGCGACTGGGCCGAGAACATTCGCTGGGCCAAGGACCAGTACCTTTACCATAACGTGGAAACTTGGACCGAGTGCGACTATCACCTGGAGCAGATCACGCAATGGAGGAGGTATAATATGTGGGTGAGTGATCAAGCTGTCAGTTCTGATGCCTTCTATCGCTCCTGAAGAAAGAAAGAGACACATGCAGAGTCTGAGACTTGGTCTGGCTTTGCAAACAGGCACTTTTGAAGGATTGGAACCGCGTAGCGAGGAAGACATGTGCAGAGTTTGAGACTTGGTCTAGCTTTGTAATATTCTTCGGTCAATCATTGGAGGAGCGTAAAGAGATGGACACACGTACAGAGTTTGAGACTTGGTCTAACTCTGTGATCATGGCTTTTCAATCGTTTTGGATCATCGACATGGCGTTGATCCATGACTTGACTTTCTACGCGTTTGGTGGGATCAACATCTCCGACTAGTGCAGCTCGGACATGATTTCTATGTTTTGTCTTGGTTTGGCATCTGCATATAGGATTGCACCTGCTTGCTACTTGTTCTAATAATCCCAACCCTTAAGGTTGGTCATATATGGTGTCATCAATACACCACACGAGGTAGTATACAATCAACAACTACCGTGACACGATGTCTTCTGCCTTGCTGTAATATGCGTTGGGGTTGTTGTTTGCTTGCTGTTGCATAAACAACTTAAATGCATGTGGATATATTGATGAACGTCCAAATTCGTAATACGTTCGTTTACGGAGCCAGTGGTTGTCACTACTTCGTGTTGATGGTAAACACGCATATGGAGATTTTGTTTGGCCATTTCTTCGACATATCGAGTAAGACCAAAGGGATCTGGATCAACGGGTATCATTGACACCTCGAACCAGACCTTATAAAGCTACAAGAGCTTAAGAAGTATTTCAGGACTCTATCCGACCCTCCAGCTCAATGGTTGTCTTCAAACATGCAATATCAATAGTTTTCGGATCATACCTATCTAATCACTCATAATGTCGTGACATCTACCTTTTGCCGTTAAAAACGATCAAGCGTCTATTCATAACTTTCCAAATGCCATTCTTCACTCCCAGATCAAGACCGTCGAGGTCTATCGCATGAGTGATTCACTATCGAGTCCGTCACGAGGATTACTCTGGTGCGCCATCGATCAAATCATTCCGCGGATGCATTTGCCGTAATCAGATTTACAACTAAAATGAAAATGCCATCGTTCAGCCATGCAATGCGTTCAGAATCCGGTAAACAGGATGAAGGATTACCTCCTTGATACCTGGCTGTTATTATCTCAGACACGTCTTAAGACGGATTACTCTAGAGATTCAAGCCCTGTTTATCAAAGGAGCCTTATCCATAATTCCAAAGATGTGAGAGGAAAGAAAGAAAAAAAGGAAAAAAGGAAGAGACCGAGAGAACTGATAAAAGATCAAGACAGGAGGCCTTCAAGTCCTCTGCATGCCGTGGTACGCCTGAAGAAAAAACATAAAGAAAATGATTAAAGCGCTCAATGAACAAAAACTGATTGCAAACGTTCCTTCGTTGACTTCATTTTTCGAGTGTGCGGTCATTATGCATCTCGTTCACCTTCGCTTTCTAACCCTGACAAATTACCATTGAAAAAGGATGTTCGGGACTTCTTCCTGATCCTCCGACCATCATTTTGTCGATTCCCAGGTTGGCTATATTCATAATTCTCGCGAGACCGCTTCTTAGGTGCAGATAATTGAGTCGCAACCGCCGAAAGATTATCTTCCGCTGCACTAGTCACATCTTGTTTTCGAAGCCGCTTTTCTGGAGGCGGACTGTCGGGAACGCCTTCATTGGTTTGCTTCAGATCATCGTCGTGATCGCGGAGTCGCTTCTTTGATGTAAGTTGCTGATCAAAGATGAGTGGGTTAGTGCTAGATCCGATATCCCCGTCTGAAGCCAATTTAGTTTCATCTTGGCCCCAGTACATAGCTTGATGGATTGTGCATGCTTGTTCCCAGACTCTATCTTTCTTCTTAGCACGGTTGTTGCCGGCAATACTGCCCTTGCCCCAACGAGCGAAAGAAGCCCCGTCCAGGTGGTCCTGGATAACCGGGATAGGACCACCAACTCTACCGAGCACCGTGGCATAGTCATCCGGAAACATGAGACCAGCACATTGTTCGGGATGATCTACTACATATCGCACACATCGAGTCAGATCAAGCGCGTCGGAACCTTCGGGGAAATGCTTGACATTTTTTGCAAGGTCCTTGAAGGGGATGGAATGGTTCGGATATTGTCTACGCGAGCCCCGCTTAGGGTTGGCTTGTTCCAACGTGTGGATACCGGCAACACTAATACTGTGGTGAGGATAGTTGGGACTCTGCACATGTTTGTCTGACTTCCAGCCCGGGTATAAGTCCTGCATTTCGACTTTGAATATATGCCAAATAAAGTTATCAGTAACAGAGTTCTTGCGATGAGCGCTGATCATGTTGGCAAGAGCGTGCTGACCACCGCCATTTTGGAAAACCCGGTTGATTATGTCAACACTTCGTGAAGACTGAGGGAGAAAGCACATGAGCTCTGTCATAGTGATATTGACCGGAATGGTATCAGTGACGACGGGAAATGGAAGGTTAGGTGATGGTGCATCCTTGAGTCCGATGTGTGCTCGTCGCTTCTTTGCTGTACTCTTCTTCGTCACAGTTGCTGCATCAACAGGAATTTCCGGTGCGTCTTCCGATGATACACTAAGTCTAGCCGTCTGTGAATTGGTGCGCACTTCCGGTGGAGCGGTGAGTAGAGCTGTCGATTGAGTGGCCAACCAGTCTTCCAAAGTCGCAGTATTGACAGTATTCATGGGAACAGGGGAGATGACGGGCACGGATGCAGCAGCGAAATATGGAGCTCGCCTATCATCAGAAATCCTGGCCATGTCCATCTGTGGCGGCATCTGAGCGGTCATTGGTGAACGTAGAGTGTAGGGCGTAGACAGTGCAGCGGAACCAGACGCAGTTGATCCATACGGATATTCATCTTTTACTGAGACGTGGCGGGCCAGTTGTGGCACTTGCAGGGCTTCAGGTTGCTGGAGTTGGGCCATTACCGGTTGGTGAGTATGCTGCTGGCTGCCAAAAGCTACAAGGCCCATGGTCTCAAGCACATGTTGTGTTGATCGCCTCAAACGTATACCGTTGTAATCCCCCTGTATAAATTGTTGTATAATGTATTCATGTTGGCGAGACGGTTGCGGGTTCGAGCGAACACGCATCCATGGCTGCTGTTGAACAGTTATGCCTGCATCTTGGGCAGTAGATCGCAGAGGAAACATGCTATCATCGTCGAAGAGATCGTGGAAACCCTCAATTGAGTCCCAAGGCACCACGTGGCCGAGTCGGTGAAGATTCCAAGATTCCATGATGTGGAACTCCATGAAGATGTATTCGTCGAGGATTTGCTGGGGTGTACTTTGCTGTAGACGTACAGCTTCCTGTGCATTACCAACATTCTGGCGGAGCGCATCAGCAAGATGAGGCTTTTCCGTCTCATATTTCTCGAAAATATGTAAATTTGCAAGCGGAAGAAGGGCCTCCACCCCCTCGAACATTGTGACAGGACGAGGGTTGTTGATTGAATGAGGTGCAACATTGTCAAGTGCAGTCTGCATACCTCGAGACATATTGTTCTCGAACGACCAATGGGCAGTTTAAATATAGTTGAGCTATATTGGAGTTCGTTGTTGCTCGGGTTGACAGTTGAGAAAGTGGTGCGCGTATGAGGTGAGTTCAGTGGTGTGAAATCGGATTTATATAGCTCTAGAGGGGTAGGCACCGAAAGATTAGGGGCACCACACCCCTTCACAACGCGCACATAACTTATGTGGTCACCTGTCGATATCTTTTCCTTTGCAAACTTAGTCATACATCTACTAGGCTAACTGTATGCAAAATCATACTTCCAGCAAACGGTAGCTTCCCTAGACTTGAGCAGCTAAAATTATTTGCTACAGTCAAAACTTTGCTCCCTTTATCTAGGAAAATAACGATTAACGCGGGGTTCCGGAAATGCAGATGATAGTAGAGACGACAAGGTCCTCCTACATCCCGCTCAGTGAATGGGCTTTCGACGCAATAAGATTCAGTTCATGACGCGCGTTCCCGTTAAACTTATGAGATGTCTTTTGGAACTTACCGTGTTGTTTTTGGTGCTTTTTTTCGGGTAATACTTTTAGATCTGCCCCAAGCCTCTTCTATAATGATTTATAATCTACACTATGCTCCTAATCACACCTTCATATAGATTTTCTTATTACAAGAGTGATGTTCGAAAATCATAATCGAATAATAACATAGTCACAATCGCAGCATCCAGCAAACGCCAAACGGAAAACCCAAAACAAGTTCTGCGCGGGAATTGTTAATATTCTTCATAGTCAGAAAGTATAGAGTGCAGAAAAATGATACGCAACTTTATCGGTAAAGCATTCAAGTCTTCTATAGAAGCACTCCCGATAGGGAAATACGCGAGACGAATTTAGCGGAGCAGATGACCAACGACGGAGTGGTAATTAGAATCAGTCCACATTTGACACAAGCTGAGAATCACAGGCAAAAATTCAGAGGGACCTGTCTTGGAGCTTGGTGTTTCTGATTCCTTCACAACTCTGTGGTGTTGGTGTGGTACTCAAGGTTGAAGTGAGGAACATTGGCTTGTATCACCCTTCATCTTCGTCGCGCTATAGCAAGCTTTGATAGATTGCATCTAGAAGTTACGTGTAGCATAGCTGTAGAGTATGGCTTTAATACTGCTATGAAGCTAAGTAGTCAGAAGATGATCGATATTTTAGGATGTATAAGCAGATTATCTATAGCTTAATCATACTAAAAAAAAAGGTCCGTAAGCAATCTGACTACTTCAGATAAACTAATCTATACCGACTGAATAAGGGAACTTCATACTTAGATGTCACTCAAGAAATAGAACTGTATACCTGTATTGCACAGATAGTACCTCTTCCCAGGTATTGTCATTGACATTCCAAAGTACAACCTGATTCCTCAATTTTTACACGCGAGATGCGTCTGAAAGATTGAGTCACAAGAAAGCAATCAAAATCAAGAGTGAAGTCATTGTGCTCTAGTTCAATAGTCGCGAAGGTCTATAGTAAGACAAGTAACCCTCGATATTTTCAATGTCAACCTTCTTAGTCTGGACCAAAAAAGTGTCGAATATATGGATTTTGAAAGATGCAGAAGGTGGCATAGTTCCCTTAGAGTCCGGTTCTTTTTCCTTTCTTTTTTTTCTTTGCGTTCCCCCTTTTTATTTTTATTTTTGTTTTGGATATGTAGCTGTTCGTACGCAGTACGGATCAGATAAGGA